>JAFMOC010000102.1:117500-465000 GCA_019802505.1 Corydoras sp. C115 | reverse complement strand
TAACCACTAAGCCACCATGCCGCCCTTAAGGTAAATGGAAAGCTCTAAATTCCCCCATATCATACAGTGACACAGGGAAGGGTAAAATCTTGTTGATATTAAGATGGAGTCATATTAAAGGATCTTCAAATCTTCATCATAACCTCTTTAAAAGCCTCTTGCTTGAATAATAGATGGCTCTGAGCCGATTACGGATTTGGAATATATTTTTCTTGGATTTTGGGACGGAACATTAGAACATAAGGTTGTTTCTTTTTTTCAGGCCTCAGGTCAGAGGAACACTGAACCCCAGGCTCGGCCCAGGACGGTCCCCGAGGGCCGAGGGCCGCTAGCAGACAGTGTGGTGCCTGGGTGGGTGTCGTCCCTCCTATTTTCCCTTGAGGATGGAAGGTTGATCTGCTTTTTCGGTTCCACTGTACAAGCATAGAACATGAACCATGTGATGTTAACATATTCTGTGTACGTGTATGTCTTACGACACATTCTGTCATTCTGCTGGAACTCAGATACTGCTGGGAGAGGACATAACTCTCATATGTGTATATAGCCATAAGGGTATATATATATATATGATAGAGTATAAGTGCATGTATATGCCTTTATTGATCTTACATTTGTATTATTTTTGTTATTGTGAGTGTGTGTGTGTCCTGAATCCAAATAAAGTTGATGGAGGTGCTGAGTAGACCACATACACACACACACACACACACACACACACACACACACACACACACAGACGTGCATACACCTACACTCACACAGAGACACAAACACACACACACACACACCCACACACATACACGCACACAAACACACCCACCCACACACACACACACACACACACAAAAATATATATACTCTCATATATATATATATATATATATATATATATATATATATATATATATATATATATATATATATATATATATATATATGATAGAGTATAAGTGGATGTATATATGCACGGCATATATATCATCTATATTGCTTTATATACTTAGTAGCTATACTGTAATGAAGTCATATACTTATATGACTTTCTTTATAATGTATTTAGAATTTTTATATATATATATATATATATATATATATATATATATATATATATATATATATATATTACTATATATATTACTGCACTAAGCTAATTATTTTGCATATAATTGTATGCATAATATATATATATGAATGCCTATAGTATGAATGGTTACTATACTATCTATTTATAGTTAGTTAATTTACCTTTCTTATATATATATATATATATATATATATATATATATATATATATATATATATATATATATATATATATATATATATATATATATATAAGCAATGGATTGGCGCCCAGTCCTGGGTGAATCTCCCACCCTAGTAGACAATAAAGCAGAAGAAAATGGATGGATATATATATATATATATATATATATATATATATATATATATATATATATATATATATATATATATATATATATATATATATATATATATATATATATATATATATTCACACACAATATTATTGCACTAAGCGTATTGTTTTACGTATAATTGTAATACGTTCTATTTCTAGCTATACATATCAGTGCCAATAGAACAGATGGCAAGATGGTGATGAGTGTCTGTCTGTCTGTCTGTCTGTCTGTCAAGAGGCTTATTTCAAGTGTATGTGGCATCATGAATACCTTATAAAGCTTTAGAAATGTGTTCAGAATGCATTATGAATACCGGGTTCATAGAAAGCAATTTCAGCATGACTACAATCGTCATAATCTCTTATAAGGTATTTTGTTCTATCTATTCATGCAGTCAATGACAACTCTTTATTTTCACTTTATTTTTTTACAATACAATATTTATTAAGAAATACAAGTATCATAACAACATAATAAATACCACCAGACCACAATCAGGACCTCGGGTAAACAGTAGTAATTGGAAAAGTAATTCAGAAATGACGTTAAACACTGTACACACGGTCGCAACAGGTCTGAAGTGTTGGGTGGTGCACACTGAGAATGACTTTGTCTGCAGCGTAAGCTTAATGATGCAATGTCGGTGTTATTTATAAGGCGGTGTCTCATTTTTTTGGCATGAAGAGTTTAACTCAGGCTTCCTGCCGACAATAAAATAAAGACTAAGATTAAAGATTAAAGACACGCTGGGGGATTCAGGTTCGAATCCCAATCTGGGTGGAGTTTCCATGTTTTCTTTATGTGACTGTGTGGGTTTCCTCCGGATTCTCCGGTTTCCAAAAACATGGATTCAAGGTAAATTCATTCATTCATTAATCCTCTACTACAGTAGGGTCGCGGGGGGGGTTCTCCATGCCCATCCAGGGGAGAACCTTTCGGGCGCTGGACAGATACACCCAGGACAGGGTGCCAATCTATCACTGGACACACACTCACTCACACAGACACACTATATATGGGGCAATTTGGAGAACTCAATTGACTTGATTCCATGAAAGCAGAAATCCTGAAGGAAGCCCACACGGACATGAAGAGAACGTAGAAATCATCTGTTTAGCGCTCGAAACGTTCTCCACTGGATGGGCATGGGGAACATTTTAATTAACATAACATGATTAAAATATTAATTACACTAATATATATAATTACACTGTATAATATATATGGCATTATATACTTCATCATACAGTATACTATCCATCCATCCATTGTCTTCCGTGTTATCCTCTATTAGGGTCATGGGGGGGGGGTTCCCCATGCCCATTCAGGGAAGAACGTTTCGGGCGCTGGGCAGATACACCCAGGACAGGACACCAATCTATCACAGGACACACTCACACAGACACACTCTATATGGGGCAATTTGGAGAATTCAATTGACCTTGATCCATGTTTTTGGACTGTGGGAGGAAACCGGAGAACCCAGAGGAAACCCACGCGGACACGGGGAGAACATGGAACCTCCACCCAGATTGGGATTTGAACAGGGAATACCTAGTGCAGAGAGGAGAACATGCTAATCACTAAGCCGCCGTGCCGCCCACACAAATATATATATATTCATTCATTCATTATCTCCTGCTTTATCCTCTATTAGGGTCGCGTTGGGTTCCCCATGCCCATCCAGGGGAGAACATCTCAGGCGCTGGGCAGATAGACCCAGGACAGGGCGCCAATCCATCGGTGGGCACACACTCACTCACACAGACACACTCTATATGGGGCAATTTTGAGAATTCAATTGACTTGATCCATGTTTTTGGACTGTGGGAGGAAACCTGAGAACCCGGAGGAAACCCACGCGGACACGGGGAGAACATGGAACCTCCACCCAGATTGGGATTTGAACCGGGAATCCCTAGTGCAGAGAGGAGAACATGCTAATCACTAAGCCGCCGTGCCGCCCACACTAATATATATATCTTATTTTAAATATATTGAAATAAAATAATAAATATATTTCTTATATTTGATATTTCTGTCAGTATAATGTTAAAGGGCCGACAATAAAATAAATGCAGATGTGTACATTAAAGACGCGCTAGCAGCAGGCTACGAAAAACATATGCAGGCTTTACAAACGTCCACCAGAAATATTCACATGTATATAATGTATAAACCCTTCGACCCTCTTGCTGTGCAACACAACACGAAATTACAAACGTCAGCATTTAAAAAAAATAAAGATAAATACTATTATTTAATGCATTAACATTAAATCATTAGGAGTCGTAATGGACAGGACCCGTGTGCTTTAGATGTTTGCTTATTATTTTATTATATACGGAGCGTTTTAAAGTTTGCAGACGTTCTGACGTTAAGTCCGACTTACTTAGGCTAGTAAGTCCGACTTATTAAACCTGTGATGAAGCTCGTCAAGTGTTCAATGGAATAATACCTTTCAAATATTCACAGTTCAGTAATTGTTTTAAGACGTAATTTAATTTCATTTGCTTATTTAGGATATATATATATATATATATATATATATATATATATATTTTTTTTTTTTTTTTTTTTTATACAAACTCACACTATATGGGGCAATTTAGAGCATTCCATTTACCTTAAATCCATGTTTTTGGACTGTGAGAGGAAACCGGAGAACCCGGAGGAAAACCATGTGGACGCGGCGAGAACATGGAAACTCCACCCAGACTGGGATTCGAACCGGAAATCCCTAGTGCTGAGAGGAGAACATGCTAACCACTATGCCAGGTTTGAATCCAATGGCCCAGCAATCTGAAAGTTGTTCAAATCCCAATGTCCCAATTTCGTTGGAATTTCCAGTCCAAAAACATGGAGCAAGTCAATTGAATTCTGCAAATTGCCCCATATAGAGTGTGTCTGTGTGAGTGAGTGTGTGCACAGTGATAGATCGGCATCCTGTCCTGGGTGTATCTGCCCAGCGCCCGAAACGTTCTACCCGGGATGGGCATGGGGAACCCCCCCCACCGGTTACTACCTGGAATCCATGGCCGTAATGGCCGTAGGTGAGGGTGGGAACGTAGATCGGCCTGTAAATTGAGAGTTTCGCGTTCTGGCTCGGCCCCCGCTTCACCACAACGGACCTCCGACCCCATCGTTCCCTCACTCGTGAACAAGAACCAGAGATACTTAAACTGTTCTATTTGAGGCAGGTATCTCAGGATGTATGATGTTTTTGTTAAAATTATTACAGTGAAAGACTTCCTAGCACCAGGGTCACGTCACACACACACACACACACACACACAGAGTGTGCTTAATGCTCTGCTTTCTAAAGCTAACTGACTCTTAAAAAGACTCTATAAGATTGAAGATGATCGTTATCACCTTTAAAATCTCCTTTTTAAAGGGAATGTTTTGCACTTGCAATGTTCACAAGCCCAAGTAGCCGTGTTGGAAGTATTAAAGGTCTTGAACAATCCTCAGAGGAGAAGACCACATTTTTGGCAATCTTTCCGAGTGTACCCGAGAGACGTTCTCAACCCACTGACACTGTTCCTGCTTATTCCACTGGACTTAAAGGCTTCAACTAAAGGGTTGTTATTAACTTTTATAAGGCATTATGCACTGCTATGTATGCAGTCCCTTTCAAAGAGGGCATTATTGACAACACCTAACTTTACATCTATAAAGAGAGCTTATAAGCTTTTATTAACAGTTATGAGCACTTTAAAAAGTCATTTGAAGGAAAAGCCGTCGTTAAACACAATGGCACTAATGGCATGTTTTTATGTGGTTATGAGTGTGAGCATTTATAAGCTTATATAAGGCATTATGCACTGCTATGGATGCAGTGGATGGTAATGGATGGTAATTAATGCCAAAACTTTACTTAATGCCCGTGAAAAGAGCTTATAAGCTTTTATTAATAGTCATGAGTGCATTATGTCACTTTGTGTTATTTTGCCTTATGGCATGTTCTTATAACACTTTATGAGTGTGGTTATGTACATCTATGGACCTTAACAAAGGCTCATGTCAAGTATTTTAATGTATTATGAATACTTTATAAAGCCTTATAAATGTCTTAATGAATTATGCCATTTTGTGTTATGAAGACTTATGGCATGATCATATAACACATTATGAGTGTGGTCATGTACATTTATGGACATAAACAAAGGTTCATGACAAGTACTATAAAGCATTATGAACACTTTATAAAGCTTTATGAATGTCTTACAAATGCATTATGTCATTTTGTGTTATGAAGCCTTATGGCGTGTTCATATAACACATGAGTGTGGTCATGAGTGTGGTCATGTACATCTATGGACATTAACGGAGGCTTATGACAAGTATTATAAGACATTATGAATACTTTATGAAGCTTTATGAATGTCTTAATAATGCATCAATTTACTTTATGTCTATAAAGAGAGCTTATAAGCTTTTATAAACAGTTATGGACACTTAAAAAAGTCATTGCTTTTAGAAAAAGCCGTCGATAAACTCAATGGCACTAATGGCATGTTCTTATAACACTTTATGAGTGTGGTTATGAACATCTATGGACATTTATAAAGGCTCATGAGCTCATGGCAAGTATTATAAAGCATTATGAATAATTTAAAAACCTTTATGAATGTATTAATAATGCATTATTTTACTGTATGCCTATTAAAAGAGCTTATAAGGTTTTATAAACAGTTATAAGCACTTTTAAAGTCATATTCAGTAAAAGCCATCGTTAAACACAGTGGAACTAATGGCACGTAATAACACAAAGTCTCATGACAAGCATTATAAAACATTAATAAACACTTAATAAATGCACTTATAATGCATTATGAATACCAGATTTAGGTGACGTGAGAAAGTCCAGAACCTGAAAGTCTTCTAAAAACATAAAAGGTGTTAAAGATACAACGAAGCAATACAAACTTAGAATGGGATGTCAACAAATCTCCAGTAAGAATAAGTCGGTGTCCCAATACTTTAGTCCAAATAATGTATCCAGATCAGTTTTTTTTTCTTGCCATAAAATACTCTCCCATGAGCGTTTGCAGCTATCAACCCTCCCGAGTTCTAGTAACACTTTAAAAAAAGAACTTGGAGGGTGCGCTTGGGAATCATTCCATTTTCTACACATGGGCTCGCAATCAGCGACTCCACACTGTGCTGCATTGTGAGATGAAGTTAAGGTTCTGTGTGGGTTCTCATCACGGCACACACACTAAATAATATATATATTAAAAAATATATATTAATTCATTCATTCATTATCTTCCGCTTTATCCTCTATTAGGATCGCAGGGGGTTCCCATGCCCATCCAGGGGAGAATGTTTCGGGCGCTGGGCAGATAGACCCAGGACAGGGCACCAATCTATCGCTGGGCACACAGTCACTCACACGACACGCACGCATACACACTCTATAATGGGCAATTTGGAGAACTCAATTGACTTCTTCCATGTTTTTGGACTGTGGAAGGAAACCAGAGAACCCGGAGGAAACCCACGCAGACACGGGGAGAACATAAAATCCATAGGAATCCCTAGTGTTGAGAGGAGAACGTGCTAACCACTAAACCACCATGCCACCCTATAAATATATATATATATATATATATATATATATATATATATATATATATATATATAGGATATGTTCGAACTGGGCGGCACGGTGGCTTAGTAGTTAGCACGTTCGCCTCTCAGCGCTAGGGATTCCCGGTTCGAATCCCCATCTGGGTGGAGTTTCCATGTTCTCCCCGTGTCCGCGTGGGTTTCCTCCGGGTTCTCCGGTTTCCTCCCACAGTCCAAAAACATGGATCAAGTTAATTGAGTTCTCTAAAATTTCCCCATATAGAGTGTGTTTGAGTGAGTGAGAGTGTACCCAGCGATGGATTGGCGCCCTGTCCTGGGTGTATCTGCCCAGCGCCCGAGACGTTCTCCCCTGGATGGGCATGGGGAACCCCACCGCGACCCTAATAGAGGAAAAAGCGGGAGATAATGAATGAATGAATGTTGGAACTGTTGCTTTCAGATTATGAGCATTTCCATGCTGAATCAGCAACATTCACTTTAGAAATAAAAGCCGTCCGCCGAAGGGTTCCCCATGCCCATCTAGGGGAGAACGCTGGGCAGATACACCCAGGACAGGGTGCTAATCTATCGCTAGGCACACTCACTCACACAGACACACACACACTCTATATGGGGCAATTTAATTAATTTAACATTTAATTTACCTTGAATCCAAGGTTTGGGTCTGCAGGAAGAAACTGGAGAACCTGGAGGAAACCCATGTGGACACGGGGAGAACATGGAAACTCCACCAAGATTGGGATTCGAACCGGGAATCCCCAGAGCTGAGAGGAGAACATGCCAACCACTAAGCCACCGTGCCGTCATGCCAGTATTCATAATAAATTGTTAAGACATTCATAAAGCTTTATAACGTGTTCATAATGCTTCATAATACCTGTCATAAGCCTTTGTTAAGGTCCATAGATGTACATAACCAAACTCATCAAGTGTTACAGAACATGCCATAAGGCTTTATAACACAAAGTGACATAATGCATTATGAATTATGTATCTGAACTGTTCATCAACTTATAATATAAATGTTAATAAAACCTTATAAGCTCTTTTAACAGGCATACAGTTAAATAATGCATCATTAAGGAATTCATAAGGCTTTATAAAGTGTTCATAATGCTTCATAATACCTCATCATACCACACTCATCAAATGTTATAAAAACATGCCATAAGGCTTCATAATACAAAGTGATAATGCACTCATGACTGTTTATAAAAGCTTATAAGCTCTCTTCACGGGCATTAAGTAATATTTTGCATTAATTACCTAATTACTTAATCTATTAGGGTCGCGGGGGGGGGGGGGGGGGGGGGGGGGGTTCCCCATGCCCATCCAGGGGAGAACGTTTCTGGCGCTGTGCAGATACACCCAGAACAGGACGCCTATCTATCGCTGGGCAAAAACATACACTATATGGGGCAATTTGGATCACTAATTTTATCTTGAGCCATGTTTTTGGACTGTGGGAGGAAACCGGAGAACCCGGAGGAAGTGGTTGAACATAAATGGAGTAATAAAAACATCACATTGGGAAAGGAAATATCAAACAATGAGGTAGATGATGGAAATAGAATAGTTTTTTTACCCTGAATGTGTTGCCATGCCATCCGAATCCCTCGTTCTGACAGAATGGGATGGTTCTTTGGCATATTGTTAACAGTGATATGAATTGGGACTCACAGCACATTGGTGAGAACCTTATTACAGTTCCCGTTGGCGTCATTCCCATAGACGGGCGTGTTTCCGTCTTTCTCGGACGCCCCCTCGGCCGGGTCGCTGTCCTCCGAGCTGCCCTTGCTCGGTCCTTGGCGCTCGCTCTGCCAGCTGTGGCCGCTGTACTGGTATCCACCCAACGGCCTGAGGTTGGGTGAGCGCCCCCTCTTCACACAGAGGATCTGTTTGAAGGCGTAGCGGAACTCCGGACTCCTGCAGTAGATGAGCGGGTTGAAGGCCGAGTTGGCGTACCCGATCCAGTTCAAGATCCGGAAGGGTACCTTGATGTTGCCCACCTCATGGACGCTGACCACCACGTTGAGGACGAAGAACGGAAGCCAGCAGAGGGTGAAGATCCCCATGATGATGCCAAGGGTTTTCAAAGCCTTGTGTTCCTTCAAGCAGAACTTGGACTTCCTCCCAGTCCGGTACTCTCCGCCGTCCCCGGTTCCACTCGACTCCCGTTGGGCGTCGTTGGCGTGGAAGCGTCCTTCGCTCCTGACGATTTTCCGTAACTGCCTCCGGGCCTCTTGGAAGACACGGCTGTAGACGAAGACCATGATGACCAATGGGATGTAGAAGGAGACGATGGACGAGACGATGGCGTAGCTCCGGTTGGTGTGGAACTCGCAGCAGAGGGTGTTGTTCATGCAGCGTAGGGCCTCCTCATTGGTGGAGATCCACCACTTGAGATGGATGGGGAGGTACGAGATCAGGCCGCCGATGACCCACACGACTAGAACCACAGCGCCCGCTTTGCGCTTGGTCAGCATGGAATGGTAGCGGAAGGGCGAGGTGATGGCCAGGTAACGGTCCAGGGCGATGACGCAGAGCGTCTCGATGCTCGCCGTCACGCAGAGAACATCGGTCGCCGTCCAGAACTCGCACCAGAATTTTCCAAAGTGCCACGTGTTGAGGACGATGTACACGGCGCCGAAGGGAACCACCACGAGGCCCATGATCAGGTCAGCGCAAGCCAAGGACATGATGAAACAGTTGGTGACATTCTGGAGGCGTTGGAACCGTGCGATGGCCGTGATGACCAGAACGTTGCCGAGGACGATGGCCAGGACGAGCAGGGACATGGCGGAGCCGAGGAGAACCATCTGGAGATCGGTGGAAGGCGGAATGGAGGTGGCGCTCTGCACGGCTGCAGAGAGGTTCCGAGAGACTGGAGGCTGTGGGCTGCCCATGTTCTAAAGAGAGAGAGAGAAGGAGAGAGAGACATGTCGCTTATATACACAAACTATATTAATATGTCCACTTGTTCTCCTGCTGTTCCAGTTCTCCAGACTCACTGAGGGGATGAATTCTGGTCTCCCTCCTCCCCTCCAGGAATCCGGTCCCTCTTCTGGACTCAGCTGTGCTGCGTTCTAAGTGCTCCTAGGTTCTTTGTACAGCACCCTTATAGCGGACAGGGATGACATCACAGCCGGGTGCTAGCCAATCGGCTTGCAGCTTTTGAGGGAGAGTTAGACGCTCTGTATGTCGAAAGGCTGATCACACGGCTACAGCTGTAAAGCCTTTAGATGGAAATTAGTCCTTTAATGCTCTAGAACATTCAGTCATCTACCATTTGGCATCAACGGTATGGATATTTAAATTAGTGGCTTGGTGGTTGGCAGTTCTCCTCTCAGCACTAGGGATTCCCGGTTCAAATCCCGATCTGGGTAGAGTTTCCATGTTCTCCCCATGTCCACATGGGTTTCCTCCAGGTTCTCCGGTTTCCTCCAACAGTCCAAAAACATGGATCTAGTCAATTGAATTCTCCAAATTGCCCTATATAGTGTGTGTGTGTGTGTGTGTGTGAGTGAGTGTGTGTCTAGTAATAGATTGGTGTCCTGTCCTGAGTGTATCTGCCCAGCACTCGAAATGTTCTCCCCTGGATGGGCATGGGGAACCCCCCGCGACCCTAATATAGGATAAAGCGGAAGATAATGGATGGATGCATGAATAACATTAATAATAATAATAACATTAATAATAATAATAATTCATTCATTCATTATCTTATGCTTTATCCTCTATTAGGGTGCCCATCCAGGGGAGAACGTCTCGGGCGCCGGGCAGACACACCCAGGACAGGGCGCCAACCTATCGCTGGGCACACAGTCACTCATACAGACACACTCTATATGGGGCAATTTGGAAAAATCGATTGACTTGATGCATGTTTTTGGACTGTGGGAGAAAACCGGAGAACCCGGAGGAAAGCCATGCGGACACGGGGAGAACATGGGGAGAACACCCAGATTGGGATTCGAACCGGGAATCCCTAGCGCTGAGAGGCGAACGTGCTACCCACTAAACCACCGTGCCGCTTAATAATAATGATAATAATAATAATAATAATAATAATAATAATAATTAGGTGGCACGGTAGTTGAGTGATTAGCATGTTCTCCTCTCAGTGCTGGAGATCCAGATTCGAATCCCAATCTGAGTGGAGTTTCCATGTTCTCCCCGTGTCCGCGTGGGTTTCTTCCGGGTTACCCCGGTTTCTTCCCACAGTCCAAAAACATGGATTCAAGGTCAATTGAATTCTCCAAAATGCCCCATATAGAGTGTGTTTCTGAGTGAGTGTTACCCAGTGATAGATTGACACCCTGTCCTGGGCGTATCTGTCCAGCGCCCGAAACGTTCTCCCCTGGATGGACATGGGGAACCCCCCCCACACACACAACACATCTCTAATATTGGATATAGGGCAAGATAATGGATGGATTATTATTGTCATTAGTGGTTAGCACGTTCTTCTCTCAGTGCTGGAGATCCAGATTCGAATCCCAACTGGGTGGAGTTTCCATGTTCTCACCCTGTCCGCGTGGGTTTCCTCTGGGTTCTCCGGTTTCCTTCCACAGTCCAAAAACATGGATCAATTCAATTGAATTCTCCAAATTGCCCCATATAGAGTGTGTCTGTGTGAGTGAGTGTGTGTCCAGTGATGAATTGGTGTCCTGTCCTGGGTATATCTGCCCAGCGCCCGAAACGTTCTCCCCTGGATGGGCATGGGGAACCCCCCCCACAACCCTAGCAGAGGATAAAGCAGAAGATAATGGATGGATGAATGTTATTAATGAAAGTTTTAGAATTCAATTTTTTATAAAGGCTTAGTGGTTAGCACGTTCGCCTCTCAGCGCTAGGGATTCCCGGTTCGAATCCCCATCTGGGTGGAGTTTCCATGTTCTCCCCGTGTCTGCGTGGGTTTTCTCCGGGTTCTCCGGTTTTCTCCCACAGTCCAAAAACATGGATCAAGTCAATTGAATTCTCCAAATTGCCCCATATAGAGTGTGTATGTGTGAGTGAGTGTGTGCCCAGAGATGGATTGGCGCCCTGTCCTGGGTCTATCTGCCCAGCGCCCAAGATGTTCTCTCCTGGATGGGCATGGGGAAACCCACCGCGACCCTGATAGAGGATGAAGCGGGAGATAATGAATGAATGAATTTTTTATAATAGAAAGTCTTTCTTTACAGGGTGCGGTAGCTCAGTGGTCAAGGTGTTGGGCTATCAAGCTGAAGGTTGGGGGTTCAAATCCCAGGTCCACTGAAGTTACCAATGTGGGTCCTTGAGCAAGACCCTTAACCCTCATTGCTCCAGTGATGCTGTATCAACCCTGTTGCCTTGACCCCAACCAAGTTGGGATGCTTGTAAATGGCTTTGGATTAAAGCGTCTGCTGAATGATGAAATGTAATGTAATGTTTTCTTAGAGATTTTAAAATGGGAAAATATTATTTCAGCTTTTGAGGGAGAGTTAGACGCTCTGTATGTTGAAAGGTTGATCACACGGCAACAGCTGTAAAGCCTTTAGATTGATATTATTCCTTTAAAGCTCTAAAACACTCAGGCATCTACCATTTTGATACCAATGCTCCAAGAAAAAAGACGTTTAGGAGTCTGTGGATATTTAAATTAATTTAAAAAACGGTCCAATAACTTAGATTCATTAGGCATCCCGTTATGTTTTTAATGAAAGGCAGGGGGTGGGGGGGGGGGTTCCCCATACCCATCCAGGGGAGAACGTTTCAGGCGCTGGGCAGATACACCCAGGGCAGGGTGCCAATCCATCACTGGGCACACATTCACTCACACAAACACACTATATATGGGGCAATTTGGAGAATTCAATTGACCTTGATCCATGTTTTTGGACTGTGGGAGGAAACTGGAGAACCCGGAGGAACCCCACGGGGACACGGAAACTGCCCAGCGCTGAGATGAGAACATGCTAACCACAAAGCCATCGTGCTGCCCTCCTTCATTGATTGTTCCTCTTTATCCTCTACTAGGGTTGTGGGGGGGGGGTTCCTCATGCCCATTCAGGGCAGAATGTTTCGGCCGTTGGGCAGATACACCCAGGACGCCAATCTATCACTGACACACGCTATATGGGGCAATTTAGAGCATTCAATTCACCCAGAATCACATGTTATTTTGGACTTTGGGAGGAAAGTGGAGAACCCAGAAACGATAAATATATATATAATTTTATTCTAAAACTTTCATTAATAACATCCTTTTCATTCATTCATTATCACCCGCTTTGTCCTCTATTAGGGTCGCAGTGGGGTTCCCCATGCCCATCCAGGGGAGAACGTCTCGGGCACTGGGCAGATACACCCAGGACAGGGCGCCAATCCATCGCTGGGCATTAATAACATCCATCTATTCATTATCTTCCACTTTATCCTCTACTAGGGTCGCAGTGGGGTTCCCCATGACCATCCAGGGGAGAACGTCTCGGGCACTGGGCAGATACAGGACGCCAATCTATCACTGGACACACACTCACTCACCCAAACACTCTGTATGGGGCAATTTGGAGAATTCATTTCACCTTGATGTTTTTGGACTGTGGGAGGAAACCGGAGAACCCGGAGGAAACCCACATGGACACGGGGAGAACATGGAAACTCCACCCAGATTGAGATTCGAGCCTGGAATCCCCAACGCTGAGAGGAGAACATGCTAACCACTAAGCCGCCTGTTATCAGTTGAGTCATCCTTCGTAGATAAAACCACTTTTGGATTTTGGAGTGTAGCTGAGAGCATTCGTGAGGTCAGAGGTCAGACACTGATGTTAAAGAACGTCTGGTGTTGAGAACCAAGGCCAAGTTCTTACAACAGCTTCATCCAACTTGGAATTCATGGTTCTTACTGAATCAACTAACGCTGTCGGGCGTTCCCACAAACATCCCACAGACGGACTCATCCAGAATGCACGGCTAAGGGTTGGATTTACACACAGAACCCTTAGTTATTGGGTTCTTGTATTGGGTTATTGGGTTTTGTAGAATATTTCGTCTTTATAGTGTGTACCTTTGCAGTTGGCTCCACTGAGTGATGGCTCAGTGGTTAGCGTGTTGGGCTCTCAATCTGAAGCTTCGGGGTTCAAATGCCCAACCTTCAGACTGATTGATTGGCTCAGTAACCACTGAGCTACTCACAGAACCCTTAGTTATTGGGTTCTTGTATTGGGTTATTGGGTTTTGTAGAATATTTCATCTTTATAGTGTGTACCTTTGCAGTTGGCACACTGAGTGATGGCTCAGTGGTTAGCGTGTTGGGCTCTCAATCTGAAGCTTTGGGGTTCAAATGCCCAACCTTCAGACTCATTGATTGGCTCAGTAACCACTGAGCTACTCACAGAACCCTTAGTTATTGGGTTCTTGTATTGGGTTATTGGGTTTTGTAGAATATTTCGTCTTTATAGTGTGTACCTTCCCAGTTGGCACCACTGAGTGATGGCTCAGTGGTTAGCGTGTTGGGCTCTCAATCTGAAGCTTCGGGGTTCAAATGCCCAACCTTCAGACTGATTGATTGGCTCACTAACCAGTAAGCTACTCACAGAACCCTTAGTTATTGGGTTATTGTATTGAGTTATTGGGTGTGGTAGAATATTTCGTCTTTATAGGGTGTACCTTTGCAGTTGGGTGTGATGGCTCTGTGGTTAGCGTGTTGGGCTCTCAATCTGAAGCTTCGGGGTTCAAATGCCCAACCTTCAGACTGATTGATTGGCTCAGTAACCACTGAGCTACTCACAGAACCCTTAGTTATTGGGTTCTTGTATTGGGTTATTGGGTTTTGTAGAATATTTCGTCTTTATAGTGTGTGCATTCGCAGTTGGCACCACTGAGCGATGGCTCAGTTGTTAGCGTGTTGGGCTCTCAGTCTGAAGTTTCGGGGTTCAAATGCTCAACCTTCAGACGGATTGATTGGCTCATTAACCACTGAGCCACTCACAGAACCCTTAGTTATTGGGTTCTTGTATTGGGTTATTGGGTTTTGTGGAATATTTCGTCTTTATAGTGTGTGCATTCGCAGTTGGCACCACTGAGTGATGGCTCAGTGGTTAGCGTGTTGGGCTCTCAATCTGAAGCTTCGGGGTTCAAATGCCCAACCTTCAGACTGATTGATTGGCTCAGTAACCACTGAGCTACTCACAGAACCCTTAGTTATTGGGTTCTTGTATTGGGTTATTGGGTGTTGTAGAATATTTCATCTTTATAGTGTTTACCTTTGCCGTTGGGTGTGGTGGCTCAATGGTTAGCGTGTTGGGCTCTCAATCTGAAGCTTCGAGGTTCAAATGCCCAACCTTCAGACTGATTGATTGGCTCAGTAACCACTGAGCCACTGATTTACACACAGAACCCTTAGTTATTGGGTTCTTGTATTGGGTTATTGGGTTTTGTAGAATATTTCGTCTTTATAGTGTGTGCATTCGCAGTTGGCACCACTGAGCGATGGCTCAGTTGTTAGCGTGTTGGGCTCTCAGTCTGAAGTTTCGGGGTTCAAATGCTCAACCTTCAGACGGATTGATTGGCTCATTAACCACTGAGCCATTCACAGAACCCTTAGTTATTGGGTTCTTGTATTGGGTTATTGGGTTTTGTGGAATATTTCGTCTTTATAGTGTGTGCATTCGCAGTTGGCACCACTGAGTGATGGCTCAGTGGTTAGCGTGTTGGGCTCTCAATCTGAAGCTTCGGGGTTCAAATGCCCAACCTTCAGACTCATTGATTGGCTCAGTAACCACTGAGCTACTCACAGAACCCTTAGTTATTGGGTTCTTGTATTGGGTTATTGGGTTTTGTGGAATATTTCGTCTTTATAGTGTGTGCATTCGCAGTTGGCACCACTGAGTGATGGCTCAGTGGTTAGCGTGTTGGGCTCTCAATCTGAAGCTTCGGGGTTCAAATGCCCAACCTTCAGACGGATTGATTGGCTCACTAACCAGTGAGCAACTCACAGAACCCTTAGTTATTGGGTTCTTGTATTGGGTTATTGGGTGTGGTAGAATAATTCGTCTTTATAGGGTGTACCTTTGCAGTTGGGTGTGGTGGCTCAGTGGTTAGCGTGTTGGGCTCTCAATCTGAAGCTTCGGGGTTCAAATGCCCAACCTTCAGACTGATTGATTGGCTCAGTAACCACTGAGCTACTCACAGAACCCTTAGTTATTGGGTTCTTGTATTGGGTTATTGGGTTTTGTAGAATATTTCGTCTTTATAGTGTGTGCATTCGCAGTTGGCACCACTGAGTGATGGCTCAGTGGTTAGCGTGTTGGGCTCTCAATCTGAAGCTTCGGGGTTCAAATGCCCAACCTTCAGACTGATTGATTGGCTCACTAACCAGTGAGCATCTCACAGAACCCTTAGTTATTGGGTTCTTGTATTGGGTTATTGGGTGTGGTAGAATATTTTGTCTTTATAGGGTGTACCTTTGCCGTTGGGTGTGGTGGCTCAGTGGTTAGCGTGTTGGGCTCTCAATCTGAAGCTTCGGGGTTCAAATGCCCAACCTTCAGACGGATTGATTGGCTCATTAACCACTGAGCTACTCACAGAACCCTTAGTTATTGGGTTCTTGTATTGGGTTATTGGGTTTTGTGGAATATTTTGTCTTTATAGTGTGTGCATTCGCAGTTGGCACCACTGAGTGATGGCTCAGTGGTTAGCGTGTTGGGCTCTCAATCTGAAGCTTCGGGGTTCAAATGCCCAACCTTCAGACGGATTGATTGGCTCAGTAACCACTGAGCTACTCACAGAACCCTTAGTTATTGGGTTATTGTATTGGGTTATTGGGTTTTGTAGAATATTTCAGTCCAAAAACATGGATCAAGTCAATTGAATTCTCCAAACTGCCCCATATAGAGTGTGTTTGTGTGAGTGAGTGTGTGTCCAGCGATAGATTGGCGTCCTGTCCTGGGTGTATCTGCCCAGCGGCCGAAACGTTCTCCCCTGGATGGGCATGTGGAACACCACCCCCCACCCTAGTAGAGGATAAAGCGGAAGATAATGGATGGATGGAATAGTATGAAAAACGCTTTGCCGTATCAGGCACGCTAATCAATCTCTGATGTCAGTGCATGGGCTCCGCCTCTCCTCCCGGCCCCCGACGCCACCGCCTCACCGCGGCACCACGCTATGATTCATGTTCTTCTACACGACACTTTGCCGACGTCAGATGTCGGATGCTAAAACACGTTTTAAATAAAAAATGAAATGAAAAAGTGGATGTTGTGGTTTTACTGCACTTTACAAAACGCTCCAACATTTTTCTTTTGGAATGTAGCTGTCAGAGTTCTCCTTTTTATCCTAATCTTCTCTCTCTCTCTCTCTCTCTCTCTCTCTTGCTCTCTCTCGCTCTCTACAGGGTTCTCCAAGTTTCTCCAGGGATAGCTGTGCTGTGTAAATATGGGCAAAGACTTAGTGCACCAGACTGCTTAGAACAGAGAACAGTACCCAGGAGAACCATGAGGTCAAAGTGCACTGCATAGGAGGAGAATGGGAAAAAGTATATATATATATATATATATATATATATATATATATATATATATATATATATATATATGTGTGTGTGTGTGTGTGTGTGTGTGTGGTGTGTGTGTGTGTGTGTTCATAAAGCATCCATACATTATCTTTCGCTTTATCCTATACTAGGGTCATGGAAGGGGGGGGGGGTTCCCCATCCAAGGGATAATGTTTCGGGCACTGGGCAGATACACCCAGGACAGGACGCCAATCTATCACTGGACAATTTGGGGGATTCAATTGACTTGATCCATGTTTTTGGACTGTGGGAGGAAACCGGAGAACCCGGAGGATACCCACGTGGAAATGGAGAGAACATGGAAACTCCACCCATATAATGTAAAATGTAATGTCTTGTATATCCATACCAGGCGTCATGGTGGCTTAGTGGTTAGCATGTTCTCCTCTCACCGCTAGAGATTCCTGGTTTGAATCCCAATCTGGGTGGAGTTTCAATGTTCTCCCCGTGTCTGCGTGGGTTTCCTCCGGGTTCTCCGGTTTTCTGCCACAGTCCAAAAACATGGATCAAGGTCAGTTGAATTCTCCAAATTGCCCCATATAGAGTGTGTCTGTGCGAGTGAGTGTGTACCCAGTGATAGATTGGCATTCTGTCCTGGGTGTATCTGCCCATCACCCGAATCGTTCTCCCCTGGATGGGCATGGGGAACACCCCCCCCCCCCCCCCCCGCGACCCTAGTAGAGGATAAAGCGGAAGATAATGGATGGATGGATGGATGGATACCATTATCTGGTGTATTAGTGGTACCAGTGGTACATGTACCACAGTTTTAGAACCACCGACCAAAGCAATGCAAATCAGCATCATAGTATGACCTTAATTACCCCTATTAAGCATTTTAATAAAAAATAAAACATTGTATGAAGTCACGCCACCTCGTGTCAGGTTCTCCTCACAGAACCAATCTGTTCTGCTTCAGAAAGGAAGCGGCTGTCTGTGTGTGGGTGCTCTAGCTCGCATTCCTCATCATTATCAGGCCTGGCGTCGCTCCCCGTACATCAAACCCGAATCCCTTCTATCTGCTGAAGCACACGCCGCCGTTATCATCCTCCTCCTCCTCATTACTGCCCTCCACATGTGGATGCGATGCATACGAGAGTGTATTTATTACCCTCTTATCGCAGCAATGTTCCAGCCCAGAATAACTTCCAACGGGCCGGCTGGCTTGGCTGAAAATCCGCTACCTAAACAACAGGCGGAGACAAATGGGAATGATTTAGTATTAGATTCGGTAATACAAGCCCTGGAAAAAATTATGGAATCACCCGGCCCTGAGGATGTTCGCTGACATTTTGAACCAAAAACGAGAGGCGTTTCTCAAACCTGTAGGTGGAAATCAATTTCAGGCCCCGATCTAAGTTCAGGTCGTTTATTTATAGAGTGTGATAAGCCTTAAAACCCCCAAAGAGCAAGCCGAAGCGACAGTGGCAAGACAAAACTCCCTGTTATGTTGTTATTTTAAGGACGAAACCTTGTGAGGACCGAGACTCAGTGAGGGACTCGTCCTCCTTGAGCAGCATCAACAGTGTAGAACAGCCATGTACAGATTGTGTGCTGATCATGTGACCCGTATTTAACAATTGGACAACTATAGAAGTCCATTCTTAGTGGTTAGCACGTTCAAATCTCAGCGCTGGGTGAAGTTTCCATGTTCTCCCCGTGTCCGTGTGGGGTTCCTTCGGGTTCTCCGGTTTCCTCCTGCAGACCCAAAACTTGGAAAATTTCCCCTCCAGGAAATTAGCAACTGGATTGATTTTAACAGTATTGTGTCTTTCATTCATCCATTCATTATCTTCTGCTTTATCCTCTACTAGGGTTGTGGGGGGGTTCTCCTTGCCCATCCAGGGGAGAACGTTTCAGGCTCTGGGCAGATACACCCAGGACAGGACGCCAATCTATCACTGGGCACACATTCACTCACACAGACACACACACACACACTATATGGGGCAATTTAGAGCATTCAGTTTACCTTAAATCCACACAGCTTTTGGACTGTGGGAGGAAACCGGAGAACCCGGAGGAAACCCACCTGGACGCTGGGAGAACATGGAAACTCCACCCAGATTGGGATTGGAACCCGGATCCCGGGGGCTGAGAGGAGAACATGCTAACCACTATGCCACCACCCATATTTTACCTTTCATTTATTTATTCATCCATCCATTATCTTCTGCTTTATCCTTTATTAGGGTCGCGGGCATGCCCATCCAGGGGAGAACGTACGTCTCAGGCGCTGGGCAGATACACCCAGGACAGGACACCAATCTATCGCTGGACACACACTCACTCACACAGACACACTCTATATGGGGCAATTTGGAGAATTCAATTGACTTGATCCATGTTTTTGGACTGTGGGAGAAAACCGGAGAACCCAGAGGAAACCCACACGGACACGGTGAGAACATGGAAACTCCACCCAGATTGGGATTCAAAGCTGAATACCCAGCACTGAGAGGAGAACATGCTAACCACTAAGCCACCGTGCATTATATGCAATTGATATTTGTATTTAATCCATTGCCGTAATGGTGTAATTCATGGTGCAAACATCGATTGATGCTGAAAGTGACATTTGATTATTAATTATTAATGACATATTTTTCATCGGGGAGGCACGGTGGCTTAGTGGTTAGCATGTTCTCCTCTCAGCGCTAGGGATTTTCGGTTCGAATCCCTATCTGGGTGGAGTTTCCATGTCCTCCCCATGTCCACGTGGGTTTCCTCCGGGTTCTCCGGTTTCCTCCCACAGTCCAAAAACATGGATCAAGGTCAATTGTCATTCATTCATTATCTTCCGCTTTATCCTAGATCATGCCCATCCATAGGAGAACGTTTCAGGCGCTGGGCAGATACACCCAGGACAGGACGCCATTCTATCACCGGGCACACTCACTTACACAAACACTCTATATGGGGCAATCTTCCGCGTAATCCTCTACTAGGGTCGCGGGGGGATTCCCCATGCCCATCCAGGGGAGAACGTTTCGGGCGCTGGGCAGATACACCCAGGACAGGACGCCAATCTATCACTGGACACACACTCACTCACACAGACACACTCTATAAAGGGCAATTTGGAGAATTCAATTGACTTGATCCATGTTTTTGGACTGTGGGAGGAAACCGGAGAATCCGGAGGAAACCCACACGGACACAGGGAGAACATGGAAACTCCACCCAGATGGGGATTCGAACTGGGAATCCCCAGCACTGAGAGGAGAACATGCTAACCACTAAGCCACCATGCCGCCCGTTCAAGGTCAATTGAGTTCTCCAAATTGCCCCATGTAGAGTGTCTCTGTGTGAGTGAGTGTGTGCCCAGCGATAGATCGGCGTCCTGTCCTGGGTGTATCTGCCCAGCACCCGAAATACCCCCCTAATACCCACCGCGACCCTAACATAGGATAAAGCGGATGATAATGGATGGATGGATGTTTTTCATCGGCGTCGACGTGAAAACATCACGTAGGTTTTTCACATTTCAAAACTAAGCAACATCTGTTCCCTCATTCGAGTTCCGTAATCCCATTCCGCTCCCTGAGGTTCTCCTCCCAGAGCGTCCGAGGTTTTTATAGGAGAATATATGTTATCAGTGCCGGGTCGGACGTGGCAGAGGAGGCGGGGCTCGGGTTCTGCTCCAGTTTCTCTAACCTGCACATGATCGCTGGACTGCAGACAGATGGTCAAGCCATTTCCTCCTGCTTTCTGCTTTTGGCTCAGGCTTTAAATTTGATCTCCTGCAGGGAGACATCTTATTTACAGCAATCTCTCACTCCCCCAATTGCCCCCCTTTACACGGCCGGGCCTCCATACAAATCAACATCCAACAGCAATAACAGTCCCGGTATTTATGTCTGCTGCCTCTTCTCTATTTCCGAGTGGAGAGGTCTGATGGTTTGAGAACGGAGAGGGCAAATATGTAAATGAGATAACAGTGCACTGAGATGAGATAGGACAAGACAAGATAAGATTATATAAGATAAGCTAAGATAAAATAGGACAAGACAAGATAAGATGAGATAAGATGAGATGAGATAAGATAAGATAAGATTGTGTAAGACAATTCATTCATTCATTATCTCCCGCTTTATCCTCTATTAGGGTCGCGGTGGGGTTCCCCATGCCTATCCAGGGGAGAACGTCTCGGGCGCTGGGCAGATAGACCCAGGACAGGGCGCCAATCCATCGCTGGACACACACTCACTCACACAGACACACTCTACATGGGGCAATTTTGAGAATTCAATTGACTTGATCCATGTTTTTGGACTGTGGGAGGAAACCGGAGAACCCGGAGGAAACCCACGCAGACACGGGGAGAACATGGAAACTCCACCCAGATGGGGATTCGAACCGGGAATCCCTAGCGCTGAGAGGAGAACGTGCTAACCACTAAGCCACCGTGCCGCCCTGTGTAAGACAATTTAAGATAAAATGAGATAAGTTAATATAAGATAATATAAGATGAGATAAGACAAGACAAGATAAGATAAGACAAGATTAGATAAGATAAGATAGGAAAGGACAAGACAAGACAAGACAAGCTTAGGTGAGATAAGATAAGATTAGATAAGATAAGATAAGATAAGATAAGATAAGATAAGATAAGATAAGATAAGATAAGATAAGATAAGATAAGATAAGATAAGATAAGATAAGATAAGATAAGATAAGATAAGATAAGATAAGTTGAGACAAGACAAGATAAGATGAAATAAGATGAGATGAGATAAGATGTCCATCCAGAGGAGAACGTTTCAGACGCTGGGCAGATACACCCAGGACAAGACGCCAATCTATTGCTGGACACACACTCACTCACACAGACACACTCTACATGGGGCAATTTGGAGAATTCAATTGACCTTGATCCATGTTTTTTGGACTGTGGGAGGAAACCGGAGAACCCAGAGGAAACCCACGTGGACACGGGTCGAACATGGAAACTCAACCCAATATGGGGCAATTTTTGAGAATTCAATCGACTTGATCCATGTTTTTGGACTGTGGGAGGAAACCGGAGAACCCGGAGGAAACCCACGCAGACACGGGGAGAACATGGAAACTCCACCCAGATGGGGATTCGAACCGGGAGTCCCTAGCGCTGAGAGGCGAACATGCTAACCACTAAGCCACCGTGCCGCCCCCTAATAATAATAATAATAATTATAATAATAATCATTGTAATAATATTTTCGTGGCTCAGCTCCATTTCTCTATCATGGTTCCTGTAAACTCCCACGGAAAGTCATGTAGCCGGGCATTGACATCATTAAAGGGTGCTACTGAAGTTCCTGGCATTCTAGCGTTGATAAGGACTGAGTTCCCGTCGCACAGAGAGTCAGAACTATGTTCCAAGCCTGCAGTGTGACGGACGTGAAGGTACCCTGAGTCTGAAACACTGAGCAGCAGCACAGCGTGTACAGTACAATTAAAGATGTGGCATAAGCAGGCGGCACGGTGGCTTAGTGGTTAGCATGTTCTCCTCTCAGCGCTAGGGATTCCCAGGTCGAGTTTCCATGTTCTCCTCGTGTCCGTGTGGGTTTTCTCCGGGTTCTCTGGTTTCCTCCCATAGTCTAAAAACATAGATCAAGGTCAATTGAATTCTCCAAATTGCCCCATATAGAGTGTGTGTGTGTGAGTGAGTGTGAGCTTAGTGATAGATTGGCGTCCTGTCCTGGGTGTATCTGCCCAGCACCCGAAAGGTTCTCCCCTGGATGGGCATGGGGAACCCCCCCCCCCCCACGAACTTAGTAAAGCGGAAGATAATGAATGAATATTATTATTATTATTATTATTATTATTATTGGCACAATGGCTTAGTAGTAAACATGTTCTCCTCTCAACGCTGGGGTTCGAATCCCAATCTGGTGGAGTTTCCATGTTCTCCTCGCGTGCACATGGGTTTCCTCCGGGTTCTCCAGTTTCCTCCCACAGTCCAAAAACATGGATCAAGGTCAATTGAATTCTCCAAATTGCCCCATATAGTGTGTGTCTGTGTGAGTGAGTGATAGATTGGCGTCCTGTCCTGGGTGTGTCTGCCCAGTGCCCGAGACGTTCTCCCCTGGATGGGCATGGGGAACCCCCCCCCCCCCCCACGAACTTAGTAAAGCGGAAGATAATGAATGAATATTATTAATATTATTATTATTATTATTATTATTATTATTATTATTGGCACAATGGCTTAGTAGTAAACATGTTCTCCTCTCAACGCTGGGGTTCGAATCCCAATCCGGTTGAAGTGTCCATGTTCTCACCGTGTCCGCGTTGGTTTCCTCTAGGTTCTCCGATTTCCTCCCACAGTCCAAAAACATCTGATATGTCAATTGAATTCTCCAAATTGCCCCATATAGAGTGTGTTTGTGTGAGTGAGTGTGTGCCCAGCGATAGATTGGCGTCCTGTCCTGGGTGTGTCTGCCCAGCGCCCGAAACGTTCTCCCCTGGATGGGCATGGGGAACCCCCCTAGACCCTAAAGCTCTACAGTTTAATGGATGAATATTGTTCATTAGGTACTTCAGCATGAACACACCGCTCTACAAGCTTATGAGGCAGATAAAGAAGAGTGAAGAGGTAATAAAATAGGTCGTACGAGAGAGACGAAGAGAGAGAGGGAAGAAATTTGCACTTCTCCATCTCGGTCAGCGCTGACCTCGTTATTACCATGTGATCCGAACAGCCGCTTCATTTCACGCATGGCTGAATTTCGACGGGAAGGTGATTTCATTTTCATCATCTTCTCTCGTCTCCAACCCCCCGGCGTTAACGTGGTCTCGTTTACCTCACACCCCAGATCACGGCCGTATCGTTTAATTAGGTCTCGGAGAACGTCGCTGTGAATTTGCTTTACGAGCAGATTGAATTTATTATCGATTGTTGGGAGTCATGACGGCGGACGCAAGAAGAAGCTAGCATAACAAGAAATATAACACGTTATTTGCATAGAACCCTTAAACGCAACAAAGATTGTAGAGAACACAGACTGAGGGACAACGGAGGGACCAGCGGAGTGGAACGTTGGGTCTGTGAGTGGTACACCGATAGCAGGTAGCGGTCAAAAACCCAATACATTTATCCATCCATTCATTATCTTCAGCTTTATCCTTTACTAGGGTCGTGGGGGGGGGGGTCGTCTCGGGCGCTGGACAGATATACCCAGGACAGGACGCCAATCTATCACTGGACACACACTCATTCACACAGACACACTCTATACGGGGCAATTTGGAGAATTCAATTGACCTTGAATCCAAGTTTTTGGACTGTGGGAGGAAACCGGAGAACCTGGAGGAAACCCACGTGGACACGGGGAGAACATGGAGACTCCACCCAGATTGGGATTCGAACCTGAATCCACATCGCTGAGAGGAGAACATGCTAACCATTAAGCCACCGTGCCGCCCTTATTATTATTATTATTATTATTGGGCTTAGTGGTTAGCATGTTCTCCTCTCAGCGAATCCCAACTGGGTGGATTTTCCATGTTTTCCCCGTGTCCACATGGGTTTCCTCCCACAGTCCAAAGCATGTCTTCAAGGTAAATTGAATGCTCCAAATTGCCCCATACAGAGTGTGTTTGTGTGTGTGTGTCATGCTCATGACGTACTAAATGGTGCACCTGAAATAGAACCTATTTGGAGGTCTACCAGCCATTCATCCATTATCTTCCACTTTATCCTCTACTAGGGTCATGGGGGGGTTCCCCATGTCCATCCAGGGGAGAACGTTTCGGGCGCTGGGCAGATACACCCAGGACAGGACGCCAATCTATCACTGGACACACACTCACTCACACAGACACACTCTATAAAGGCCATTTGGAGAACTCAATTGACTTGATCCATGTTTTTGGACTGTGGGAGGAAACCGGAGAACCCGGAGGAAACCCAAAGGGACTCGGGGAGAACATGGAAACTCCACCCAGATTGGGATTGGAACCTGGAATCCCTAGCGTTGAGAGGAGAACATGCTAACCACAATTTATTTTATCCCTCAAACACACAAATGGACTGTTATGTAAATTAGGCCATGATGTCAGCGTTCCTTACTTGAAAACTGAATCCAGGTTGTTCTTGCTGAGAGACGAGAACGTGCACCACTCGCACCTTCACGCCATCCCATCACTGCAGCATCCTCGCCTCTCGTTCCGTGTAATTGCCGGCGTGTTCTGAATTACGCCGCGCTCTCGGTTCACCTTGGACAGGTCTGTCTTTTCTTCCCATCAAAGGAAAACCTCAGATGGTGTTTCTGCCGTCATTTAATAAACGAGGCGAGGCGGGCGGAGGCCCGAACCTTGTGCTGGAGCTCTCACGGCACTAACAATGTGAGGAAGGAGGCTGTACAATAGAGATGTCCATCAATAAAGCAGCTCGGAGGACTTTTTTTCTTGTTAGCGCTTCTGAAATGTGGGTGCAGTGACGCCGATGACGACCTTGTTAGAGACAGACGAAATATTTCAGTCAGAATGGATTGTTAAATCCTTTGTTAAAAAAATAAATAAATATATGTATATATATATATATATACACAAATACATACAATACTTTTTTCAGTATACAATTAAAACAGCAGGGTGGCACGATGGCTTAGTGGTTAGCATGTTCTCTCCGTGTCTGCAAGGGTTTCCTCCCACAGTCCAAAAACATGGATCAAGTCAATTGAATTCTCCAAATTGCCCCATATAGAGTGTGTCTGTGTGAGTGAGTGTGTATCCAGTGATTGATTGGCGTCCGGTCCTGTGTGTATCTGCCCAGCACCCGAAACGTTTCCCCCCCCCTCCTGCGACCCTAGTAGAGGATAAAGCAGATGATTGCCCCATATAGAGTGTTTGTGTAAGTGAGTGTGCCCAGTGATAGATTGGTGTCCTGTCCTGGGTGTATCTGCCCAGCACCTGAAAACTCTCAATGAGGTATAGGGAACCCTCTGCTAGGGTCATGGGGAGGGTCCCATCCAGTGGAGAACCTGGGGGGAACGCCTCAGACCAGTTCGGGTGATGGCCAATAGGGCTGCTTGCTGATGTGCAGGTCTGGAAAGATCTACTGTCTTTATTTAGAACAGCATTATGTCAAAAACCAGCAGGTTCCATTGATGAAGATAATTGCCCCATAGGATTACATTGAATAGTTGGTCTGTGGTTGCTGTTATTGTGTTCAGATATATATATATATATATATATATATATATATATATATATACATACAATACTTTTTTCAGTATACAATTAAAACAGCAGGGTGGCACGATGGCTTAGTGGTTAGCATGTTCTCTCCGTGTCTGCGAGGGTTTCCTCCGGGTTCTCCGGTTTCCTCCCACAGTCCAAAAACATGGCTCAAGTCAATTGAATTCTCCAAATTGCCCCATATAGAGTGTGTCTGTGTGAGTGAGTGTGTGTCCAGTGATTGATTGGCGTCCTGTCCTGGGTGTATCTGCCCAGCGCCCGAGACGTTCTCTCCCCCCCCCCCGCGACCCTTGTAGAGGATAAAGCAGAAGATTGCCCCATATAGAGTGTTTGTGTAAGTAAGTGTGCCCAGTGATAGATTGGTGTCCTGTCCTGGGTGTATCTGCCCAGCGCCCGAAAACTCTCAATGAGGTATAGGGAACCTGCCCCCCTCATAAATTGCCCCATATAGAGTGTGCCCAGAAATAGATTGGCGTCCTGTCCTGGGTGTATCTGCCCAGCGCCTGAAACATTCTCCCCTGGATGGGCATGGGGAACCCCCCCCCCCACGACCCTAATAGAGGATTACGCGGAAGATTGCCCCATATAGAGTGTGTCTGTGTGAGTGAGAGTGTGCCCAGTGATAGATTGGTGTCCTGTCCTGGGTGTATCTGCCCAGCACCCGAAACACTCTCATTTGGGTATAGGGAACCCGCCTCCCTCATAAATTGCCCCATATAGAGTGTGTGTGTGTGTGAGTGAGTGTGTGTCCAGTGATAGATTGGCGCCCTGTCCTGGGTGTATCTGCCCAGCGCCTGAGACGTTCTCCCCTGGATGGGCATGGGGAACCCCACCACGACCCTATGATGAATGAATTGACCTTGAATCTATTGCCGGTTTTTGGACTGTGGAAGGAAACCGGAGAACCCGGATGAAACCCACGTGGACACGGGGAGAACATGGAAACTCCACCCAGATTGGCACTCGAACCTGGATCCCCAGCAACCCGAGCAGAGGATTAAGCAGCAGATAATGAATGAAAGCATGACTGAATGCCCTGCTTTCCTCTAAAGCTCAGTCGTGATTGGATCAGAGGACCTGCTGTTGCTTCGGATCTAAAAGCACTTTGTGTCCTGTCGCGAGATGAAAGGCGTCCTGCGACACGCCTGCTTCATTAGACGTCAGGAGAGTCGCCGCGGCCGCTATTGATTACCGGGCGTCAATTTTAAAATGCCATTCCATTTCTATTCCACTTTTTTTCCCCACAGAAACCAAAACCCACGCAAACGAACTCACGATGCGAGCCTTGTTTCACCAATGAATTATTCATCTGCCATTTTAATGTATTCTCATATATCCAATCGCAAAAAAAAGCCTTTTATTAAATTCCAGAGCGGGCCGAGCATTCGAAACCAATACATCTACACCACCTTTGCAATTGCCCTGTTGTTTTGTTTACGCTGAATGAATAGAACATCATTAAAGCGTCGTCTGAATGTTAGAAGCATGTAAAGAAATAGAGTTCCACCTTAATGAAGGGAAGCATACAAAAACAGATCCTGCCGTCCATTACCGTCTGCTTTATTCTCTGCTAGGGTCATGGGGAGGGTCCCATCCAGTGGAGAACCTCGGGGGAACGCCTCAGACCAGTTTGGGTGATGTCCAATAGGGCTATTTGTTGATGTGCAGGTCTGGAAAGATCTACTGTCTTTATTTAGAACAGCATTATGTCAAAAACCAGCAGGTTCCATTGATGAAGATAATTGCCCCATAGGATTACATTGAATGGTTGGTCTGTGGTTGCTGTTATTGTGTTCAGATTATATCAATACTGGATCGATTTTAATTGTATTGTACCTTTCATTCATTCATTCATTATCTTCCGCTTTATCCTCTACTAGGGTCGCGGAGAACGTCTCGGGGGCTGGGCAGAGGGAGGCAATCTATCACTGGACACACACTCACTCACACTCACACACTCTATATGGGGAAATTTGGAGCATTCAATTGACCTTGAGACACGGTTTTGGACTGTGGGAGGAAACCGGAGAACCCGGAGGAAACCCACGCGGACACGGGGAGAACATGGAAACTCCACCTAAATTGGGATTCCATTCCATCCATCCATCATCTTCTGCTTAATCCTCTATTAATGTAGCGGTGGGGTTCCCCATGCCCATCCAGGGGAGAACGTCTCGGGCGCTGGGCAGATACACCAAGGACAGGGCGTCAATCTATCGCTGGGCACACACTCACTCACACAGACACACTCTATATGGGGCAATTTGGAGAATTCAATTGACCTTGAGCCCAGTGATAGATTGGTGTCCTGTCCTGGGTGTATCTGCCCAGACGTTCTCTCCTGGATGGACATGGGGAACCCCTCCCTACACTAGTATAGGATAAAGCGCAAGATAATGGATAAATGAAATTGACTTGATCCATATTTTTGGACTGTGGGAGGAAACCTGAGAACCCGGAGGAAACCCACACAGACATGGGAAGAACATGGAAACTCCACCCAGATGGGGATTCTACACTGGACTCCCCAGCACTGAGAGGAGAACATGCCAACCACTAAGCCTCATTTACATTCCTTCCAGAGTTTGGGAATTTTATGGCAACTTCAATTTCAGTATCAATTTCCAGAACTATAGAGAGATTATGGGACCCCCAAGCGCATCTTTTCACCTTTAATTCATTCATTTGGACCGCTAACATAAAAAAAACTCTCATATCTGGAGACAGGTCAACTGGTCAAAGCCATGTGGACGGCATTTCTTTATACCAAGCTTCAGCCTGGCCTCATTAAAGGCAAAGAAGGCTGCTCTGAACAGTAGTGTTCTCACATTTGTGGTGATGGGTTAGGAAAGTATGTTCCCGTGTCCCTGTAAACAAGGCGAGGTCCATAATGACATGATGAGCTCCATGTGCATGAACTCCATCAGGACAAACTAGAACATTGTTGGGGACTAGAAGGTCTTTCAACACCTGAGCACAGAGAAGCTTCTTTTAGAACTTCGGTAAATTAGAGACAGCTTTAGAACCTGTGGAAAAGCTTTGTTCATGCAGATTGGAGGCGAAAGCAAGTTCTGATATAATATATAATATTTATAGTAAATTTTTATTATTATATAATTAATGTTTAAACCCGGGCGGCACGGTGGCTTAGTGGTTGGCACATTCGCCTCTCAACGCTAGGGATTCCCGGTTCGAATCCCCATCTGGGTGGAGTTTCAATGTTCTCCCCGTGTCCGCGTGGGTTTCCTCCGGCTTCTCCGATTTCCTCCCACAGTCCAAAAACATGGATCAAGTCAATTGAATTCTCTAAAAATTGCCCCATATAGAATGTGTCTGTCTGTGTGAGTGAGTGTGTGCCCAGCGATGGATTGACGCCCTGTCCTGGGTCTATCTGCCCAGCGGCCGAAACGTTCTCCCCTGGATGGGCATGGGGAACCCCACCGCAACCCTAATAGAGGATAAAGCGGGAGATAATGAATGAATTAATTAATGTTTAAACCCAAAAACATGTATTGGACTGAATGGTTTAAATTGCCCCTATAGAGTGTGTGTAGCTGTGTGAGCCATAGATTGGCGTCCTGTCCTGGGTGTATCTGCCCGGCGCCCGAGACGTTCTCCCCTGGATGGGCATGGGGAACCCCCCCCCAACCCTAGTAGAGGACTTCGTAGCAATGACAGAATACTGGCAGGGGTTCATAATTCGCTTAAAATATAATTAATTAAGTTATTAATTAAAACAGGGTGGCATGGTGGCTTAGTGGTTAGCATGTTCTCCTCTCAGCGTTAGGGATTCCCGGTTCGAATCCCAATCTGGGTGGATTTTTCAATGTTCTCCGTGTGGGTTTCCTCCAACAATCCAAAAACATAGATTTAAGGTTAACTGACAGCTCTAAATTGCCCCATATAGAGTGTGTTTGTGTGAGTGAGTGTGTGTCCAGTGATAGATTGGTGTCCTGTCCTGGGTGTATCTGCCCAGCGCCCAAAACGTTCTCCTCTGGATGGACATGGGGAACCCCCCTGCGACCCTAGTAGAGGATAAAGTTTAAGACATTAAATGAATGAATAACATTTAGGTTATAACCTATACTATACTAAAAATCAATGTTTGGACGGCACGGTGGTTTAGTGGTTAGCATGTTCTCCTCTCAGCATTAGGGATTCCCGGTTTGAATCCCTATCTGGGTGGAGTTTCCATGTCCTCCCGGTGTCCGCGTGGGTTTCCTCCAGGTTCTCCGTTTTCCTCCCACAGTCCAAAAACATGGATCAAGGTCAATTGAATTCTCCAAATTGCCCCATATAGAGTGTGTTTGTGTGAGTGAGTGTGTGCTCAGTGACAGATTGGTGTCCTGTCCTGGGTCTATCTGCCCAGTGCCCGAAACCTTCTCCCCTGGATGGGCATGGGGAACCCCCCCACGACCCTAGTAGTCACTCCACTTCACTGTAGCTAGTTTTTCCGTAGCTACTGATGTGTGTTGTTCTCATTTGTAAGTCGCTTCGGATAAAAGCGTCAACTAAATGAATGAATGAATGTGGAATAAAGCAGAGTGAGTGTGCAAACCAGAATATGAAGGAATACCAGAACACCATGTGTTTTTCGTTTAACATCAAAAAACTAAACAACCGCCAAACAGTTTACAGAATTTAGTGCTGGTTTATCTGCTAGTTATTTACGACGGGAATGTCAGAGATGTTTCTCCATCATAAAGGAATCCAGATCATCCAGCTACTTTCACAACTCGCATAAATGTTTAAAATAAGCTGGTTTTACACAGAAACAAACCTGTGTGGAACATCAGTCATTCGTTACTGATTATTATTAATAATACACGTTAATATCCATCCATTATCTTCCACTATATCCTCTATTAGGGTTGCGGGGGGTTCCCCATGCCCATCCAGGGGAGAACGTTCCGGGCGCTTGGCAAATAGACCCAGGACAGGACACCAATCTATCACTGGACACACACTCACTCACACAGACACACTCTATATGGGGCAATTTAGAGAAGCCCCATATAGAGAAGTCTACCTTTTTAAATTCACCTTAATCCATGTTTTTGGACTGTGGGAGGAAACCGGAGAACGCGGAGGAACCCCATGCAGTCATGGAGAGAACATGGAAACTCCACCCATGTTGGGTTTCGAACCTTAATCCCCAGCGCTGACAGGAGAACATGCTAACCACTAAGCCACCGTGCTATCCAGGTACAATCATTCATTCATTCATTATCTTCTGCTTTATCCTCTACTAGGGTCGGGGGGGGGGGGGGGCAATCATGTCCATCCAGGGGAGAACGTTTCGGGCGCTTGGCAGATACACCCAGGACAGGACGTCAATCTATCGCTGGACATACACACACACACACAGACACACTCTATATGGGGCAATTCGGAACATTTACTTTACCTTAAATCCATGTTTTCGGATTGTGGGGGGGAACCGGAGAACGCGAAGGAAACCCCTTGTGGACACTGGGACAACATGGACACTCCAACCAAATTGGGAGTCGAACCTGGAAACCCAGGTACATTCATTCATCCATTATCTTACACTTAATCCTCTACAAGGGTTGTGTGGGGGGGGGGTTCCCCCATGTCCATCCAGGGGAGAACGTTTCGGGCGCTGGGCAGATACACCCAGGACAGTGCGCCACTCTCACTCACACACACTCACTCACACAGACACACTCTATATGGGGCAATTTAGAGCATTCAATTGACCTTGATCCATGTTTTTGGACTGTGGGAGGAAACCGGAGAACCCGGAGGAAACCCATACGGACACGGGGAGAACATAGACACTCCTCTCAGATTGGGATTCAAACCTGGAATCCCCAGCGCCGAGAGGAGAACATGCAAACCACTAAGTCAAGATAACTTGAATGCTCCAAATTGCCCCATATAGAGTGTGCTCAGTGATAGATCAGCACCCTGTCCTGGGTGTATCTATTTGGGTGCGCCCAAAACGTTCTCCCCTGGATGGGCATGAGGAACCCCCACCCTCCCACCCCCAGCAGCTCATTAAAGGTGAAAATAGCTTCAAATAAAACTTTTCATATAAAAGCACAGACCAAAGCAATCATTACAACAAGCAGAAAGTCGTTCACTTTATTAATTATTTGTCTAAATGACATCGCAAGAACACACAAAACACACGATAAAGCCTTTAATTAAAGGCTCTTACAGCATTCCATGCAAGCAGGATCCTGAGTACGTTACATTCCAGTTTAAGACATTAAAAACGATCGCCGATCAGTCACCTACTGACTACTGGAACTTAAACGGGGCGACTTTTGTACTAACTAGTCTTCAAACCCCACCGCAAATGTTAAAGTGAACGCACGTTAAAGGCTTAATTCCTGGAGGTATCTACGGAACATGATTGGAGTCAACAGCCCTCTTGGTCAGGTCTAAAATCTAGAACGTAGAACGTCTTTAGTGTCATAGCTATGAAAAGATCTGAAGTAGAAAGAATTAAGAACTCGACCTGATGCCTGATATTTCTAAACTAGCGATTTCTACTCATTATAATCTCTAAAACGTCACAGATTAAAGAATTCATTTCAATTAAATGAAATAATGGCGGCACGGTGGCTTAGTGGTTGGCATGTTCTCCTCTCAGCGCAAGGGATTCCCGGTTTGAATCCCAATCGAATTTCCAGTGGAGGTTCCATGTTCTCCCCGTGTCCACGTGGGTTTCCTCCGGGTTCTCCGGTTTCCTCCCACAGTCCAAAAACATGGATTCAAGGCAAATTGAATTCTCCAAATTGCCCCATATAGAGTGTGTCTGTGTGAGTGAGTGTGTGCCTAGAGATGGATTGGTGTCCTGTCCTGGGTGTATCTGCCCAGCCCCCGAGACGCATGGGGAACCCCCCCCGCGACCCTAGTAGAGGATAAAGGCGAAAACAATGGATGGATGGTGGCTTAAGGGTGGCATGGTGGCTTAATGATTAGCATGTTCTCCTCTCAGCACTGGGGATTCAGGTTCGAATCCCAATCTGGGTGGAGTTTCCATGTTCTCCCCGTGTCCGCGTGGGTTTCCTCCGGGTTCGCCGGTTTCCTCCCACAGTCCAAAAACATGGATCAAGGTCAAATGAATTCTCCAAATTGCCCCATATAGAGTGTGTCTGTATGAGTGAGTGTGTGCCCAGCGATAGATTGGCGTCCTGTTCTGGGTGTATCTGCCCAGCGCCCGAAATGTTCCCCCCTGGGCATGGGGAACCCCCCTGAGACCCTAGGACATGATAAATCAAAAGATAATGGATGGATTGGTGTCCGGGCAGCACAGTGGCATAGTGGTTTAGCATGTTCTCCTCTCAGCACTGGGGATCCTGGTTCGAATCCCAATCTGGGTGGAGTTTCCATGTCCTCCCCGTGTCCGTGTGGGTTTCCTCCGGGTTCTCCGGTTTCCTCCCACAGTCCAAAAACATGGATCAAGGTCAATTGAATTCTCCAAATTGCCCCATATAGAGTGTGTCTGTGAGTGAGTGTGGGTCCAGCGATAGATTGGCGTCCTGTTCTGGGTGTATCTGCCCAGCGCCCGAAATGTTCCCCCCTGGGCAGGCATGGGGAATAATGAATGGATGGATGTACTTGGATGGCACGGTGGCTTAGTGGTTGGCATGTTCTCCTCTCAGTGCTAAGGATTCCAGGTTCGAATCCCAATCTGGGTGGAGTTTTCATGTTCTCCCCGTGTCCGCGTGGGTTTCCTCCCACAGTAACGTGACTGAATTGTACTGAATATGTGCTATATCAGTTTTTAATGGCAAACCCTGAAGATTTGACTTATTTACCTACAATATATATAATAATTAAATAAATTAATTTGTTTTGAGCAGCGAATTAAATTAACGGAGTCATAACAAATTGTGCTTGATTATTTTTTAAGGTCCGAATCTTCTGATCATCTTAAAACCGCTGCAGAATTCTATTTCGCTGAAAGTTCCTTCTTCATACAGGATTTAAAGGAGGTAAACCTCTCCTCACCTCGATATCCCTGTAAACAGAGAAAGGGAGGTGTGAACAAAATAGAAATATTTTAGAAATAAATATACAAATACCTTTAAAACACACATGTGGCAGCAGATGGGCATGGGGAACCAACCATGACCCAAGTAGAGGATAAAGCGAAAGATAGAGGAGATGGGGGCGCCACGGTGGCTTAGTGGTTAGCATGTTCTCCTCTCAGCGCTGGGGATCCAGGTTTGAATCCAATCTGGGTGGAGTTTCCATGTTCTCCCCGTGTCCGAGTGGGTTTCCTCCCACAGTCCAAAAACATGGATCTGCTTTATCCTCTATTAGGGTCGCGGGGGTGGGGGGGGTCCCCATGTCCATCCAGGGGAGAACGTTTCGGGCGCTGGGCAGATACACCCAGGACAGGGTGTCAATCTATCACTGGACACACACTCACTCACACAGACACACACTATATTTGGCAATTTGGAGAATTCACTTGACCTTGATCCACATTAATGGACTGTGGGAGGAAACCGGAGAACCCGGAGGAAACCCATGTGGACATGGGGAGAACATGGAAACTCCACCCAGATTGGGATTCAAACCTGGAATCCCTAATGCTGATAGTATAACATGCTAACCACTAAGTCATGGTGACTTGAATGCTCTAAATTGCCCCATATAGAGTGTGCCTGTGTGAGTGAGTGTGTGCCCAGCGATAAATTGGCGTCCTGTCCTGGGTCTATCTATCCAGCCCCCGAGACGCTCTCCCCTGGATGGGCATGGGCATGGGCATGGGCATGGGGAACCCCCCCCCCCCCCCCGCGCGCGACCCTAACATAGGACAAAGCAGAAGATAATGGATGGATGGATGGATGGATATATATATATATATATATATATATATATATATATATATATATATATATATATATATATATATATAAATATAATTTTTATGATAATTATTGTCCGTTTTTATCCTTATTCATGTTCCGAAAACCAGAAAACCAAAAGTGTGCTTTGATATTTGCCCCTGGTGCAATTAAGTTTGACCCCCTTGCTTTAGATTAACTCAAATGTTGAAACCCTAAATTAGAATTTAAACATCTGAATTGGAACGACGATTGTGAGGCAGTATTTCCGCCCAACAGTGTCTGTGTAATTCGTTTGTATGAATTATAATCGAGCTAAAACATTAAGAAATACAAAACCCGGGAAACAATTACAAGCCATAGCCACTAGATGGCAGCAAATGCTCATCATATTACTTGGGGCGGGAAAAGCGCCATATTGCAGTCACGTGATGACAGGTTTCACTAAATAAAAAAAAAGAAACGGTTGTAATTGTAACATAAGTGGCTGACGTGTCTGATAAAGATTCAAATTTGTGATTAATAATTTAGATTTGCCTCGTTTTCATATGTAAACACATCTGAGAGAACATACTAAATCTCCAGGTTTGGACTATTGGAATGTTTTCAATAACAATTACCTCAAAATAAGCTTGTTGCACATCCAATTAAACAGCATTAAGTAATAATAAATAAATATTTATTAATATTATTATATTTATTCATAATTCATTCATTCATTATCTTCCGCTTTATCCTCTATTAGGGTCGCGAGGGGGGGGGGTTCCCCATGCCCATCCAGGGGAGAACGTTTCGGGCGCTGGGCAGATACACCCAGGACAGGGCGCCAATCTATCGCTGGGCACACACTCACTCACACACTCACTCTACATGGGGCAATTAGGAGAACTCAATTGACTTGATCCATGTTTTTGGACTGTGGGAGGAAACCGGAGAACCCGGAGGAAACCCACGCGGACACGGGGAGAACATGGAAACTCCACCCAGATGGGGATTCGAACCGGGAATCCCTAGTGCTGAGAGGAGAACATGCTAACCACTAAGCCACCGTACCACCATTTATTCATAATATATTATATAAATATTATTGCTAATAAATATTAGACAGTACAGTACAGTTTATAGTATTCCGAAGGTTAAAATAAGGCTGATATAACGTTTTTCTGCAAACCATTTTATCCCCTTTGACCAGATTAAGCAAAAACTTTTGCAGGAAAGCAGTGCAGTGATGCTGAAATGTGATTGGACGAACGCTACAATAAAAAATTATAATAAAATAATAATAATAATAATAATAATAATAATAATAATAATAATAATAATAATAATAATAATAATACACGTCTGGAGGTGGCGCAACAGGGGGAATTCTAGCATATAGAATTATTTAATAAATATTCATGGATTCCTGGTTCGAATCCCATGTTTTCCCCGTGTCCGCGTGGGTTTCCTCCGGGTTCTCCGGTTTCCTCCCACAGTCCAAAAACATGGATCAAGTCAATTGAATTCTCCAAATTGCCCCATTTAGAGTATGTTTCTGTGAGTGAGTTGTGTCCAGTAATAGATTGGCGTCCTGTCCTGGGTGTATCTGCCCAGCGCCCGAAACGTTCTCCCCTGGATGGGCATGGAGAACCCCCTCCACGACCCTAATATAGGAAGATGGGAGCGGCATGGAGGCTTAGTGGTTAGCATGTGCTCCTCAACGTTAGGGATTCCAGGTTTGAATCTCAAACTGGGTGGAGTTTCCACGTGGGTTTCCTCCGGGTTCTCCGGTTTCCTCCCACAGTCCAAAAACATGGATCAAGGTCAAATGAATTCTCTAAATTGCCCCATATAGAGTGTGTCTGTGTGAGTGAGTGTGTGTCCAGTGATAAATTGGCATCCTGTCCTGGGTGTATCTGCCCAGCGCCAGAAAGGTTCTCCCCTGGATGGGCATGTAGAACCTCACCCATGACCATAGTAGAAGATACAGTGGAACACGAATGACATGGGTGGCTTAGTGGTTAGCATGTTCTCCTCTCAGCGCTAGGGATTCCCGGTTCGAATTCCTATCTGGGTGGAGTTTCCATGTTCTCCCCATGTCCATATGGGTTTCCTCCGGGTTCTCCGGTTTCTTCCCACAGTCCAAAAACATGGATCAAGTCAATTGAGTTCTCCTAATTGCCCCATGTAGAGTGAGTGTGTGAGTGAGTGTGTGCCCAGCGATAGATTGGCGCCCTATCCTGGGTGTATCTGCCCAGCGCCCGAAACGTTCTCCCCTGGATGGGCATGGGGAACCCCCCCCCCCCTCTCGCACCCAATTGAGTTCTCCAAATTGCCCCATGTGTCTATGTGAGTGAGTGTGTGTCCAGTGATAGATAGGCGTCCTGTGCTGGGTGTATCTGCCCAGCGCCCGGAACGTTCTCCCCTGGATTGGCATGGGGAACCCACAGCTCCTATAATGAAATAGCAGGTGTCCATATACATGTTAAAAGCCGCCCAGCGATGGATTGGCGCCCTGTCCTGGGTCTATCTGCCCAGCGCCCGAGACGTTCTCCCCTGGATGGGCATGGGGAACCCCACCGCGACCCTAATAGAGGATAAAGCGGGAGATAATGAATGAATGAATGAATGTTAAAAGCCTAACGTTACACTGATGATTAACTCGTGACATCACAGCCTGTATCCAATCACCAACTACGGTTCCGTTCTACTGTTCTTCGACTGTTCTTTTCTTCAGATTGATGGGGGGTTGATGCCCTCGCTGTCACCTGTTCCCCCGCAGCAGCAAGACAAATGGCGGTTCTACGACCCACCTATAGAACTCCTGCCCCGCCCCCCCTCCCCCGCCGCACTTACCCAGGAGCCTCGATGCAGGCGGTCCTTCATGATGCCGATGAACTCCTTGTAACTCAGCTGCTCGTCGCGGTCCACGTCGAAGATCTTGAATATGACGTTGACGAGGTGCCTCGAGAGCTTCGAACTCGTGGCCACGTAGACGGCGCGTGCAAACTCATCTGTGTGCCAAGCAAACTCGCTTCAATATACATCAGAAAAATGCCTTTATAGGAATAAATGGCGGGAACGTAGGACCTACCTTGTCCGATGGGCCGGCTGGCGAAGTTGTACATTTGCATGGCGATTGCGAAATCCTCCAAATTATTAAGAAACTGGAAAAAGGATCGGAATTCCTCAAACGTGACTCCCTACAATAAAAAATAATAACAATCATAAATAAAAAAGGGTTAGTTAAAAGCTCCCTAAGAAGCTACAGCTATTATTAGTGACTTTGGTATGTTCTCCAATGATCAGGACCCCCACGGAGGAGGTATGAGGGTGGTGGATGACATGGTGGTGCAGGTGTGTTAGCTGCTGTGCTGCTGGACAGAGAACAGGACGCCACCACCCTAAAAATAATAATAATAATAATAATAATAATAATAATAATAATAATAATAAGAAGAAGAAGAAGAAGAAGAAGAAGAAGAAGAAGAATGATAGCTGCTCTGTGGGGGTCGTGATACATCTGTTCATCTCTCAGCACTGGGGATTCAGGTTCGAATCCCAATCTGGGTGGAGTTTCCATGTTCTCCCCTTGTTCGCGTGGGTTTGATCTGGGTTCTCCGGTTTCCTCCCACAGTCCAAAAACATGGATCAAGGCATATGTGTCTCTATGTGAGTAATAGATTGACGCCCTGTCCTGGGTGTATCTGCCCAGCGCCCGAAACGTTCTCCCCTGGATTGGCATGGGGAACCCCACCCACCTCCCATGGCCCTAGAAAAGGATTAAGCAGTGGAAAATGGATGGATAGACATCATTTGGTAGTTCATTATCTTCTGCTTAATCCTCTAGAGGGGGAGGGTTCTTCATGCCCAACCAGGGGAGAACATTTCGGGTGCTGGGCAGATACACCCAGGACAGGGCGTCAATCTATTACTCACATAGAGACACTCCATATGGGGCAATTTAGAGCATCCAATATGCCTTGAGGAAACCGAAGAACCCGGAGGTAACCCACGAGGACACGGGGAAAACATGGAAACTCCACCCAGATTGGGATTCGACCCTGGATCCCCAGCACTGAGAGAAGAACATGCTAAACCACTGTTGTATATATATATATATATATATATACACACAACATATAGGGATTCCCGGTTAGAATCCCAATCTGGGTGGAGTTTCCATGTTCTCCCCTCGTCCGCGTGGGTTTCCGCCAGGTTCTCCGGTTTCCTCCCACAGTCCAAAAACATTGATCAAGGTCAAATGAATTCTCCAAATTGCCCCATATAGAGTGTGTCTGTGTGAGTGAGTGTGTGTCCAGTGATAGATTGGCGTTCTGTCCTGGGTGTATCTGCCCAGCGCCCAAAACGTTCTCCCCTGGATGGGCATGGAGAACCCCCCCCGCGACCCTAATAGAGGAGAAAGCGTAAGATAATGGATGGATGGATATATATATATATATATATATATATATATATATATATATATATATATATATATATATATATATATATATATATATATACACAATTTTTTTCTTCTTCTTTTTTATAATATAATAATAATAATATTATAATGTAATATAATAGCTTTTGGAGTTGTGGGAAAATATTTCTAGCATTTGTCATGGCTGCATTCTCATATAACATAACGGCTTTTGAATATTTAATGCTTTTAACAAAATATGGACCAAAAAAAGGCTCAGCTTAAAATACATTAATGTTCTTCTTTAGGGTTCCTTATTGTAACGCACTTCGTATTTCCGGTGCTTATAAAAATCACCGTGAAGATTTCTAAATTCGATGAAACGTATTAAAGAAGCCTTTAGCATTTGTGAAATACTAACAGACAGCTACGTCCGAACCCAAGCCAAGCTGTCAGCTCTGGGAGAAAAGCCATAAAAGTCCCGAGGGACGTGTTAACCCTGAGAATAATGTTTCTGATAACAGCCGCATTATCTGCCCCAGCCCTAATTCCCTCTCACACGGCGGGGAACCTTAAGTGTCTCCGAGACCTTGAAGCCGTCCGACAGATAACAGATCCAAAGGCAGGAAACAACCAAGTCAAACAGTCCCAGTCAACCCGCCCAGGTCCTGCTGCATACCTGCGACTTAAAGCTGTCGACACCGTCGAATCGGCACCTTTGAGCCAAGGTTCGAGCCGTTTCCTCATTTTCTTTGGTGTGTGTGTGTGTGTGGGGGGGGGGGTCCCCTGAAAGAAGATTCTTGCTTAGGACACAGCTACTGGATGGAACCTGGATTTCTATTGAACTGGCGGTCCTGCAGGACGTCCTCAATGGACTTCTATAGTTGTCCAATTGTTAAATACGGGTCACATGATCATCACACAATCTGTACATGGCTGTCCTACACTGTTGTTGCTGTCTGGCCGCTCAAGGAGGACGAGTCCCTCACTGAGTCTTGGTCCTCACAAGGTTTCTTCCCTAAAATAACAACATAACAGGGAGTTTTTTCTTGCCACTGTTGCTTCGGCTTGCTCTTTGGGGGTTTCAGGTTTCTTTTGCGGTGTTGGCAATTTTCAGGCGGTGTGGTCAACTCTTCATCCATCACTCTGCCACATTGCAGCTACGACAGTTACTGGATGGAACCTGGATGGAACCTTTTTATTGGACTGGCGGTCCTGCAGGACACCCTCAATGGACTTCTATAGTTGTCCAATTGTTAAATACGGGTCACATGATCAGCACACAATCTGTACATGGCTGTTCTACACAGTTGATGCTGCCAGCCGCTCAAGTAGGTCGAGTCCCTCACTGAGGCTTGGTCCTCACAAGATCCTCCACTGCGGCTACGACAATTACTGGATGGAACCTAGATATTTATTGGACTGGCGGTCCTGCAGTACACCCTCAATGGACTTACAGTATTCATCCATTATCTTCCACTTAATCCTCCACTACGGTCGCAGGGGGTTCCCCATGCCCATCCAGGGGAGAACGTTTCTGACGCTGGGCAGATACACCCAGGACAGGACGCCAATCTATCACTGGACACACACTCACTCACACAAACACATTCTATATGGGGCAATTTGGAGAACTCAATTGACCTTGATCCATGTTTTTGGACTATGGGAGGAAACCGGGGAACCCGGAGGAAACCCACACGGACACGGGGAGGACATGCAAACTCCACCCAGATTGGGATTCGAACCGGGAATCCCCAGCGCTGAGAGGAGAACATGCTAACCACTAAGCCACCGTGCCACCCTGATTCTTTAATCGACAATTAAAATAAAAAATAAAACCAGAAAAATTGTGAAAGGTTTCTTAATATTGACGCCAGTTTTCTCAATCAATTGAGCCAATTTGATGTTTTTTGGACTGTGGGAGGAAACCGGAGAACCCGAAGGAAACCCACACGGACACGGGGAGAACATGGAAACTCCACCCAGCGCTGAGAGGAGAACATGCTAACCACTAAGAATGGCCTTCTTCAGGTGACCAATTGTTAAATACGGGTCACATGATCATCACACAATCTGTACATGGCTGTTCTACACTGTTGTTGCTGCCAAACGCTCAAGGAGGACGAGTCCCTCACTGAGTCTTGGTCCTCACAAGGTTTCTTCCTTAAAATAACAACATAACAGGGAGTTTTTCTTGCCGCTGTCGCTTCAGCTTGCTCTTTGGTGTTTAAAGGCTTATAACTCTGTAAAGCTGCTTTGTGACAATGTACTATAGTAAAAAGTGCTCTATAAATAAATTACTTGAACCTGAACATATTAGCTTTAATTGTTTGTTTCGTTTGAGGTGTTGCTAGTTTCTTGGAGGTGTGGTCAGATCTTCATCCATGGTTCTGCCGAAGCATTGCAGCTACGGCATTTACTAAATGAAACCTGGATGGAACCTTTTTATTGGACTGGCAGTCCTGCAGGACGCCCTCAATGGACTTCTATAGTTGTCCAATTGTCCAATACGGGTCACATGATCATCACGAAAATCTGTACATGGCTGTCGTACACTGTTGATGCTGCCCCCCTGCTCAAGGAGGACAAGTCCCTCACTGAGTCTTGGTCCTCACAAGGTTTCTTCCTTAAAATATCAACATAATTTTTTCTTGCCACTGTCCCTTCAGCTTTCTCTTTGGGGGTTTAAAGGTTTATAACACTTATGACCATGTACTATTGTAAAACACGCTCTATAAATTAATGACTTAAACTTGAGATTAACCCAGCGATGGATTGGCGCCCTGTCCTGGGTGTATCTGCCCAGCGCCCGAGACGTTCTCCCCTGGATGGGCATGGGGAACCCCACCGCGACCCTAATAAAGGATAAAAGCGGGAGATAATGAATGAATAATGAATGAATGAACTTGAGATTAACAGACCATGAGCCCATTGAGTTCCACTCGTGCGTTCCTCAGGTGTTATGGAACAGTTTGTTGACGCCCTCCATGCGGTTGCTTAACAAATGACCTAATGAGTAACATGTGCCACTTTGCCGAAGTTACAAGACGGAGCGCCGAAAAATCGCTCTTAAAGTGCTGATGAGGCACTTAATCCACAATGGGCATCAAGCAACAGCCACCTTAAAGGTGAAACAACAAACCGGGGCCGTTGAGAGCTTTTTCATCGAGCAAAGACTGAAACACGTTTGTCTCCAGAGAATGGCATGTACTATAACTATAACTATTATTAAGCTTAAAACCTTAAATTTTACTGCTGTCTGGATATTACGCAAATAATAATATTAATAATAATAATAATAATAATAATAATAAGGGGGGCATGGTGGCTTCGTGGTTGGCATGTTTGCCTCTCAGCTCTAGGGGATTCCAGCTTCGAATCCCAATCTGGGTGGAGTTTCCATGTTCTCCCCGTGTCCACGTGGGCTTCCTCCGGGTTCTCCGGTTTCCTCCCAGAGTCCAAAAACATGGATCAAGTTCAATTGAATTCTCCAAATTGCCCCATATAGAGTGTGTCTGTGTGTGAGTGAGTGTGTGTCCAGTGATAGATTGGCGTCCTGTTCTGGGTGTATCTGCCAAGGCCCGAGGAGTACTTCCCTGGATGGGCATGGGGAACCCCCCCGCGACCCTAATAGAGGATAAAGCCGAAGATATTAGATGGGATGGGGATTCCAGGTTCGAATCCCTAGGTGGGACTTTCCATGTTCTCCCCGTGTCCACGTGGGTTTCTGAGTTCTCCAGTGTCATCCCACAGTAAAAAACATGGATTCAAGGTAAGATTGACCAAGCTAAATTGCCCCATAAATAACTGCTAAATTGTGTGTGTGTGTGTATATATATATATATATATATATATATATATATATATATATATATATATATATATATATATATATAGTATGTTAATAAACACACACACACATATATATATATATATATATATATATATATATATATATATATATATATATATATATATATATACATATGTGTGTGTGTGTGTGTGTATGTATAAAGTGAGATGTACAGTACTCACCACCTCAGGAAACAACACTTTAAATGGTAAAACTATAGAATGAACTCTTTAATGTGTTGGGATTTGTTTTCCAGTTAAACAAAGAAATATATCCTGACTGTCAGTCGTAATGTTAGCGCAACGTTATTAGCACAATGGGATTACACCATAGTGTATAGTTGGTTTTAAAGGTGTTCTGATGAATATTAAGAAGTCATAGTTTCGTCTGTCTCTATTTCACCGCCTCGGCATTTCTTAAGTGGATTGTCAAGAGCGTCGGCAAACGCAGACGAGTCAGAAAACGTCTTTACCTTCTCGTCTGGAATGCTGTGCCGCACGTTCTCCAGGTAGCTGCTGATGTTTTCCACAGTAGTGTAGCGAAGAAGGATACGAGCAAAGTCTTCCTCGCTGATGGTGGTCAGGCCTTTAGAAAAGGCTAGAAACTCGATCTCAAGCACTTCTGTCTGCAAGTTGTCCATAAACCTGCCCATTCAAAAAAAAAAAAACAACGGGATCGTGTTGAGAGAACATCCCTAAAGAAGCAAGAACCTGATGAGTGGTCCAACCCAGCGCTCATTTAATGAAAGGCTTAGAACCTCCTGCACTGTCTAATACAGATCTGATGTTCAATGAAATGAAATGTTCAGAAATCCATCCATCCATTAACTTCCGCTTTATCCTCCGCTTTATCCTCGCGGGGGGGGTTCCACATGCCCATCCAGGGGAGAACGTTTCGGGCGCTTGACACATACACCCAGAACAGGACCCCAATCCATCCCTGGACACTCACTCACACAGACACACTGTATAGGGGCAATTTTGAACATTCAATTGACCTTGAGCCATGTTTTTGGACTGTGGGAGGAAACCGGAGAACCAGGAGGAAACCCACGCGGACACGGGGAGAACATGGAAACTCCACCCAGACTGGGATTCAAACCTGGAATCCCTCGCGCCGAGAGGAGAACATGCTAACCACTAAGCCACCGTGCCCATGTTCGGAAATACTATTTATAAATATAATCCAAAACATATTATATACTATTTAGGGTGGCATGGTGGCTTAGTGGTTAGCATGTTCTCCTCTCAGCACTGAGAATGCAGGTTCGAATCCCAATCTGGATGAGTTTCCATGTTCTCCCCATGTCCACGGGTTTCCTCAGGGTTCTCCTCAGGGTTCTCCGATGTGCATGGAGAACCCCCTTACAACCCTAATAGAGGATAAAGTGGAAGATAATGGATGGATGGACTTTTACCTGTAAAAGTCATCAAAGGTCAGCTCCGTTTTCCCCTTTTTTCCAAAGAGGTGCACCAGCAGCGTCGTGTCCGTTATGCTTTCTTGCTCTTTCTAAAAGGGCAAAGCAAAACATGGCAAATTACCCAGAGTTCACGACTTCCACAGATGGTAAAACTCGTTAGTGCATTAAATTTAATTTGCTGTAGGTCATTGTTGGCTAACACGCTGAGCTGTCTCAGAGCCATGGACCAAAACAATGGCAAGACAATAAACCAAAGTTGTTTCCCTGCATACAACCGCAGCCTTGCTTTTAAGTACGTTTAAAGACTGTATGGCGTCAAAACAGGTTCTAGAGTTTTGAGAACCAAAATAACAGAATCCATAACCCGAAAATGTTGAGAACTTGAGAAAACTGGCGTCAATATTAAGAAACCTTTCACAATTTTTTTGGTTTTAATTTTTATTTTAATTGTCGATTAAAGAATCAGGGTGGCTTAGTGGGTAGCATGTTCTCCTCTCAGCACTAGGGATTCCCGGTTCGAATCCCAATCTGGGTGGAGTTTCCGTGTTCTCCCCGTGTCTGTGTGGGTTTCCTCTGGGTTCTCCGGTTTCCTCCCACAGTCCAAAAACATGGATCAAGTCAATTGAATTCTCCAAATTGCCCCATATAGAGTGTGTCTGTGTGTGCGTGAGTGTGTGTACAGTGATAGATTGGCGTCCTGTCCTGGGTGTATCTGCCCAGCGCCCGAAACGTTCTCTCCTGGATGGGCATGGGGAACAGATTCTTTAATCCATCTATCCATTATCTTCTGCTTTAAGCCCACATGGACACGGGGAGAACATGGAAACTCCACCCAGATTGGGATTCGAACCTGGATTCCCCACACAGAGAAGAGAACATGCAAACCACTTAGCCACCCTCAAGTAGATAATTAAAAAACAGAAAAAATCTGTTTATAAAATTAATATTGCTTAATATTAATGACAGTGTGGTGGCACGGTGGCTTAGTAGTTAGCATGTTCTCCTCTCAGCTCTAGGGATTCCAGCTTCGAATCCCAATCTGGGTGGAGTTTCTATTTCTGCATGGGCTTCCTCCGGGTTGTCTGGTTTCCTCCCACAGTCCAAAAACATGGATCAAGGTCAATTGAGTTCTTGCCCCATATAGAGTGTGTTTTTGTGAGTGAGTATGTGTCCAGTGATAGATTGGAGTCCTGTCCTGGGTGTATCTGCACAGCGCCCAAGATGTTCCCCTGGATGGGCATGGGGAACCCCCCCCCGACCCTAATAGAGGATAAAGCGGAAGATAATGGATGGATGGATTAATGACAGTTTTCTCAAATCACAAAATGTCACTTTTTGTTTATGGATTCCGTTTTTTCGTTCTCAAAACTTGAGGACCTGTTTGGACGCCATAAACCAGTTTCAATTATGCTGTTATTTTGATAAACGAGGCGTGCTCACGATGCCAAACAGCAGAACCGTTATTCATGCAAAATCTCTGCTGTCAGTCACATCAGTGCTCTTATAGATCTGTTAATTTTGGGAAACATGCTCACACTGTACCTTATCCTAAGTCCCATCGCTGCAAATTACATAAAACACTAATTAAATAGGTTTCCTAAACGTATGGAGGCAAAACTATATAGACCCATTATACGGTATTCATGTTTTAGTATACGATTTCAATTTAGAACCATTTTAATTTACAAAAATGTCAATTTAAGGCTGTGGTGACGGCCCTATTCTGTTCTACGATAAGTGTTCCACTAAACACAACATACTGACTTTGAGGGTCAAATATATTCTTTGGCGTAACTCGTAAACTTATCGTTAACTTAATTATTCACTTTCTAGCCCATGGTCTTGGGCCCCAGATGCCCCTCAGTGGGAATACCTACGGACCCATCAGGAAAGAACGGATGGTACTATATTATAATAATAAGCAGTGGCTTATTAGTGTGATTGCCATATATGGTAATATTGGCAATTATTGTTACTATTCCATCGATTGGTCACCCTTTTATCTACTGCAATTTTTGAGCCGTCAACATGATTTTCACAGATCACGTCCGGCTCTTTGGTGAGACGAGCGTTTACAAATAGCTAAGGAATCGGTCGAACCGTTCCCGAGATATTCCCGTTTTTCTGAGCCAAAGTTCCCATCCGATTTGCATTACGAGGATATTTGCACTGTTGTAACTCGGCCAATTTTTGCACTAGAAAGACCAAATTCGCTTTTCTCGGCGATGGCTGCAGCCAGACCGGTGTTGCTAAATCGTGGAGTGATCGCACTCTTCCATCACTCATGATTACTCTTCAAATTTGACTTAGTTTATTTGCCTATGGGAAAAATCAGTATTTCGAAGTGGCGTAAGTTGGTAAATTTTCGAGCTAGAAAGACGAAATTTGCTTTAGTTGGAGCTGGCTACAACCAGACCGGTCTTGCTAAATCACAGAGTGATCGCACTCTTGCATCACTCATGATCACTCTTTAAATTTGATGTAGTTCATTTACTATGGGAAAAATCTGGGTTTCAAAATGGCGCAAGTCGGTCAATTTTTGCGGTACATAAACACAAGTCGGAGATGGCTGGAGCCAAACCGGTCTTGCTAAATTGCAAAGTGATCGCTTACTTCCATCACTCCTGATTCATTCATTGATTATCACCCACTTTATCCTATATTAGGGTCGCGGTGGGGTTCCCCATGCCCATCCCGTCCATCGCTGGGCACATACTCACTCACTCAAATACACTCTATATAGGGCAATTTTGAGAATTCATTTGACTTGATCCATGTTTTTGGACTGTGGGAGGAAACCGGAGAACCCGGAGGAGACCCACGCAGACACGGGGAGAACATGGAAACTCCACCCAGATGGGGATTCGAACCGGGAATCCCTAGCGCTCAGAGGCGAATGTGCTAACCACTAAGCCACCGTGCCGCCCCTCACTCCTGATCACTCTTCAAATTTAACAGTTCATTTCCAATGGGAAAAATCTGGGTTTCAAAGTGGTGCAAGTCTGTAAATTTTTGCACTACGTAAATTAAATTAACACAAGTCGGAGATGGCTGCAGCCAAACCGGTCTTGTTAAATCTCAGAGTGATCGCACTCTTCCATCGCTCCTGGTCACTCTTCAAATTTGACAGTTCATTTCCAATGGAAAAAAACTGGGATTCAAATTGGCGCCAGTCGGTCCATTTTCGAGCTACAAACATGAAACTCGCCACTTTCTACTCCGTTCACTGTATTGCTTTGATGTACGTAAGCACTGTGTCTATACGCTGCGATCACACTCGCATGTTATTCAGGAAACGCAACTCTCTTGTTAATACTTGCGATCGTATAGACACCATTTTGACATGTTCACATACTTTTTCCCATACATAGTATATCAGCGTGTCTGTTCTCTGGTGGCTATCTGCTCTATTCTTTTCATCTTAACCATAATGACGAGATGGGAACCTGACATTGTTATTGGACAATATGGATGAGACCGAGGATATTTGTACCTCCACCAAATCGGAAAACAGAAAGATTCTTGCGCCATGCTTCAGCACATTCCAAACGCTCCGTGGTTCCATCTGGGGCTGTTCTTTTTTAAGAACCTGCATGTCAGAGTTACAGCCGTTACAGAACTGATCAGCAAAATGACGACAAATGCAAACAATGCAACCGAAGCGAACTATACAATTAAAGCAACAAGATTTTTTTGAAACTAATTTGCAAAAAAAGCTAGTGCGTGTGCGCAGTGCGTATTGTGGGCAATAAAATAAAACATATATTTTTTCCATTCATTGTACTATTTTTGGAACATGGAATACAGGTGGCTTAGTGGTTAGCATGTTCTCCTCCCAGCACTAGGCATTCCTGGTTCGAATCCCAATCTGGGTGGAGTTTCCATGTTTGCCCCGTGTCAGCGCTCCGTTCACTTTGCTCCCACAGTCCAAAAATAAAATGAATGAATGCAATGGCAAAATTGCCCCATATAGTGTGAGTGTGTATGTAAGCCCAGCCTGGGTGTATATGCCCCCTGGTTGGGCAAAAGTACCCCCCACCCCCCATGACCCTAGTAAAGGATTAAACGGATGATAATGGGATTAATAGGGTCTTTAAACCTTTGCATAAAATTATATTTGTATTTATACAAAATAATGACATTTAAAAATTAGACTGATTCAAATTTCCATCCATCCATTATCTTCTGCTTTATCCTCTACTAGGGTCGCGGGGGGGTTCCCCATGCCCATCCAGGGGCCAACGTTTGAGACGCCGGGCAGATACACACAGGACGGACGCCAATCTATCACTGGGCACACACTCACACAGACACACTCTACATGGGGCAATTTGACCTAGATATTGGATATATATATATATATATATATCCATTAATTATCTTCTGCTTTATCCTCTATTAGGGTTGTGGGGGGGGGGTTTCCCATGCCCATCCAGGGGAGAACGTTTCGGGCGCTGGGCAGATACACCAAGGACAGGACGCCAATCTATCACTGAACACACACTCACTCACACAAACACACTCTATATGGGGCAAATTAGAGAATTCTACATTAATCCATGTTTTTGGACTGTGGGAGGAAACCGGAGAACCCGGAGGAAACCCACACAGACACAGGAAGAACATACTCCACCCAGAATGGGATTCAAACCTGGAATCCCTAGTGCTGAGAGGACAACATGATACATATATGTACATATATATATATATATATATATATCATGTTGTCCTCTCAGCACTAGGGATTCCAGGTTTGAATCCCATTCTGGGAATCCCATTCCCACAGTCCAAAAACATGGATCAAGTCAATTGAATTGCCCCATAAATATATATATATAGTGTTATGTGAAATATGACAGTATCTTGACAAAAAAAAAAAAAAAAAAAAAAAAAAAATATATATATATATATATATATATATATATATATATATATATATATATATATATATTTTTTTTTTTTTTTTTTTTTTTTTTTTTTTTTGTCAAGATACTGTCATATTTCACATAATACTTTTTAACCTAAATATTTTTTATAGCTATCAATGTTGACACCGTCACCTCGCATTATCAGCAGTCAAAAGTCTGATGGATGGCAATTAGAACCAATTCATGGGGACTTTCGGGGGTCTTTTCAATAAGCTGAGCTCTTTCTTTACTTCTCGGGACTTGTGGACTGGCTCATGCTTGAGTGTTCTCTCTGACTGGCACACGGCTCTTCAGTCAGGCCGCTACAAAAAGGTAACCTGAGCCGGAATTCCACTTTCTAAGTAACTGTAAAAATCAAACATGGGGGTCCGGGTGGAACGGTGTGTCTTCAGGTGAGGGCCTTTTTAAGGAAGATGGAGGAGGCCACGCCTCAGCGAGCAGCAGCTGACAGCAGACGAGTAACAGAGATGATCTGCTCTCGTCCCCACGCCGCCTCCGACAATGGAAACATGTTTGAGTTTGCATTGGATCCATTAGGGCGACGTTGTCCTGCCTGGCTGAGACTGAACAGCGTACGAGGGTCACTTCATTCGACTGCAGCCAAACATTTCTCTGAGCCTGTCAGAAAAGCGGCGTCCCGCTAAACCACCGCCTTGAGAGCTAAAAGATGTTTAAATAACCATTTACATCCATGTTTGTTACAGCTATAAGCTCTATGCAGGTGAAGTAAGTCCATCCATTATCTTCCGCTTCATCCTATATTCAGGCGCTGGGCAGATACACCCAGGACAGGGCGCCAATCTATCACTGGGGCACACACTCACAGACACGCACACAGACACACTCTATATGGGGCAATTTGGAGAACTCAATTGACTTGATCCATGTTTTTGGACTGTGGAAGGAAACCGGAGAACCCGGAGGAAACCTACGCAGACACGGGGAGAACATGGAAACTCCTCCCAGATGGATATTCGAACCGGGAATCCCTAGTGCTGAGAGGAGAACATGCTAACCACTGAGCCACCCGTGAAGTTAGTCATTTTCAAAAATTCATTATTATCCTCGGCTTCATCCTCTAATAGGGTCGCCAAGGTGGGGTGAGGTGGGGGGTGTTCCCCATGCCCATCCAGGGGAGAAAATTTTCGGTGCTGGGCAGATACACCCAGGACAGGACGCCAATCTATCGCTGAGCACACACTCACTCACACAGACACACTCTATATGGGGCAATTTGGAGCATTCAATTGACCTTGATCCTTGTTTTTGGACTGTGAAAGGAAACTGGAGAACCCGGAGGAAACCCACGCGGACATGGGGAGAACATGGAAACTCCACCGAGATTGGGATTCAAACCAGGATCCCCAGCGGTGAGAGGAGAACATGCTAACCTAACCACTAAGCCACCGTGCCACCCTTTTAAGTTTAATATTTTATATATATATAGCACCACACCAGGCTTATTTGTTAGCATGTCTGCCTCTCAGAGCTGGGGATCCAGGTTCGAATCCCAATCTGGGTGGAGTTTCCATGTTCTCCATGTGTCTACTTGGGTTTCCTCCGGGTTCTCTGCTTTCCTCCCACAGTCCAAACACATGGAACAAAGTCAATTGAATTCTCCAAATTACCCCATAAGAGAATGTTTTTGTGTGTCTGTCTGAGTTCCTGTGCCCGGCGATATATTGGTGTCATGTCCTGGGTGTATCTGCCCTGCGCCCAAAACGTTCTCCCCTGGATGGGCATGGAGAACCCCCCCGCCCTGCGACCCTAATAGAGGATAAAGATAAAGCGGAAGATGATGGATGGATGAACGAATGAAAGTTTCCATCAATCAGTGGAATGAAATCTGACGTGCACTGTAGTTAGAACATGTAAGGATGTATCGTTCATCATGCTCACACAGTGAGAACCAGACCACAGAACCGTGATGGACATACGTACCACACGGTTGACGGAACTTTGATTTCCATACAGTTCGACATTCTGTTAATAGTCAAAAATAAAACAGATGCAATTAGCTATTTATCAATCAATGAACTTCACTCAAATAATAAAATAATTCTCAGTAGATAGCTAGAGAACATCTCTCACCAGCTGAGATGAGCTGTCGGCCTCTCCACCTCGGTCCTTCTTGTCGTTTTTCTTCCGAAATATTTCCTCGAGCTGAAGAAAATGTGCGTACGTTAAAAAAAAAAACAACCACCAAACAATCCAACATTCAGTAAACGAAATAAAACCTACCACCATGAACTCTCGTTTGTCCACCATTTCGTTACCATCTGCATCAAACATGTTGAAGGCAATTCGGAATCCAGCGTGAGGCTCTGAAGGACGAGAGCAAGACATTATAATCCACGACAAACTTGTCACATGGTCTTATTTCAGACGACTTAAAGTTTTCGCGTTAGCGTTTATTAACTAAGCTACACTATGTAGCTGCGATTCCAATGGTCCATGTAGAGACCATTGGAAGGCCTAGCTACAGACTTTCCAATAGCTTAGCCCAATGGTCTAGCCTTGGTTCCAGCATTAGGGTTCTGAAGTTTCTTCTCATAGGTCCATGTAGGGACCATTGGAAGGCTTAGCTACACCCTTTCCAATAGCCTAGCCCAACGGTCTAGCCTTAGTTCTGCAATCGGGGTTCTGCCCAAATCCGAAAACATGCTAATAGCTAAAAGCTTTGTCGAACTGGTTAATGTAGAGATCATTGGAAGGCCTAGCTACAGCCTTTCCAATAGCCTAGCCCAACGGTCTAGCCTTGGTTCCAGCATTAAGGGTTCTGAAGTTTCTTCTTACAAGTCCATGTAGAGACCATTGGAAGGCCTAGCTACAGCCTTTCAAATAACCTAGCCCAAAGGTCTAGCCTTGGTTCCAGCATCGGGGTTCTGCCCACAATCCGAAAACATGCTAATAGCTAGAAGTTTCGTCTCACAGGTCCATTTATGGACCATTGGAAAGCCCATCTAAAGCCTTTCCAATAGCCTAGCCCAATTGGTTAGCCTTTGGTTCCAGCATCAGGGTTTTGCCCAAATCCGAAAACAAGCTAATAGCTAGAAGCTTTGGCTCACAGGTCATTTAGAGATCATTGGAAGGCCCACAATCTGAAAACATGCTAATAGCTAGAAGCTTCGTCTCACAGGTCCATGTAGGGACCACTGGAAAGCCCGTCTACAGTCTTTCCAATAGCCTAGCCCAACAGTCTAGAGTTGGTTCCAGCATCGGGGTTCCGCTGGCAGTCCGAAAACATGCTAATAGCTAGAAGTTGTCTCGCAGGTCCATGTAGAGACTATTGGAATGCCTGTCTACAGCCTTTTTAATAGCCTTGCCCAACGGTCTAGCCTTGGTTTCAGCATCGGGGTTCTGCCCGCAATCCGAAAACATGCTAATAGCTAGAAGCTTCGTCTCACAGGTCCATTTATGGACCTTTGGAAAGCCCATCTACAGCCTTTCCAATAGCCTAGCCCAATTGGTTAGCCCTAGGTTCCAGCATCGGGGTTCTGCCCGCAATCCAAAAACATGCTAATAGCTAGAAGCTTTGTCCCACAGGTCCATGTAGAGACCATTGGAAGGCCTAGCTACAGCCTTTCCAATAACCTAGCAAAATTGGTTAGCCCTTGGTTCCAGCATCGGGGTTCTGCCCAAATCCGAAAACATGCTAATAGCTAGAAGCTTCATCTCACAGGTCCATGTAGGGACCACTGGAAAGCCCGTCTACAGCCTTTCCAATAGCCTAGCCCAACAGTCTAGTCTTGGTTCCTCCATCGGGGTTCTACCCACAAACCGAAAACATGCTAATAGCTAGAAGTGTCGTCTCACAGGTCCATGAAGAGACCATTGGAATGCCTGTCAACAGCCTTTTTAATAGCCTTGCCCAACGGTCTAGCCTTGGTTCCAGCATCGGGGTTCTGCCCGCAATCCAAAAACATGCTAATAGCTAGAAACTTTGTCCCACAGGTCCATGTAGATACCATTGGAAGGCCTAGCTACAGCCTTTCCAATAACCTTGCAAAATTGGTTAGCCCTTGGTTCCAGCATTGGGGTTCTGCCCAAATCCGAAAACTTGCTAATAGCTAGAAGCTTTGTCTCACAGGTCCTTTAGAGATCATTGGAAGGCCCACAATCCGAAAACATGCTAATAGCTAGAAGCTTCATCTCACAGGTCCAATGTAGGGACCACTGGAAAGCCCGTCTACAGCCTTTCCAATAGTCTAGCCCAATGGGCTAGTCTTGGTTCCTCCATCGGGGTTCTGCCCACAACCCGAAAACATGCTAATAGCTAGAAGCTTCGTCTCACAGGTCCATGTAGGGACCACTGGAAAGCCTTTCCAATAGTCTAGCCCAATGGGCTAGTCTTGGTTCCTCCATCGGGGTTCTGCACACAACCCGAAAACATGCTAATAGCTAGAAGCGTCGTCTCACAGGTTCATGAAGGGACCATTGGAAGGCCTAGCTACAGCCTTTCCAATAGCCTAGTCTTGGTTCCTCCATCGGGGTTCCGCCCGCAATCCAAAAACATGCTAATAGCTAAGAATTGATAACATTTCCCGTCAGGAAACAGCGTCAACATGTTATTTCTTACTTAATTAACTATATTTACTGGCACATAACGACGCAAAGCTTCGATCAAACCCCACATCGTGACTCCGAAGGAAAGTGAGTGTGTATACTCACTCGTCAAAATGCAGAGGAGAAACAGGTACTCCGTATACGAGATGATCCCTGAAAGACAGAGGAATCAGGTATTAGAGGTGGACAACAATTAAACAATAATTAAAAATATATATCTTTTTATATTCAGGGCGGCATGGTGGCTAGCACGTTCTCCTCTCAGCACAGGGGATCCAGGTACGAATCCCAATCTGGGTGGAGTTTCCATGTTCTCCCTGTGTCCACGTGGGTTTCCTCCGGGTTCTCCGGTTTCCTCCCACAGTCCAAAAACATGGATCAAGGTCAATTGAGTTCTCCAAATAACATTTACATTACATTTACATTTAGTTATTTAGCAGACGCTTTTATCCAAAGCGACTTACAAATGAGAAAACCACAAGTCAGAAGCCATGGAGAAAACCAACTATACTGTAAATTCATCAAACCTGATTGTTATTTGATTCTGCGGCCCCTCCCCCCCCCCTTTTTTTTCTACAACAGGTATTTGTTAAAGAGATGCGTCTTAAGTAGTTTCTTAAAACTGTTTAGTGATTCTGCTTTACGGACAGAGTTGGGAAGATCGTTCCACCATTTTGCAGTGGTGAACGCCACGGAGTGAGAATTAGCTCCTCGGTGAGGTGGAATCGCCAGGCGGCAATCATCACTGGAGTGAAGTGAACGATTCAGAGTGTATTTTGAAAAGATAGAGTGAAGGTAGGAGGGGGAAGATCCAGAAATGGTTCTGTATGCCAGAGTCAGTGCCCCATATAGAGTGTGTCTGTGTGAGTGAGTGTGTGCCCAGTAATAGATTGGCGTCCTGTCCTGGGTGTATCTGCCCAGCGCTCGAAAGGTTCTCCCCTGGATGGGCATGGGAAACCCCCCCCCCACGACCCTAGGAAATAGGGTGGCCAAATTCCAATTCACCAGATGTGGGACAAAGACTATGTTTGTGTGGGACAATGTGGGACACCAATGCATCAAGGTAATCTAAAATAACATAAAACGTGTTTATATATATATATATATACTTGTACAATTAAACAGAACAGTCAGTTCTTTAATGTGCTTTAAAAAGGGTATGACTTTCCTGTAAACATAGTAAGCATTGGGCTTTCATACTATTTCACAATGATTCTCAAATTAAACTAGTAAATTAAATTATTTATTCATTCATCATCTTCTGCTTTATCCTCTATTAGGGTCGCGGGGGGGTTCCCCATGCCCATCCAGGGGAGAGCGTTTCGGGCGCTGGGCAGATACACCCAGGACAGGACACCAATCTATCGCTGGACACACACTCACTCACACAGACACACTCTATATGGGGCAATTTGAAGAACTCAATTGACTTGATCCATGTTTTTGGACTGTGGGAGGAAACCGGAGAACCCGGAGGAAACCCACGCAGACACGGGGAGAACATGGAAACTCCACCCAGATGGGGATTCGAAGTGCTGAGAGGAGAACATGCTAACCACTAAGCCACCGTGCCGCCCGTAAATTAAATAAGTACAATTAAACAGAACAGTCCGCGTTTCCGATTGGTTAACATTCAAACAGACCGCCTCTCCCCCGATAACAGACAACACAGCCGTCCAATGGCAGATTATAAATCACGCATTTAAAACTGCAGTCTGACTTTCAATAACAACGCGGGACAACGTCTCAATTTGTGGGACGCCTGGAAAGTAACGGAATTGCATGACTGTCCCACACAAACCGGGACATCTGGTCACTCTACTACTGTAATAGAGGAAGAAGCGGAAGATAATGGATGGATTGATGGTTGTGCTCCAGGTTCTCCGGTATCCTCCCACAGTCCAAAAACATGGATCAAGGTCAATTATATTCCCCAAATTGCCCCATATAGAGTGTGTCTGTGTGAGTGAGTGTGTGTCCAGTGATAGATTGGTGTCCTCTCCTGGGTGTATCTGCACAGCGCCCGAAACGTTCTCCCCTGGATGAGCATGGGGAACCACCACCCAAAAAAAAAAACATGACTTCAAGGTAAACTGAATGCTCTAAATTGCCCCATATAGTGTCTATGTGAGTGAGTGTGTGCCTAGTGATAGATTGGCGTCCTGTCCTGGGTGTATCTGCCCAGCGCCCGAAACGTTCTGTAATAGAGGAAGAAGCGAAAGATAATGGATAGATTGATGGTTGTTTCCACACTGGGCTGCATGGTGGCTTAGTGTTTAGCATGTTCTCCTCTCAGCGTTCCGGATTCCAGGTTCGCATCCCAGGTTCAAACTAACGAGGCCGGACACCAACCCAAACCAAAGCTGTCGTAGACGACACCTCCCGAGCCAACTTTAGTTTGTAGAGCATTTTACAGTCAGCCGACGCTGGTTGGACATCTGTGGGGTTTGGTCATCAGTCGCGCCTGTTGTTTGGCGAGAAGCCAAAAAAATGGAAGCGGAATGGTCAGGGTTCCATTCAACGAAAGACTTAAGGGACATTGGTGCCACCACTGAAAGCATTCCCAGCCTTTTGTTTGCAGAGATAGCGACTTAAGCTCTGATAGTTCAGGGTGACTGCCTTGAGTGTTATGGGAAAAAGGGCATTGATGGCTTAGTGGTTGCCCCACTGCTGCGCCCTTAAAACTAAGGATGTTTGGATTCCATGACGTCACGACCTCAGAGCTGCATTTACTAAGGTGATGAGATCTGATATAAATTTATTCATCCATTATCTTCTGCTTTATCCTCTATTAGGGTCGCGGGGGGGGTTCCCCATGTCCATCCAGGGGAGAACGTCTCGGGCGCTGGGCAGATCCACCCAGGACAGGGTGCAAATCTATCACTGGGCACACACTCACTCACACAAACACACTCTATATGGGGCAATTTGGAGAACTCAATTGAATTGATTCATGTTTTTGGATTGTGGGAGGAAACCGGAGAACCCGGAGGAAACCCACGCGGACACGGGGAGAACATGGAAACTCCACCCAGATTGGGATTCGAACCAGGAATTCCTAGTGCTGAGAGGCGAACATATGTGCTGAGAGGCGAACGTAAATGTATCTACATGGGGTGGCACGGTGGCTTAGTGGTTAGCATGTTCTCCTCTCAGCACTAGGGATTCCTGGTTCGAATCCCAATCTGGGTGGAGTTTCCATGATCCGCGTGGGTTTCCTCCAGGTTCTCCGGTTTCCTCCCACAGTCCAAAAACATGGATCACGGTCAATTATATTCTCCAAATTGCCCCATATAGAGTGTGTCTGTGTGAGTGAGTGTGTGTCCAGTGATAGATTGGTGTCCTCTCCTGGGTGTATCTGCCCGGCGCCCGAAACGTTCTCCCCTGAATGAGCATGGGGAACCAACAACCCCCGCCTCTCACGAAAAAACATGGATTCAAGGTAATTTGAATGCTCTAAATTGCCCCATATAGCGTCTGTGTGAGTGCGTGTGTGCCTAGTGATAGATTGGCGTCCTGTCCTGGGTGTATCTGCCCAGCGCCCGAAACGTTCTCCCCTGGATAAGCATGGGTAACCACCAGCCCCCACCCCAAAAAAAAACATGGATTCAAGGTGATCAATGATCATTATGTAAGGAAGGTGGCATGGGGGGGGTGCCTCACTCACACAAACGCTAATGGCGACGCCCGAAAAATCTAAATCTTTTAACATGCTGGAGTGGTGCAGCATCCATCTTGAGCTCCAGACTGCATCGTCAGCAGGTTCTTCTCATCATGATCTACAGCCCGAGGTACAGATTGGCAAACCCTGTTCTATTATTTATTCTGTTGCTATAAAATCCAGCCATGCGGATTCCTTCTCGGCAGCATTCCGCCCTCATTGGGTTGCCAGATCTCACCGTGTATTTTATTTTCACTACAGCAGCAAATAAGATGTTGTTCTGTTTTTTTTTTATATTTCTCAGAATTTAGTGTTAGGTAACGTTTATAGTGCCGGGAACGGTGGCTTAGTGGTTAGCATGTTCTCCTCTCAGCACTAGGGATTCCCGGTTCGAATCCCAATCTGGGTTGATTTTCCATGTTCTCCCCGTGTCCGCGTGGGTTTCCTCCGGGTTCTCCGGTTTCCTCCCACAGTCCAAAAACATGGATCAAGTCAATTGAATTCTCCAAATTGCCCCATATAGAGTGTGTCTATGTGCCCAGCGCCTGAGACGTTCTCCCCCCCCCCACGACCTGTTCTCCTCTCAGCGCTGGGGATCCAGGTTCGAATCCCAATCTGGGTGGAGTTTCCATGTTCTCCCCGTGTCCATGTGGGTTTGCTCCGGCTTCTCCGGTTTCCTCCCACAGTCCAAAAACATGGATCAAGGTAAATCACATGCTCTAAATTGCCCCATCTAGTGTGTGTTTGTTTTCGTGTATGCGTGAGTGAGTGTGTATAGTGATCGATGCAAACTCATCACATTCATTCATTGATAATCTTCCGCTTTATCCACTATTAAGGTCGCGGGGGGGTTCCCCATGCCCATCCATGGGAGAACGTTTCGGGCGCTGGGCAGATACACCCAGGACAGGACGCCAATCTATCACTGGACACACACTCACTCACACAGACACACACTATATGGGGCAATTTGGAGAATATAATTGACCTTGATCCATGTTTTTGGACTGTGGGAGGAAATCGGAGAACCCGGAGGAAACCCACATGGACACGGGGAGGAACCCCCCCCCCCCCCTGCTGAGAGGAGAACATGCTTATAAAATAAGGCTTTTGTAGCATCCTCACTTTACTTTTTTTTCTTACCTTTCTCACTTAAGTTTCTGAAAAACCTTGATGACCCTTTCCAAACAGGAGGGGTGTCTGAGAGAATCTTATCCAAATCCTGCAAAAACAAACAAAGTGTTCTTTAAATTGCATGGTGCAATTTTAATATTCATTCATTCATTCATTCATTCATTCTTTATCTTCCGCTTTATCCTATATTAGGTTCGCGGTGGGGTTCCCCATTCCAATCCAGGGGAGAACGTCTCGGGCGCCGGGCAGATACACCCAGGACAGGACGCCAATCTATCACTGGGCACACACTCACTCACACAGACACACTCTATATGGGGCAATTTGGAGAACTCAATTGACTTGATCCATGTTTTTGGACTGTGGGAGGAAACCGGAGAACCCGGAGGAAACCCACGTGGACACGGGGAGAACATGGAAACTCCACCGAGATGGGGATTCGAACCGGGAATCCCTAGTGCTGAGAGGCGAACGTGCTAACCACTAAGACACCATGCCGCACAATTTTAATATATTAAATATATTAAAATTGTAATACAGCAGATTAAAAACATGTAATGGTCTTCATCAAACTTATTATACGTGGGCAGCAACACTGATTCTATAAAATAAAAATGAAAGGATTCTGTTATTTTGTATCATTAATATTTTATCACTGTCTTTTTACATTTACATCAGGGGCGGCACGGTGGCTTAGTGGTTAGCACGTTCTCCTCTCAGCACTAGGGATTCCCGGTTCGAATCCCCATCCGGGTGAAGTTTCCATGTTCTCCCCGTGTCAGCGTGGGTTTCCTCCGGGTTCTCCGGAGTCCAAAAACATGGATCAAATCAATTGAGTTCTCCAAATTGCCCCATATAGAGTGTTTTTGTTTGAGTGAGTGTGTGCCCAGCGATAGATTGGCACCCTGTCCTGGGTGTATCTGGCCAGCACCCGAAACGTTCTCCCCTGGATGGGCATGGGGAACCCCACCGTGACCCTAATATAGGATAAAGCGGAACATAATGAATGAATGAATACATTTAGTCATTTAGCAGATGCTTTTATCCAAAGCGACTTACAAATGAGAACATCACAAGTCAGAAGTTATGCAGAAAACCAGCTACACTGTAGAATTATCAAATCTGATTGTTATTTGATGCTGTGCCACCCCCCCCCCCCCAGGCGGCATTCATCGCTGGAGCGAAGTGAACGAGTCGGAGTGTATTTTGAAAAGATAGAGTGAAGGTAGGAGGGGAAGATCCAGAAATGGTCCTGTATGCCAGAGTCAGTGACTTGTACTGACTTTTTGAAAATTATGAAAAATTAAGCTAGTAATTAGTTACAATAAAATTTTTTGTGTATTCACTATTTAACAGTCAACAATGAATACATCCATTCATTATCTTCCGCTTTATCCTCTATTAGGGTCGCGGGGGGGGGGGGGGGGGGGGTTTCCCCATGCCCATCCAGGGGAGAACGTTTCGGGCACTGGGCAGATACACCCAGGACAGGACACCAGGGAACCGGGAATCCCTAGCACTGGAGGGGCGCCGTACTAACCACAAAGCCTCTCTTTAAAGTACTCTAATGCAGACGACACCGGGTGAAATCAGACACCGCCGCAACATGACATGAACATAAAACAACGTTCCAACAACCAACAGGATTAAGTGGAAGATAATGAATGAATGAATGAATGAATGGATGGATGACATGAGTTTTATCATTATTGATTATAATACATCTCTGTATTGATATAGTACCGTACCTGCTTTATCAGAGCGCGCCAGAACTTCTTTTCTAGAACAAAAGAAATCAGACAATTATTGTATTTCACACAATGATACGAATGTGAAGCGGTCCGAGGTGTGTGTTATTGTCTATGATGTCACGGCTGGACAAACGGCTCAGCCAATCAGAAGATAAGGGAACTGCCCCAAGTTAGAAGATAAACAGGGAAGAAGTTCATTTATTCATTATCTTCCTCTTATTTCTCCACTAAGGTCGTGTGGGGGGGGGGGGGTTCCCCATGCCCATCCAGGGGAGAATGTTTCGGGCGCTGGGCAGATACACCCAGGACAGGACACCAATCTCTCACTGGGCACACACTCACTCACACACACACACTTTATATGGGGCAATTTAGAGCATTCAATTTACCTTAGGGCGGCACGGTGGTTTAGTGGTTAGCACGTTCGCCTCTCAGCTCTAGGGATTCCCGGTTCGAATCCCCATCTGGGTGGAGTTTCCATGTTTTCCCCGTGTCCGCATAGGTTTCCTCCGGGTTCTCCTGTTTCCTCCCACAGTCCAAACACATGGATCAAGTCAATTGAGTCCTCCAAATTGCCCCAAATAGAGTGTGAACCCCCCCCGCGACCCCAATATAGGATAAATCGGAAGATAATGAATGAATGAATGAATTTACCTTAAATCTGGACTTAGTGGTTAGTGGCTTAGTGGTTAGCATGTTCTCCTCTCAGCACTAGGGATTCCCGGTTCGAATTCCAATCTGGTTGGAGTTTCCATGTTCTCCCCGTGTCCGCGTGGGTTTCCTCCCAGTTCTCCAGTTTCCTCCCACAGTCCAAAAAACATGGATCAAGGTCAATTGAATTGACGGGGAGAACATGGGAATTCGAACCTGGAATATCCAGCACTGATTGGAGAACATGCTAACCACTAAGCCACCAAGGTCAATTGAATGCTCCAAATTGCCCCATATAGAGTGTGTATGTGAGTGAGTGTGTGTCCTGTGATAGATTGGCGTCCTGTCCTGGGTGTATCTGCCCAGCGCCCGAAATGTTCTGCCCTGGATGGGCATGGGGAACACCCCCCCCCCCCCGACCCTAATATAGGATAAAGCGGAAGACAATGGATGGATGGATGATACGAATGTCGTCACAAATGGCCCGTCTGGACAAACGGCTCAGCCAATCAGCTTTAAGGACGGGAACCTAGCCTTTTTAAAATGCTTTTTGAAGTGAAAATGCTTTCCATAATCCCGAAATCCAGTCAACAACGTTATCAGTCGGTAGTGACCTTATTGTTGAAAACTGCAAACACAGGTTGGACGGCGTGACGAGGCCCCGGTGTTCTAGATAAGACTGAGGGTCGTAAAACACGTCTGACTGAATGCATTCCATCGTTCCACCAAATCGCCAACCGCCTGCTTTCTAATTGTAAACTCAGTGTTGACGTCGCAGCAAAAATGCTAAATCATCGAATCTCAGAGCGAAACGGAGCCTGAATCCAAACAGACGCACTTTGCTGATTAAATTGCAAAATTTACCAAATGAAACCATCCATGGGGGGGGGGGGGGGGGTTCCAATGCCCATTTCCGGTGTTGGGCAGATACACCCAGGACAGGGTGCCAATCTATCACTGGACACACACTCACTCACACAGACACACTCTATATGGGGCAATTTGGAGATAACAATTGACCTTGATCAATGTTTTTGGACTGTGGGAGGAGACCGGAGGAAACCCATGTGGTCACGGAGAGAACATGGAAACTCCACCCAGATTGGGATTCGAACCGGGAATCCATAGCCCTAAAAGGAGAACATGCCAACCACTAAGCCACCGTGCTGCCCCGGTTAAGCAACATAAGACCCTTCCATTATCTTCCGCTTTATCCTCTATTAGGGTCGCAGAGGGGTTCCCCATGCCCATCCAGGAAAGAACGTTTCGGGCCCTGGGCAGATACACCCAGGACAGGACACCAATCTATCACTGGACACACACTCACTCACACAGACACACTCTATATGGGGCAATTTGGAGATATCATTTGACCTTGATCCATGTTTTTGGACTGTAGGAGGAAACCGGAGAACCTGGAGGAAACCCACGCGGACACAATGATAACATGGAAGCTCCATATCCATATAACTGAGAGGAGAACATGCCAACCACTAAGCCACTGTGCCATCCGATTAAGTAACAGAAGACCCATCCAGGGGAGAACGTTTCGGGCGCTGGGCAGATACACCCAGGACAGGATGCCAATCTATCACTGGGTACACACAAACACACTCTATATGGGGCAATTTAGAGCACTTAACTTGCCTTGAATCCATATTTTTAGACTGTGTGAGGAAACCGGAGAACCCGGAGGAAACCCACGTGGGCACGGGGAGAACATGGAAACTCCGCCCAGATTGGGATTTGAACCGGGAATCCCTATTGCTGAGAGGAAAACATGCTAACCACTAAGCCAGCCACCGTGAGTATACCTGTCCAGCACAGTAGGTGGCAGGTGGTTTAGTGGTTAGCACGTTCGCCTCTTGGAACAGCCAACACGTTCCGTCCCATTTAAAGGCAATCTTGCCAAACTGCTGATGAAGGAAATTGCCCCGGTCCTTACTTTTTGGCTCACTCGTGGTCACGGACTGGATGAAGTCCAGAGGGGTCATGTACAGCTGGCCTTCATACTCCACCGAGCTGAACAGTCGGAACCTGTGCTCGTGCGCCGACATCGCCGTGTCATCGTCGACGGCTGGTACCTACAAACACGGAATACAATCACATTCACTGTTATGGACAGCTGATGTTATGGACAGAGAGGACGGAAATGTCTTTAATGCAGAAGACACCGGGTGAGGCACAGCCACAACACAACACAAAACAATGTTTCAACAGGGAACATTGGGAAAGGCTGGGTATTTCAACATATAGGTTAGGGAGAATATTTTGGGCGCTGGGCAGATACACCCAGGACAGGACGCCAATCTATCACTGGACACACACTCACTCACACAGACACACTCTATATGGGGCAATTTGGAGAATTCAATTGACTTGATCCATGTTTTTGGACTGTGAGAGGAAACCGGAGAACCCGATTGAAACCCACGCGGACATGGGGAGAACATGGAAACTCCACCCAGATTGGGATTCGAACCGGGAATCCCTAGCGCTGAGAGGAGAACATGCTAACCACTAAGCCACCATGCCGTCTGGGAAAATGTTTATATATATATATCCATCCATTATCATCCGCTTTATCCTCTATTAGGGTCGCGGAGAGGTTCTCCATGCCCATCCAGGGGAGAACGTTTTGGGTGCTGGGCAGATACACCCAGGACAGGACACCAATCTATCTCACTCACACAGACACACTCTATATAGGGGCAATTTAGAGCATTCATTCATTCATTCACTTTCTTCCGCTTAATCCTCTACTAGGGTTGCAGGGGTGGGGTGGGGGAGCAGGGGTTCCTCATGCCCATACAGGGGAGAACGTTTCGGGCGCCGGGCAGATACACCCAGGACAGGATGCCAATCACTGGACACACTCACTCACACAAACAAACACACTCTATATGGGGAAATTTGGAGACCTCTATTGACTTGATCCATGTTTTTGGACTGTGGGAGGAAACCGGAGAACCTGGAAGAAACCCACGCGGACACGGGGAGAACATTTAAACTCCACCCTGATGGGGATTCGAACCGTGAATCCCTAGTGCTGAGAGGAGAACATGCTAACCACTAAACCGCCCATATAAATCCATCCATCCAGTATCTTCTGCTTTATCTTATATTAGGGTCGAGGGGGGGGTACCCCATGGCCATCCAGGGGAGAACGTTTCGGGCGCCAGGACAGGACGCCAATCCATCACTGGGCACACACTCCCTCACACAGACACACTCTATATGGGGCAATTTGGAGAACTCTATTGACTTGATCCATGTTTTTGGACTGTGGGAGGAAACCGGAGAACCCGGAGGAAACCCACGCGGACACGGGGAGAACATGGAAACTCCACCCAAATTGGGATTTGAATCAGGAATCCCTAGTGCTGAGAGGAGAACATGCTAACCACTAAGCCACCCATATATATATATATATATATATATATATAAAATGTATTTTATTTTTTGCCTATAAGAGCTCGTTCTACAATAGTACATTTAGAAGACATTTATATTTAATAGTGTTTGGAACGTGTTCTACATGGTCACTAATAAAAAGGACGAATCTATATTAAGGTTCCGTCACATGATCCACATATCTACAAGCATCAGGGTCAAGTGCTCGAGCTTCGACGATGTCTTTCCCATGTGGCGTGCAGCAGAACCCAACCTGGGAATGCACCTACCCCCCCTCTACTGCCCCCCTCTGCTTATTACCCACATCAAATGTCATGTTCCGTGCCAAGTCGCCGTGTCCTGTTACCTCAGTCATGGATTCCTGCAGCTCAATCTACAAGTTACGTTCACGTTCAGTGTTTTTTTCCCTCTTACACCTTGAAAGGAGGACAAAGACGAATGGAACGGGAGTTGGAGACATTGCAAAACACCTTCAGAGTCGAATACTATATACTATATACTATAAAATACAACAAATACTAAATGAGGTTCCATATATCCATTATCTTCAGCTTTATCCTCTATTAGGGTTGGGGGGGGGGGGTTCCACATGTCCATCCAGGGGAGAACGTCTCGGGCGCTGGGCAGATACACCCAGGACAGGACGCCAATCTATTGCTATTACACACACAGACAGATAGAGTCTAAAAAATCTATTTGCCCCCCCCCTCCGGATTCAAGGTAAATTGACCGCTTTAAATTGCCCCATATAGAATGTGTGTCCAGTGATAGATTGGTGTCCTGTCCTGGGTGCATCTGCCCAGCGGCTGAAACGCTCTCCCCTGGATGGGCATGTCTGGCTCCCTGTTCCTGGAGAACGTTGTTTCGTTCCACTGTATATTGTTGGAAGGACAAAGTCCAAAAACCTGGATTCAAGGTAAACTGAATGCTCCAAATTGCCCCATATAGAGTGTGTTTGTGCATGTTCCTGTCCTGGAGAACGTTGTGTCGTTCTACTGTACATTGTTGGAAGGACAAAGTCTAAAAACCTGGATTCAAGGTAAACTGAATGCTCCAAATTGCCCCATAAAGAGTGTGTGTCCAGTGATAGATTGGTGTCCTGTCCTGGGTGTATCAGCCCAGCGGCTGAAACGCTCTCCCCTGGATGGGCATGTCTGGCTCCCTGTTCCTGGAGAACATTGTTTCGTTCCACTGTATATTGTTGGAAGGACAAAGTCCAAAAACCTGGATTCAAGGTAAACTGAATGCTCCAAATTGCCCCATATAGAGTGTGTTTGTGCATGTCCCTGTCCTGGAGAATGCTGTGTTGTTCTACTGTACATTGTTGGAAGGACAAAGTCTAAAAACCTGGATTCAAGGTAAACTGAATGCTCCAAATTGCCCCACATAGAGTGTGTCTGTATGAGTGAGTGAGTGAGTGTGCCCAGGGATAGGTTGACCCCTGTCTTGAAGAACGTTGTTTCATTCCACTGTATATTGTTGGAAGAATGAAGTACAAAAACCTAGATTCAAGGTAAACTGAATGCTCCAAATTGCCCCATATAATGTGTGTGTGTGAGTGAGTGTGTGCCCAGTGATTGGTGTCCTGTCCTGGGTGTATCTGCCCAGCGCCTGAAACATTCTCCCCAGGATGGGCATGGGGAACCCCCCCCCCTCACAACCCTAGTAGAGGATTATAATGGAAAGATAATTAATAAATAAATATCTACTTTCCCCGGGTTCTCCAGTTTCCTCCTCAAAAACATGAATTCAAGGTAAAATTAAATGCTCTAATTTGCCCCATATAGAGTGTGTTTGTGTGAGTGTTTGTGTGCCCAGTGATCGATTGGCTTCCTGTCCTGGAGAACGTTGTTTCATTCCATTGTGTATTGTTGCTGAATATATATATATTATTATTGTTATTATTATTATTATTATTATTATTGTTATTATTATTATAGAGGGACGGCACGGTGGCTTAGTGGTTAGCATGTTCTCCTCTCAGCGCTAGGGATTCCCGGTTCGAATCCCCATCTGGGTGGAGTTTCCATGTTCTCCCCGTGTCTCCGTGGGTTTGCTCCGGGTTCTCCGGTTTCCTCCCACAGTCCAAAAACATGGATCAAGGTCATTTGAATTCTCCAAATTGCCCCATATAGAGTGTGTCTGTGTGAGTGAGTGTGTGCCCAGCGATGGATTGGCGCCCTGTCCTGGGTGTATCTGCCCAGCGCCCGAGACGTTCTCCCCTGGATGGGCAAGGGGAACCCCCCCCCCACGACCCTAATAGAGGATAAAGCGGGAGATAATGAATGAATGAATGAATTATTATAGAGTGCGGACGGTTTAGCATATTCTCCTCTCAGCACTAGGGATTCCTGGTTCGAATCCCAATCTGGGTGAAGTTTCCATGTTCTCCCTGTGTCTGCGTGGGTTTCCTCCGGGTTCTCCGGTTTCCTCCCACAGTCCAAAAACATGGATCAAGTCAATTGAATTCTCCAAATTGCCCCATATAGAGTGTACGTGTCTGTGTGAGTGAGTGTGTGCCCAGCGATGGATTGGCGCCCTGTCCTGGGTGTATCTGCCCAGCGCCCGAGACGTTCTCCCCTAGATGGGCATGGGAACCCCCCCCCCCCCCCCCGACCCTAATAGAGGATAAGATAATGGATGGATGGATTCATTATTATTATTATTATTATTATTAAAAGAAGGAATAAAGAGGGAAAAGAAAAACAGTTCCAATAATTTCAGCTCTGCTACAAACAAACCAGGTCAGTTCAGGGCGGAGCGTTCTCCCTGGGGAGGGAGGGGGGGCAGAACCCTGAGAACCCATCATTTTCAGTGTTTTGGGGGGGTTTCAGCACCTCCCGCAGATGGAGAGCGACATTGTTTTGTGAGATGATGATTAAATGAAAATGGAAATCATGATGTTGTTGTTGTTGTTGTTGTTGTTGTTGTTGTACCTTCTCTTTTGCGTGAACAGCCTGAATCGCGCGGATCGTCGTCGTGTTGTCGGGTTCAGAGCCGCGCTGGTACAGAGTGTATGCCCCCACGCCCACGCACAGCCCCGCAGCCGCTCGCCTCACCCACGCCGCGCGCAGCGGCTCTCTGCCGGGACGAGCGCAGACGGTCCGTCTGCTCACAGCTGCAGTGAAGAGCCGCGCAGCCGCCGCCATCATGCCGCGCTGCAAAGAGACGCCGCGCCGCCGGACATGCGCTCACTGACGCGCGCTCCCGAGCAACCACCCACATGACTGACATCAGCGTGCGTCTGTTTTTATATTAAAGAAAAGAACATGACATAAAATCAAACAAAATAAATAAAGAAATAAAATAATAATCATTTAATTTAAATAAATAAATACATAAAATAATAATAATAATTTCATTTAAATTCATATATTCATAAAATGATATAACAGAAAACAGAACAAATTAAAAGAAATATATTTTTTAAAGAATAAAGTAAATTAATGAATGAATGAATTAATTACAGTTCATTCAATTAAATTTGATTAAATCAAATGAAACAAAAGAAATCAATAAAGAAATGAAAAAAGAAAAGAAAAGAAAAAAATAAATAATGAATACATAAATAAATAAATAAAATGAAGAACAGAAAAGAAAAGAAAAAAAAGACATGACATGACATAAAAAACAAAACAAAACAAAACAAATCAATACAGAAAATAAAAAAATAATAAAGAAAATAAAGGAAAAAAAAAAGAAAATACATGCCATAAAATAAAAAACAAAACAAAACAAAACAAAACAAAACAATAAAGAAAAAAAAAGTAAATAAATAAAATAAAGAACAGAAAAGAAAAGACATGACATAAAATAAAATACAAAATAAAACAAAACAAAACAAAACAAAACAAAACAAAGAACAGAACAGAAGAGAAAAAAAAGAAAAGATGACATAACATAAAATAAAATAAAAAAATGTACTGTGTCCATTCGTGAATTTCCCCATTGTGGGACAAATAAAGGTCTATCTTATCTTATCTTGTGAAAGTGCAAAACTAAAGATCCTAACCAGGGGGACGGGCACTTGGCAGATACCTTCGGGTGCTTGGCAGATAGGACAGGGTGCCAATCTATCACTGGACACACTCACTCACACACACATACTACATATGGGGCAATTCAGAGCATTGAATTTACCTTGAATCCATTTTTCCAGTTTTTGCACTGTGGGAGGAAACCGGAGAACCCGGAGGAAACCCACGTGGACGCGAGGAGAACATTGAGCCTCCACCCAGATTGGGATTTAAAGCTGGATCCCTACTTGTAAGTCGCATAGACCAAATATATGTAAATTTAAAATTGGGTTTGCGTGTGTGTATGTGTTTGTGTGTGTGTGTGTGTGTGTGTGTGTGTGTGTGTGTGTGAGTGTGTGTGTGTGTGTGTGTGTGTGTGTGTGTGTGTGTGTGTGTGTGTGTGTGTGTGTGTGTGAGTGTGTGTGTGTGTGTGTGTGTGTGTGTGTCATGGATAAGCTGCAACAAGCCAAGAAAGCCCCAACTTTATGGGATGGCTCAGTCACATCAGTATGGTATAGGAGTTTAGGTGGCGCACCATGCGCACACACAAGCCCGCGTTCTCCAGTTTGAATAAGACCTGGAACCCAGGGTGAGGCAGGTCTAAATACCCAGCACCGCCCACAAGAGGCTTCCTGCCGCCGTTGTGCACCTGCCCAGCGCTTACACAGCATAAAGCACTTCCCGCAATCACACACACACACACACACACTCTCACTCACACACTCTCTCTCTCTCTCACACACACCCCCACACATATATATGCATGCATGCACCTTGATGGGACCTACAGAGTCAAGCGATTTGGATTTTGCGCTTTAGAGGGGCACCGGATTCCCTTTTGCCCCCCCACCCCCACCCCCACTTGATCACTTTTTGATGTGGTCAACTTAAATAATGCAAACGGGACCGCGGGGCCAACTACAAGGATTCGCTCTGAAAGTGACTCCCAGCCCGAGATACTCGAAGCAAGGTTGCCCCGCCGCCGGAGACTGACTCGAGCCCGCTGGTTGGTCCGCATGGAGCGGATGCGCGCAGACCTTTAAGACCTTTAAGGCTCCGGGGAAAGCGGTGACCCGTCGTCTCTCGGCCGGCTATGGCGGAGGTGGGGGCATTTGTGCAGGGTGCAGAGGGAGCGGGGTTCGGGGGAGGCGCGCTGCTCTTCTTTCCGAACCTGGCCGACAGTCTGGGGCTGCTGGGGGAGCAGAGGCTGCCCGCTGAGCGGCTGTCCCGGAGCACCCCGGCCGATCTAGTGCACTTGAAAGGCATCCTGAGGAGGAGACAGCTCTACTGCAGAACCGGCTTTCATCTGGAACTCCTGCCCGACGGCTCGGTTCAGGGGACCAGAAAGGACCACAGCCGCTTTGGTAAGAGTGAGCTTCATTACATCCATCATTAAAGTGCACTCATAAAGCACAAAACAATAAGAAAAAAGATTATAAATCAGTTCCCAAATGCAGTATAATGCTATATAATGCTGTATAATGCTATATAGTGCCATATAATGCTGTATAATGCTATATAGTGCCATATAATGCTGTATAATGCTATATAGTGCCATATGATGCTGTATAATGCTATGTAGTGCCATATAATGCTGTATAATGCTATATAGTGCCATATAATGCTGTATAATGCTATATAGAGCCATATGATGCTGTATAATGCAATATAGTGCCATATGATGCTGTATAATGCAGTATAATGCTATATAATGCTGTACAAAGGAGCTCTTATTCAAATATTCATGTCTAGTTTGAAACCCAAATGCTACGTCTGCACTTTTAGTGTAAAAAAATTGTTTAAAAAAATGCATTACTAATTTTATGTGTCCCCATATACCGATTATATATATATATATATATATATATATATATATTCATCAGTCCATTATGTTCTGCTTTATCCTCTACTAGGGTCGCGGGGGGGGGGGGGGGGGGGGGGTGTTCCCATGTATATATATAAATACATATATACTCAAAGATCCACAGTGGACCTGTGATTTGAACCCCCAAACTTCAGCAAACCAAAAAATGAATTATGAGTTATGACTTTCTTAAATGCTGTATAATGCTGTATAATGCTGGACAGCATCTGGAGCAATGAGGGTTAAGGGTCTTGCTCAAAGACCCGCAGTGGACCTGGGATTTGAACCCTCAACATTCAGCAAACAAAAAATAAATGAGTTATGAACTTCTTAAATGCTGTATAATGCTGTATAATGCTGTATAATGCTGTATAATGCTGTATGATGCTGTATAATGATGTACAGCATCCCCGGAGCAATGAGGGTTAAGGGTCTTGCTCAAAGACCCACAGTGGACCTGGGATTTGAATCCTCAACCTTCAGCAAACAAAAAAATGAATAAGTTATGAAGTTCTTAAATGCTATATAATGCTGTATAATGCTGTATAAAGGAGGTCTAATTCATATATGCATGTCTAGTTTAAAACCCAAATGCTATTTCTTCACATTTTGAGTATAAAGTGGGGAAAAATGCATGATCTTATGTCTGATCTTATAAAAAAGTGATCTTATGTGTCATGTGTGCAGGGTTATTATTATACATGTACATTGGTAACTTCAGTGGACCTGGGATTTGAACCCCCAACCTTCAGCAAACAAAAAGTAAATCATGTTATGAGTTATGAAGTTCTTAAATGCTGTATAATGCTGTACAAAGGAGATCTACCGATTTCTGGAATATTTTTTTATATTTAATAAGACATTACAATTATCTTTAGTCATCCAACAGACACTTTTAGTTCTATGGGATTTGAACCCCCAACCTTCAGCAAACCAAAAAATTAATGAGTTATGAAGTTCTTAAATGCTGTATAATGCTGTATAATGCTAGTGTGGTAGCTCAGTGGGTGGGTAGGGTTGTCAATCTTTAGGATGGAGGTTTAAATCCCAGGTGCACTGAAGTTGCCAATGTGGGTCCTTGATCAAGACCCTTGATCCTCATTGCTCCAGCGATGCCGCGTCTACTAAATGTAATGTTCCAGAGTATTTTTTTTCATTTAATAATTGATGTTTTTTATATTACATTTACATTTAGTCATCTTACAGACTGTTTATTCAAAACAAGGTACAAGTATCACAAACGTGGTTGATGAAGAACATCCCTGCAGCAATGAGGGTTAGGGGTCTTGTTCAAAGTCCCACACTGGTAACTTAGTGGACCTGGGATTTGAAAGCATAGCCTTTCAAAGTTATGAAGTACTGAAATGCTGTATAATGAAGTGTGAAAAAAAGAATCACTGATCTTATATGTCATGTCCTTCCGCTTTATCCTCTATTAGGGTCGCGGGGGGGGGGTTTTCCATGCCCATCCAGGGGAGAATGTTTGGGGCGCTGGGCAGATACACCCAGGACAGGACACGAATCTATCACTGGACACCCACTCACTCACACAGACACACTCTATATGGGGCAATTTGGAGAACTCACTTGACTTGATCCATGTTTTTGGACTGTGGGAGGAAACCGGAGAACCCGGAGGAAACCCACGCGGACATGGGGAGGACATGGAAACTCAACTCCACCCAGATGGGGATTCGAACCGGGAATCCCGAAGTGCTGAGAGGCGAACATGCAAACCACTAAGCCACCGTGTCGCCCTATATGTCACGTGTGCAGGGTTATTATTATACACATATCCATAAATACAACCCATATAATGATGTATAGTGTGTTATAGTTATAGCTCTCTGATTTGGGTGTTGCACTATTAATCACTATTAATGGGTACCCATATGGGTTCTTGAGCAAGACCCTTAACCCTCATTGCTCCAGTGATGCTGTACCAACCCTGTGTTCACTTTGTCGCTTTGCATGACATGTAATGTTTTAGAATATTGTTTTTATTTAGTAATAGATTTTCATTACGTCATTTAGCAGACACTTTTGACCAAAGAGACTTACAAAGTGAACATAGGGTTGATACAGCATCACTGGAGCAATGAGGGTTAAGGGTCTTGCTCAAGGACCCACATTGGTAACTTCAGTAGACCTGGGATTTGAACCCCCAACCTTCAGATTGATAACCCAACACCCAAACCATTGATCTACCACTCCACACTTTTTACAGTAAACAATATAAATAACTAAAATAAGGAGCTTTGCACCAACTGGATTACTCGGCTAACTATAATCAAGCAATTAAAATGTTATAAACTAAGATGTAAGATTGCATGTAGTGTACATATGATAATATATATATATATATATATATATATATGCCTAATATATATAAGGGTGGCACGGTGGCTTGGTGGTTGGCATGTTGTCCTCTCAGCACTAGGGATTCCCGGTTCGAATCCCAATCTGGGTGGAGTTTCCATGTTCTCCCCATGTCCACGTGGGTTTTCTTCGGGTTCTCCGGTTTCCTCCCACAGTCCAAAAACATGGATCAAGGTGAATTGAATTCTCCAAAGTGCCCCATATAGAGTGTGTCTGTGTGTGTGTGTCCAGCGATAGATTGGCGTCCTGTCCTGGGTGTATCTGCCCAGCACCAGAGACGTTCTCCCCTGGATAATGGATGGATATATATATTTATTTTATTTTATTTTATATATATATATATATATATATATATAATATATATATATATATATATATATATATATATTATATAATCTTTTTTTTTTTTTCCCCCAAAAAATATTTTATTTTTATTTTTATAGTATTTTATAAATTGTGTTGCATTCATGGATTCATGTTTTATATATATATATATATATATATATATATATATATATATATATATATATATATATATATATTAAAATACTGTTATTAAAATAGGCAGTAAATGAAAATAATAGCCTTGCTGCACTGTAATAACACCAAGCATAACTCCTGTGTAATATTCATGTAAGTATTCATAGGTTTCTATTATGATACACAGGTGTTACCCTGCTCAGACTTTCTCCAACATTATAATTTCAACAGAAATAGTCCATAATAATCATGCGATTGCCCAGGTAGCGTTTTTCGCGAGCAGCTAACTCACCGTGTGTAACCACGGCTTGGACTACAGACATCCCTAACTATAGAACCCTTCATGTCTCCAGGCATTCTGGAATTCATAAGCCTGGCGGTGGGATTGATCAGCATCCGGGGCGTGGACAGTGGCCGCTATCTGGGGATGAATGACAAGGGGGAACTCTACGGATCGGTAAGCGGAATCCCGCCAAAGTAAAAGGAACGGTCGTTGGGAACCAATGGGCCTGGTCTTGACCCCCTGTTCTTGTGTTGTAGGACAAACTGACGGCCGAGTGTGTGTTCCGGGAGCAGTTTGAGGAGAACTGGTACAACACCTACTCCTCCAACCTTTACAAACATGGCGAGAAGGGCGCTCGCTACTACGTGGCGCTCAACAAGGACGGAACGCCGCGGGACGGGACTAAATCCAGGCGACATCAGAAGTTCACCCATTTCCTGCCCAGGCCCGTCAACCCGGATAAAGTACCAGAACTTTATAAAGAGTTATTGGGTCACCGTTGAAACCAGCCATCGGCAAATATTGGCGTAATCTGGGTTCTTATTCTGAAAGAACGGGAAAGTGGATGGTTAGCTTTGCGCTGATTGGCGCCAAGAAGACGACGAGGAGTCGTCTTTCAGGGAACGCAAGACAGGAATGCGAGTGGAGCACTGAGTGAAGTCCTGATCCTCCTCCCATGTGCAGAGAACTCCATGCGGATAGCTTGTTTCTCCATTACTGATTTTAAAAAACCAAAACGTTCCATGGCCTGGCGTCCGTGGGCGTCCCTTCGTAGACACCAAGCCTCGTCGATACGTTGAAGGATAATGCTGAATCTACAGTTATGACGTGGTGGGTAACCAGTTCTGGGGTTGACCTTTGTTGTTCTAGTATGAACTCAGAACCCATTGGACTCACCAATAAAGACGTATGGGATGGGAACCATTCTTCTCATTGGGTTCCAATGCTTTTTTGGACCCAATTGGTCCAAATTTCCACAAACTTTTACAAATGCCCTTCTCGGAGCCGGCAACTTGACCTTTTGGGCGTATAATGTCCATCACGGCGTACGTTATAGTATGGGATTCGGTGGTGTTCCATTACGTTGAAAGCCACTACAGAGTTTGAGAGACTTGAAGGACCACTATATACATAATGCCCTATATATAAAGGATGGCGAGACATGGAGTTATTTATATATACGTCATGCTATACATATTTATTTGAGGTATTTATTTATTTTGATAATATATATTTTTCCACGTAGGCCTAGCTAATTAGCCCGCGCTGTTAAAGGTGCCTTAAGCTACGAATCAGACGTCTTCTTATGATGTAATAAGTGCTTCTCCGTCTCGGCGCTGGGCAGATACACCCAGGACAGGCCGCCAATCTATCATTGGACACACTCACTCACACAGACACACTCTATATGGGGCAATTTGGAGAATTTCATTTACCTTGATCCATGGGAGGAAACCGGAGAACCCAGAGAAAACCCACGTGGACGGCAATTTCGAGCAGCCAATTCCCCTTCAATCCATGTTTTCAGACTGTGGGGCATGCTGACAGTATATAGGGGCAATTTAGAGCAGCCAATTCACCTTGAATCCATGGTTTTTTAGACTGTGGGGCACACTGACACTATATGGGGCAATTTAGAGCAGCCAATTCACCTTTAATCCATGTTTTGACAAAGTCTAGAACCCCCATAAACGTGGGGGAAAAACATGGAAACTCCACCTGGATTGGGATTCGAACCTGAATCCCTAGCATTGAGAGGAGAACATGCCAACCACTAAACCGCCGTGCCGTCCTCCAACAGAACAATGCATCAAGGATTTAATTCCTTCATTATCTTCTGCTTAATCGTCTACTAGGGTCGCGGGGGGGGGGGGGGGGGTTCCCCATGCCCATCCAGGGGAGAACGTCTCGGGCACTGGGCAGATACACCCAGAACAGGACTCCAATCTATCGCTGGACACACACTCACTCACACAGACACACTCTATATGGGGCAATTTGGAGAATTCAGATGACCATGATCCATGTTTTTGGACTGCGGGAGGAAACCGGAGAACCCGGAGGAAACCCACGTGGACACGGGGAGGACATGGAAACTCCACCCAGATAGGGATTCGAAGCACGCTGTTAAAGGTGCCTTAAGCTACGAATCAGACGTCTTCTTATAATGTAATACGGTCTTCTCCGTGTCAGATAAATGGCGGACTATTTTTTTATGCTGATTAGGTTGGGGAAACGTTGGGGAAACGTTTTTAAAAGCTAGCCGTTTGTTGGTTTACGAGCAGAACGTGGTGTGTTGGGAACTTTCACTTGAGAATATATCGCTTAAAGCTGAGTGACAGTTGGGAAATCCGAGCCGCTCGGTTACAATTAGCTGCGAAGACATGCTCTCTGGACTTTTCAATGGCGCTGGATACGGTGGGAACAAAAGAGCTGTCTGGAACCCGTCAACTTCAAAGCTTGAAAGAGACGGTCTCATGTATCAGCCTCCCGACGAAGAAAAACTGCGGGCTTGGCAACCCGACGAGATTGATCCAGACCTGAGAACACAAGAACTCCAAGACGTTGATTTATTGTTAAATCGTTGATTAACTTTATATTTGATCATACTGTGAAATATCGTTTGGACTCCATCCATCCATCATCTTCCACTTTATCCTACACTAGGGTCGCGGGGGAGGGGGGGGTTCCCCATGCCCATCCAGGGGAGAACGTTTCGGGCGCTGGGCAGATACACCCAGGACAGGACGCCAATCTATAACTGGACACACTCACTCACACAGACACACTCTATATGGGGCAAATTGGAGAACTCAATTGACTTGATCCATGTTTTTTGGACTGTGGGAGGAAACCGAAGAACCCAGAGGAAACCCACGCAGACACGGGGAGAACATGGACACTCCACCCAGATGGGGATTCGAACCTTGAGCGTGGGTTCCCATTCCCATCCAGGGGAGAACGTTTCGGGTGCTGGGCAGATACACCCAAGAAATGGCGCCAATCTATTGCTGGGGGCCAATCTCAAACACACAAACACACTCTATATGGGGCAAATTGGAGAATTCAATTGACTTGATCCATGTTTTTTGGATTGTGAGAGGAAACCGGAGAACCCGGAGGAAACCAACGCGGACACGGGGAGAACATGGAAACTCCACCCAGATAGGGATTCGAACCTTGAGCATGGGTTCCCATTCCCATCCAGGGGAGAACGTTTCAGGCGCTGGGCAGATACACCCATAGACATGGCACCAATCTATTGCTGGGTGCCAATCTCACACACAAACACACTCTATATGGGGCGATTTGGAGAATTCAATTGACCTTGATCCATGTTTTTGGACTGCGGAAGGAAAACGGAGAACAGCCACGCCGACACGGGGAGAACATGGAAACTCCACCCAGAACCTTGAGCATGGGTTCCCATGTCCATCCAGGGGAGAACGTTTCGGGCGCTGGGCAGATACACCCAGGACAGGGCGCCAATCTATCACTGGGGGCCAATCTCACTCACACAGACACACTCTATATGGGGCAATTTGGAGAATTCAATTGACTTGAGCCATGTTTTGGACTGTGGGAGGAAACCGGAGAACCCGGAGGAAACCCACAGATCCCAGTGCCGTCCTCCAACAGAACAATGCGTGAATAATTTAATCCCTTCATTATCTTCCGCTTAGTAATCTACTAGGTTCGCGGGGCGGTGGGGGGGGGTTCCCCATGCCCATCCAGGGGAGAACATTTCGGGCACTGGGTAGACACACTATATATGGGGCAATTTAGAGAATTCAGATGACCATGATCCATGTTTTTGGACTGTGGGAGGAAACACACGCGGGCACGGGAAGAACATGGAAACTCCACCCAGATTGGGATTCGAACCTGAATCCCCAGCGCTGAGAGGAGAACATGCCAACCACTAAGCCAGCTCGATCTGGTGTTGTGTGTAAACGGCTGAGTGAGTGATTTCCACAGCAGCATGTCTCGCTACAGTTTCCTCCACGCTCGGCTGAGGGTTTGTGTCGGAGCGTGAAGCTGCACCTGTGATGCCGAGCCAGAGGTGAACCTGACAGAGAAGCCGGAGTGCTGCCAACCCCCATGTTCAATTGCCCCTTCATGTCCCGTCCACCATTCAGAGCATGAGCCCCTATATAGTGGCAGTGTGTTCCACAGTCTAAAAACATGGATTAAAAGATGCTCTAAATTGCCCCTATATACTGTTAGTGTGCCCCACAGTCTAAAAACATGGATTAATGTTGAATGAAGGCTGCTCTAAATTGCCCCTATATACTGTTACTATGCAAAACAGTCTAAAAACATGGATTAAAGGCTACTCTAAATTGCCCCTATATGTTGTCAGTGTGCCTCAGAGTCTAAAAATATAGATTGAAGGCTGCTCTAAATTGCCCTTATATATTGTCAGTGTGCCCCACAGTCTAAAAACATGGATTGAAGGTGAATTGGCTGCTCTAAATTGCCCCTACATAGTGTCACTGTGCCAAACAGTCTAAAACCATGGATTAAAGGCTGCTCTAAATTGCCCCTATATATTGTCAGTGTGCCTCAGAGTCTAAAAATATAGATTGAAGGCTGCTCTAAATTGCCCTTATATATTGTCAGTGTGCCCCACAGTCTAAAAACATGGATTGAAGGTGAATTGGCTGCTCTAAATTGCCCCTACATAGTGTCACTGTGCCAAACAGTCTAAAACCATGGATTAAAGGCTGCTCTAAATTGCCCCTATATATTGTCAGTGTGCCCCACAGTCTAAAAACATGGATCGAAGGTGAATTGGCTGCTCTAAATTGCCCCTATATAGTGTCACTGTGCTAAACAGTCTAAAAACATGGATTAAAGGCTGCTCTAAATTGCCCCTATATAGTGTCACTGTGCAAAACAATCTAAAAACATGGATTAAAGGCTGCTCTAAATTGCCCTTATATATTGTCAGTGTGCCCCACAGTCTAAAAACATGGATTGAAGGTGAATTGGCTGCTCTAAATTGCCCCTACATAGTGTCACTGTGCCAAACAGTCTAAAACCATGGATTAAAGGCTGCTCTAAATTGCCCCTATATATTGTCAGTGTGCCTCAGAGTCTAAAAATATAGATTGAAGGCTGTTCTAAATTGCCCTTATATATTGTCAGTGTGCCCCACAGTCTAAAAACATGGATCGAAGGTGAATTGGCTGCTCTAAATTGCCCCTATATAGTGTCACTGTGCTAAACAGTCTAAAAACATGGATTAAAGGCTGCTCTAAATTGCCCCTATATAGTGTCACTGTGCAAAACAATCTAAAAACATGGATTAAAGGCTGCTCTAAATTGCCCCTATATATTGTCAGTGTACCCCATAGTCTAAAAACATGGATTGAAGGTGAGTTGGCTGCTCTAAATTGCCCCTATATAGTGTCACTGTGCAAAACAATCTAAAAACATGGATTAAAGGCTGCTCTAAATTGCCCCCATATAGTGTCACGGTGCCAAACAGTCTAAAAACATAGATTGAAGGCTTCTCTAAATTGATCCTATATAGTGTCAGTGTGCCCCACAGTCTAAAAAAACATGGATTAAAGGTGAATTGGCAGCTCTAAATTGCCCCTATATATTATTAGTGTGCCTCAGAGTCTAAATACATGGATTAAAGGCTGCTCTAAATTGCCCCTATATATTGTCAGTGTGCCTCAGAGTCTGAAAACATAGATTGAAGGCTGCCCCTAAATTGCCTCTATATAGTGTCAGTGTGCCCCACAGTCTAAAAAAACATCGATTAAAGGTGAATTGGCTGCTCTAAATTGCCCCTATATATTGTCAGTGTGCCTCAGAGTCTAAAAACATGGATTAAAGGCTGCTCTAAATTGCCTCTATATATTTTCAGTGTGCCCCACAGTCTAAAAACATGGATTGAAGGTGAATTGTCTGCTCTAAATTGCCCCTATATAGTGTCACTGTGCAAAACAGTCTAAAAACATGGATTAAAGGCTGCTCTAAATTGCCCCTATATATTTTCAGTGTGCCCCACAGTTTAAAAACATGGATTGAAGGTGAATTGTCTGCTCTAAATTGCCCCTATATAGTGTCACTGAGCAAAACAGTCTAAAAACATGGATTAAAGGCTGCTCTAAATTGCCCCTATATTGTGTCAGTGTGCCCCACAGTCTAAAAATATAGATTGAAGGCTGCTCTAAATTGCCCCTATATAGTGTCTGTGTGCCCCACAGTCTAAAAAAAAACATGGATTAAAGTTGAATTGGCTGCACGAAATTGCCCCTATATAGTGTCAGTGTGCCCACAGTCTGAAAACATGGATTAAAGGCTGCTCTAAATTGCCCCTGTATATTGTCAGTGTGCCACTATACCGCGTGTACGTGTGTTATAACAACGTTCCGTTTCAAAAGCATCCGCATTAAAGGGGTTATTCCATGGCTTTGTCTCATACTCCATTCTGATTGGTTGATGAGGTTTCACTTTCCTTTATATGGTCTGCCACGAATGCAGAAATCTCAAAAAATAATAAAGTCATGTTTATGTTTATTTTGTGTCGACTGAGTTTTTTATACAAAAATAAAACATGGATTAAAGGTGAATTGGCTGCTCTAAATAGCACCTATTTAGTGTCAATGTGCTCCACAGTCTAAAAAAATACCTGGAGTAAAGATGAATTGGCTGTTTGAAATTGCCCCTATATAGTGTCAGTGTGCTTCACTGTCTAAAAACATGGATTGAATTCCCCGTGCCAATGTGGGTTTTAGACTCCCACAGCCTGAAAACATGGATTAAAGGTGAATTGGATGCAGTAAATTGCCCCTTTATAGTGGCAGTGTGCCCCACAGTCCAAAAACCTGGATTAAAGGTAAATTGGCTGCTCTAAATTGTCGCTATGTAGTGTCAGTGTGCCCCACAGTCTAAAAAAAAACATGGATTAAAGGTGAATTGTCTGCTCAAATTTGCCATTATGTAGTGTCAGTGTGCCCCACAGTCTAAGAAAAACCTGGATTAAATGTGAATTGGCTGCTCTAAATTGCCCCTATAAAGTGTCAATGTGCCAACAGTCTAAAAACATGGATTAATGGCTGCTCTAAATTGCCCCTATACAGTATCAGTGTGCTTCACAGTCTAAAAAAAACCTGGATTAAAGGTAATTTGGCTGCTCTAAATTGCCCCTATGTAGTGTCAGTGTGCCCCACAGTTTAAAAAATGGATGAAAGTTGAATTGGCTGCTCTTAATTGCCCCTATATAGTGTCAGTGTGCCCCACAGTCTAAAAACATGGATTAAAGTTGAATTGGCTGCCCTAAATTGCCCCTATATATTATATATTGCCTCAGAGTCTAAAAACATGGATTGAATTCCCCGTGCCCATGTGGGTTTTAGACTCCCACAGTCTAAAACATGGATTAAAGGTGAATTGGCTGCTCTAAATTGCCTCTATATAGTGTCAGTGTGCCCCACAGGCTAAAAACGTGAATTAAAGGCTGCTCTAAATTGCCCCTATATATTGTCAATGTGCCCCACAGTCTAAAAACATGGATTAAAGGTGAATTGGCTGCTGTAAATTGCCCCTATATATTGTCAGTGTGTCACACAGTCTAAAAACATGTAAATAAGATGAATTGACTGCTCTAAATTGCCCTTATGTATTGTCAGTGTGCCCCAAAATTTAAAAACTTGGATTGAAGGTGAATTGGCTGCTCAAAATTGCCTCTATATATTGTCAGTGAGCCATACAGTCTAAAAACATGAATTAAAGGTGAATTGGCTGCTCTAAATTGCCTCTATATAGTGTCAGTGTGCCCCACAGTCTAAAAACATGGATTAAAGGCTGCTCTAAATTGCCCCTATATATTGTCAATGTGCCCCATAGTCTAAAAACATGGATTAAAGGTGAATTGGCTGCTCTAAATTGCCCCTTATATATTGTCAGTGTGCCACACAGTGTAAAAACATGTAAATAAGATTTGACTGCTCGTAATTGCCCTTATGTATTGTCAGGGTGCCCCAAAGTTTAAAAACTTAGATTGAAGGTGATTTGACTGCTCAAAATTGCCCCTATATATTGTCAGTGAGCCCCACAGTCTAAAAACATGGATTAAAAGTGAATTGGCTGCTCTAAATTGCCCCTTATATATTGTCAATGTGCCCCAAAGTTCAAAAACTTAGATTGAAGGTGAAATGGCTGCTCTAAATTGCCCCTATATGTGTGTGTCAGTGAGCCCCAGAGTCTCAAAACATGGATTGAAGGAAACCTGAATCTCTAGCGCTGAGAGGAGAACATGCCAACCACTAAGCCACCGTGCCGCCCCTTACTTTTAATATTAAAAATCTTCCGCTTTATCCTCTTTTAGGGTCGGGGGGGGTTCCCCATGCCCATCCAGGGGAGAACGTCTCGGGCGCTGGGCAGATACACCCAGGACAGGACACCAATCTATCACTGGACACACACTCACTCACACATACACACTCTATATGGGGCAATTTGGAGAACTCAATTGACTTGATCCATGTTTTTTGGACATGTTTTTGGACCCACGGGGAAACAGGGAGAAGATGGAAACTCCACCCAGATTGGGATTCGAACCGGGAATCCCTAGTGCTGAGAGGAGAACATGCTAACCCCTTACTTTTAACATTCATTCATTCATTATCTCCCGCTTTATCCTCTATTAGGGTCGCGGCGGGGTTCCCCAAGCCCATCCAGGGGAGAACGTCTCGGGCGCTGGGTAGACAGACCCAGGACAGGGCGCCAATCAATCGCTGGACACACACTCACTCACACAGATACACTCTATATGGGGCAATTTGGAGAATTCAATTGACTTGATCCATGTTTTTGGACTGTGGGAGGAAACCGGAGAACCTGGAGGAAACCCACGCAGACACGGGGAGAACATGGAAACTCCACCCAGATGGGGTACTTTGAACATGTATTGATGTAACACCCCAATGTAAATCACATGTCACCTTGTCAGTAGCCCCGTTAAAGGCTGGTACCCACCTGCCTGTGTCCCCAAAATGTAGCAAAAACAGGTATGTGTGTGTGTGTGTGTGTGTGTGTGTGTGTGTGTGTGTGTGTGTGTGACAGAAATATTTCATTAAGGTTGTATTTTCCTCCCTTTTCTTCTCACCTGCATGGCAGTTTGCTCGGGTGGATCTGTAACAGTTCCCAAGTTCAGAATGAATGCGACGTTTGATATCCGATGCCATGAAACACTTTTTGGAACGTGGTGGACCCATGTTCTGCAGGCTGTCTGTTCTGCAGGCTGTCTGTTCTGCAGGCTGTTTGCGCTGAAACAGTTGCCTTTGTCTGTGTAGCAGGTGGTCCCGGCGTCTCAGAGCCAACATCAAATCCTTCATCCATGGCCGCTGTGGGTTTTACCTCATGCACTTAATGGATGCGCCCTTATTTTCATCACTCTGGTCGTGGCCTCGGAACACTTTTAAGGAAATCCAATCATCGTTATGTGTGTGTGTGTGTGTGTGTGTGTGTGTGTGTGTGTTTGTGTGTGTGTGTGTGTGTGTGTGTGTGTGTGTGTGTGTGTGTGTGTGTGTGTGCGTTGTGTAAGACGAGTAAAATAGGGCTCCCTAATTTCCACACCGCTTCGTTGATGCATTTTATGTTACTGACCTAGAGCGGCACGGTGGCTTAGTGGTTGGCATGTTCTCCTCTCAGCGCCCCCTATCTGGGTGGAGTTTCCATGTTCTCCCCGTGTCCGCGTGGGTTTCCTCCGGGTTCTCCGGTGTCCTCCCACAGTCCAAAAACATGGCTCAAGGTCAATTGAGTTCTCCAAATTGCCCCATATAGATTGTGTCTGTATGAGTGTGAGTGTGTGTCCAGTGATAGATTGGTGTCCTGTCCTGGGTGTATCTGCCCAGCGCCCGAAACGTTCTCCCCTGGATGGGCATGGGGAACCCTTCCACGACCCTTATAGAGGATAAAGCGGAAGATAATGGATGGTTGTTATTGACCTAGGGCGGCACGGTGGCTTAGTGGTTGGCATGTTCTCCTCTCAGCGTTAGGGATTCCCAGTTTGAATCCCAATCTGGGTGGAGTTTCCATGTTCTCCCCGTGTCTGTGTGGGTTTCTTGCGGGTTCTCAGGTTTCCTCCCACAGTCCAAAAACATGGCTCAAGTCAATTGAGTTCTCCAAATTGCCCCATATAGAGTGTGTCTGTGTGTGTGAGTGTGTGTCCGGCGATAGATTGGTGTCCTGTCCTGGGTGTATCTGCCCAGCGCCCGAAACGTTCTCCCCTGGATGGGCATGGAGAACCCTTTCACGACCCTTATAGAGGATAAAGCGGAAGATAATGGATGGTTGTTATTGACCTAGGGCAGCACGGTGGCTTAGTGGTTGGCATGTTCTCCTCTCAGCGTTAGGGGTTCCCGGTTCGAATCCCCATCTGGGTGGAGTTTCCATGTTCTCCACGTGTCCGCGTGGGTTTCTTCCAGGTTCTCAGTTTTCCTCCCACAGTCCAAAAACATGGCTCAAGGTCAATTGAGTTCTCCAAATTGCCCCATATTGAGTGTGTCTGTGTGAGTGAGTGTGTGTCCAGCGATAGATTGGTGTCCTGTCCTGGGTGTATCTGCTCAGCGCCGAAACGTTCTCCCATGGATGGACATGGAGAACCCCCCCCACGACCCTAATAGAGGATAAAGTGGAAGATAATGGATGGATGTTACTGACCTAGGGTGGCACGGTAGCATGTTCTCCTCTCAGCACTAGGGATTCCCGGTTCGAATCCCAATCTGGGTGGAGTTTCCATGTTCTCCCCGTGTCCGCGTGGGTTTCCTCCGGGTTCTCCTTTTTCTTGCCACAGCCCAAAAACATGGCTCAAGGTCAATAGTATTCTCCAAATTGTCCCATATAGAGTGTGTCTGTGTGAGTGAGTGTGTGTTTGGCGATAGATTGCCGTCCTGTCCTGGGTGTATCTGCCCAGCGCCCGAAACGTTCTCCTCTGGATGGTCATGGAGAACTCCACCGTGAACCAAATAGAAGATAGTGAATGTATATATCCATCCAATCCATCCATTTTCTTCCGCTCAATCCTCTATTAGGGTCGCGGGGGGTTCCCAATGCCCATCCAGGGGAGAACGTTTTGGGCGCTGGGCAGATACACCCAGGACAGGACGGCAATCTATCACTGGGCACACACTCACTCACACAGACACACTCTATATGGGGCAATTTAGAGCAGTTGTGGTGGCACGATCACACATACACACATCAATTACACATATACACTTTATATGGGACAATTTGGAGAATTCAATTGACTCCCTGTTTTTGGACTGTGGGAGGAAACCGGAGAACCCGGAGGAAACCCACGCGGACATGGACATGGAAACTCCATCCAGATTGGGATTCGAACTTGGAATCCCTAGTGCTGAGAGGAGAACATGCTAACCACTAAGCCACCATGCCGCCCTCAATATATATATATATATATATATATATATATATATATATATATATATATATATATATATATATATATATATATATATATATAAAAGATATATATTTATGTACTTTCTCCCTTTCCTACAGCACCTCTGGCTAGGATGTAGACCCACCTGCTGCTTTAAACAGTTACCACTTCTAAGGATAGGTATGTGTTTGCATAAGGGTGGTGTCTGACAACACACACAGCAAGTATTTATTTAGAGCCCTTTAGGAGAAAATGACCTCTTTAAAGGCAAAGTACAATGCTATACTGTTTACATGGATTAACACTGAACTGTCCTGGTTCACTGAATAGATCTGAGATTCACCTCGTTCTGTACTTTTAAAGTAACAATTAACAACTGAAAAATATTTATACATACATCAATCCCATGAGTAAGTTCTTACTGTCTCAGGAGATTAGATTAGATTTGTTTGGGATGAGATTTTAATTCATAATGTATATTTCCATTAAATGTATTTATATTTTGGGCTGTGGCTTAGTGGTTAGCATGTTCTCCTCTCAGCACTAGGGATTCCCGGTTCGAATCCCAATCTGGGTGGAGTTTCTATGTTCTCCCCGTGTCCCTGTGGGTTTCCTCTGGGTTCCCGGTTTCCTTCCACAGTCCAAAAACATGGATCAAGGTCAATTGTATTCTCCAAATTGCCCCACATAGAGTGTGTGTGTGTGTGTGTGTGCCGAGTGGTAGATTGGCGCCCTGTCCCTGGGTGTATCTGCCCAGCTCCCGAAACGTTCTCCCGTGGATAGGCATGGGGAACCCCCCCCCCACGACCCTAATAGAGGATAAAGCTGAAGATAATGAATGGTATTTATATTTTGTTGATAGTTATTGATATCAGATGTTTGAAATGTTGCATCTTTTGCTTTTATTGGTAGTAAATCAGAATGTTCTTAGCATGTTCTCCCCGTGTCCGCGTGGGTTTCCTCCCGGTTCTCCGGTTTCCGTCCACAGTCCAAAAACATGGATTCAAGATAAATCTAATGCTCTAAATTGCCCCATATAGAGTGAGTGAGTGTGTGTGTGTGTATGTGTTTGCCCAGTGATAGATTGGCGCTCCTGTCCTGTTTCCTCCCGCAGTCCAAAAACATGGACTCAAGGTCAATTGAATTCACCAAATTGCCCCATATAGAGTGTGTCTGTGTGCGTGCCCCATACCCTGTGATAGATTGGCGTCCTGTCCTGGGTGTATCTGCCCAGCGCCCGAAACGTTCTCCCCTGGATGGGCATGGGGAACCCCCCCCCCCCGCGACCCTAATAGAGGATAAAGCAAAAGATAATGAATGGATGAATAACCCTCAACTTTAGTTGTAGCTAAATCATTTTGAATGAGTGTATCTGTGTGAGTGATTGTGTCCAGTCATAGATTGGCCTATCTGCCCAGCGCCCGAAACGTTCTCCCCTGGATGGACATGGAGAACCCCCCCCCCCCCCCTCCCCGCGACCCTAATAGAGGATAAAGCTGAAGATAATGGATGGATTTGTAATTGTGATGGAGGATGTTGTATTCATTAACGCAGCCTGATACTCACTCTATCGACTTGGCTGAACACATTTCCCATGAGCACCTAATTAAAAATCCAGCATGCTGACGGGTTCGTACGCTTTTCTAAGATGGAGGTTTGATATAAAGGCTTTGTTCAAACCCCGGCTCATTGTTCGTGTCCTGCTCAGCTCAGCTATTTCAGCCCGACCTCCACATCTGCTGAGTCGACATCTCCCTGTGGAGCTCAGCTCCGAGCCTCCTTTCAGCCCACGCATTTAAGGTATAACGCTACAAATTAGGTCTTGACATTAGGGCACAATAATTGCCCCTGCAAGCATCAGGCATAAATTAGAGCTCTCGGCGCTGTGACAGCTTTTCCCTGAAGGACGCGGAGGTCCTTCGGTCGGTGCACAACACTCTCCATTTCATTCAGCTCTTGTATTTGGGTGTTTTCTTTATAACTCCCCAAAAAAAGGTTGGAAATGTTTACCCCTGGTGCAGAAAACAACCGCCATCTGTCTCGAGGGCATTGGGCGACCTGTGGCGGCTTTGTTTCGTGGGAATTTAAAACCCGTCTCGTGGCCTTGTAGACTGTTTCGCTGATTCGTGGGCTGTTATCCATCCATCCATTATCTTTCGCTTTATCCTCTATTAGGGTCGTGGGGGTTCCCCATGCCCATCCAGGGGAGAATGTCTCGGGCGCTGGGCAGATACACCCAGGACAGGACACCAATCTATCATTGGACACACTCTCACTCACACAAACACACTCTATATGGGGCAATTTGGAGAATTCAATCGAACTTGATCCATGTTTTTGGACTGTGGGAGGAAACCGGAGAACCCGGAGGAAACCCACGCGGACACGGGGAGAACATCAATTGTCAATCATTCATTCATTCATCCATTATCTTCCGCTTTATTCTCTATTAGGGTCGCGGTGGGGTTCCCGATGCCCATCCAGGAGAGAACGTCTCGGGCGCTGGGCAGATAGACCCAGGACAGGGCGCCAACCTATTGCTGGGCACACACTCACTCACACAGACACAAACACACTCTATATGGGGCAATTTGGAGAACTCAATTGACTTGATCCATGTTTTTGGACTGTGGGAGGAAACCTGAGAACCCGGAGGAATCCCAGGCGGACACGGGGAGAACATCAATTGTCAATCATTCATCCATTCATCCATTATCTTCCGCTTTATCCTCTATTAGGGTCGCGGAGGGGGGGGAGAGTTCCCCATACCCATCCAGGGGAGAACGTCTCGGGCGCTGGGCAGATACACCCAGGACAGGGCGCCAATCTATCGCTGGGCACACACTCACTCACACAGACACTCTCTATATGGAGCAATTTGGAGAACTCAATTGACTTGATCCATGTTTTTGGACTGTGGGAGGAAACCGGAGAACCCGGAGGAAATACACGCGGACACGGGGAGAACATGGAAACTCCACCCAGATGGGGATTCGAACCGGGAATCCCTAGTGCTGAGAGGAGAACATGCTAAACACTAAGCCACCATGCCGCCCAATTGTCAATCAATTACTTATTAATTAAATGCCGTGCTTTATTATTAGCTCTAACTGCCTTCCTTGTCTGTTTCTTTTGAGGTTTGACCGGCTTCCTGGAGATCTTCATCCATGGCTCTGCCGATGAATACTGGATGGAACCTGAATATTAATTGGACTGGAGGTCCTGCAGGACGCCCCCTAATGGACTCACATATAGTTTTCCAGTTGTTAGTTTTTCCAGTTGTTAGATATCTGTACATGGCTGTCCTACACTGGCCGCTCAAGGAGGACGAGTCCCTCACTGAGTCTTGGTCCTCACAAGGTTTCTTCCTTAAATAACAACATAAAAGGGAGTTTTTTCTTGCCACTGTCGCTTCGGCTTGCTCTTTGGGGGTTTAAATGTTTTTAATTCTCTAAAGCTGCTTTGTGACAATGTACTGTTGTAAAAAGCGCTATATAAATAAATTACTTGAACGTGAACTTTAACATGGAAACTCCACCCGGATTGAGATTCGAACCAGAAATCCCTAACGCTGAGAGGAGAACATGCCAACTACTAAGCCACCATGCCGCCTCATCTGTTTTTACATTGGAAATAAGGTATTTATACTTAAAATAAAATATAATCAATATATATGATGCAGGCGGCACGGAGGTTTAGTGGTTAGCACGTTCTCCTCTCAGCGCTAGGGATTCCCGGTTCGAATCCCCATCTGGGTGGAGTTTCCATGTTCTCCCTGTGTCTGCGTGGGTTTCCTCCGGGTTCTCCGGTTTCCTCCCACAGTCCAAAAACATGGATCAAGTCAATTGAATTCTCGAAATTGCCCCATATAGAGTGTGTCTGTGTGAGTGAGTGTGTGCCCAGCGATGGATTGGCGCCCTGTCCTGGGTCTATCTGCCCAGCGCCGGAGATGTTCTCCCCTGGATGGGCATGGGGAACCCCACCGCGACCCTAGTAGAGGATAAAGCGGGAGATAATGAATGAATATATGATGCACAAAACTAAAAATACATGTGTGAAAATGATACACCCAGGACAGGACGCCAATCTATCACTGGGGACACTCACTCACACAGACACACAAATACACTATATGGGGCAATTTGGAGAACCCAATTGACCTTAATCCATGTTTTGGGACTGTGGGAGGAAACCGGAGAACCCGGAGGAAAGCGTGGGCTGTTATGATGTGGTTTGAATTTCACACGTGGGAATTTTAGGTGGCAGCCTGAAGCGCTGTGTACGGGCCTCGAAGATCGCTTTGATTTTTTCGGAGAGTGACTTTTTCCCCCACAGGGTTTTCCAACGCTTGGGGTCAATGGAAAGGTCAATTGGTTAATTTCCATCGTTTGCACCTAAACTGTGGTTCAGGCATTCGAGTGGAATTGAATCAGAAGTCAAAAACGTGAAGTAACAGCTTCAAAAGTCAAAAGTTTCTCTTATTTATTTATATATAATATTTATATATAAATAAATATATTAAATATATATATTTCTATATAATATTTATATAGGGTGGCACGGCGGTGGTTTAGTGTTTAGCATGTTCTCCTCTCAGCACTAGGGATTCCCGGTTCGAATCCCAATCTGGGTGGAGTTTCCATGTTCTCCGTGTCCACATGGGTTTCCTCCGGGTTCTCCGGTTTCCTCCCACAGTCCAAAAACATGGATTTAGGTCAACTGAATTCTCCAAATTGCCCCATATGGAGTGTGTCTGTGTGGGTGAGTGTGTGCGCAGCGATAGATTGGCGTCCTGTCCTGGGTGTATCATTTTCATACATGTATTTTTATTTTTGTGCATCATATATATTGATTATATATAATTATATTTTATTTTAAGTATAAATACCTAATTTCCAATGTAAAAACGAATGAGGCGACACGGCGGCTTAGTGGTTGGCATGTTCTCCTCTCAGCGCTAGGGATTCCCGGTTCGAATCCCAATCTGGGTGGAGTTTCCATGTTCTCCGTGTCCACATGGGTTTCCTCCGGGTTCTCCGGTTTCCTCCCACAGTCCAAAAACATGGATTTAGGTCAACTGAATTCTCCAAATTGCCCCATATGGAGTGTGTCTGTGTGGGTGAGTGTGTGCGCAGCGATAGATTGGCGTCCTGTCCTGGGTGTATTATTTTCATACATGTATTTTTATTTTTGTGCATCATATATATTGATTATATATAATTATATTTTATTTTAAGTATAAATACCTAATTTCCAATGTAAAAACGAATGAGGCGACACGGCGGCTTAGTGGTTGGCATGTTCTCCTCTCAGCGCTAGGGATTCCCGGTTCGAATCCCAATCTGGGTGGAGTTTCCATGTTCTCCCCGTGTCCACGTGGGTTTCCTCCGGGCTCTCCGATCAAGGGATCAAGGTCAATTGAATTCTACAAATTGCCCCATATAGAGTGTGTCTATGTGAGTGTGTGCCCAGTGATATATTGGCGTCCTGAAACGTTCAACCCCCCCCCCCCCCCCCCCGCGACCCTAGTAGAAGATAATGGTTCTTTATATATATATATATATATATATATATATATATATATATATATATATATATATATATATATATATGGAGTTCGGCGGCACAGTGGCTTAGTGGTTAGCACGTTCGCTTCTCAGCGCTAGGGATTCCCAGTTCGAATCCCCATCTGGGTGGAGTTTCCATGTTCTCCCCGTGTCTGCGTGGGTTTCCTCCGGGTTCTCAGGTTTCATCCCACAGTCCAAAAACATGGATCAAGTCAATTGAATTCTCAAAATTGCCCCATATAGAGTGTGTCTGTGTGAGTGAGTGTGTGCCCAGCGATGGATTGGCGCCCTGTCCTGGGTCTATCTGCCCAGCTCCTGAGATGTTCTCCCCTGGATGGGCATGGGGAACCCCACCGCGACCCTAATAGAGGATAAAGCGGGAGATAATGATTGATTGATTGATTGATTGATTGATTGATAATGGAGTTCCCGTGTTCTCCCCGTGTCCGTGTGGATTTCATCCGGGTTCTCCAGTTTCCTCCCACAGACCAAAAACATGGATTCAAGGTCAATTGAATGCTGTAAATTGCTCCATATAGAGTGTGTCTGTGTGAGTGAGTGTCCAGTGATAGATTGGGGTCCTGTCCTGGGTGTATCTGCCCAGCGCCCGAAACGTTCTCCCCTGGATGGGCATAGGGAACCCCCCCCCCCTCGCGACCCTAATAGAGGATAAAGCGGAAGATAATGGATGGATGGATTTACGTTCTAACTTTAATAGAACGGGGTAAACGGGGTCGGTGAGCCATAATTTCGTTTCTGTCTCATGTCCCAGATACGACATGATAATAAAACGTTCTCGAATCTTGAAGAGTCAAAGACGTTTTCATACACGTAAAGCGCTTTTAAAATGTCACGTAGCTATACAGTTGCTAATGCCGGCAGTGTTTGCCGAACCTGAGTAAGGTATGCGGGGCGAACTCTCGCGCTTCCAAGTGAAAGTGGAAATGCTCATTGTTGCCTCGAAGTGAGGCGGAAAATTGCTCCCCCATTCGTCATTGTGCAGCTGGATGGAAGGGTCAATCAGTGGATTCTTTCATGACAAGCTCACAGAACTGAATGTTTTTTCCATGGCCTCACCCGTTTCACACCTGGCCTGCCAGGTAAAATAACAAAACAAGAGGCGAGTCTAAGAAACGGGGGGTTTAGTGGAGTTGGCCCTCACAGACGGAGAAAACCGATAGGTTGGAGGAATGTACGGTGTAACTTAGCACTTAAAAAGACTCCTCAGTTCAAGGCAGCATGCAAATTGGGCCGAGTGTGAAAAAAAAGGGTCTGGCGTTGCTTTTAGATGATATTCAGAAGCTTCCAGTAGAGTGGAGACCACACAGGGGAACGCGGTGAGAGGTAAGAACATCCCTGAATGAAATTGAGGTACAGCCACCATCAAAAAAAAAATATGGGATCAACAATTCATCCATTATCTTCCGCTTTATCCTCTATTAGGGTCGCGGGAGGGGGTTCCTCATGCCCATCCAGGAGAGAACGTTTCGGGCGCTGGGCTAATACACCCAGGACAGGACGCCAACCTATCGCTGGACACACTCACTCACACAGACACACTCTATATGGGGCAATTTGGAGCATTCAATTTATCTTGAATCCATGTTTTTAGACTGTGGGAGGAAACCGGAGAACCCGGAGGAAACCCACGGGGACATGGAGAGAACAAGGAAACTCCACCCTGATTGGGATTCGAACCGGGAATCCCTAGCGCTGAGAGGAGAACATGCTAACCACTAAGCCACCGTGACTCCTTCCAAGAGAACAATACGTCCATAATTTATTTCCTTTATTATCTTCCGCTTTATCCTCTTTTAGGGTCACGGGGGGTTCCCCATGCCCATCTAGGGGAGAACGTTTTGGACGCTGTGCAAATACACCCAGGACAGGACACCAATCTATCACTGGACACACACTCACTCACACTGACACACTCTATATGGGGCAATTTGGAGAATTCAGTCTTACGTTGAATCCATGTTTTTGGACTGTGGGAGGAAACCGGAGAACCCGGAGGAAACCCACGCGGAAACTGGGAGGACATGGAAACTCCACCCAGATTGGGATTTGAACCTCAATCCCCAGTACTGAGAGGATAACATGCTAAACACTAAGCCACCGTGCCTGGTTCTACACAAATAAAATTAATTCATGTTCGAATAGCTAAGCATTAGTGGTTGGCATGTTCTCCTCTCAGCACTAGGGATTCCCGGTTCGAATCCCAATCTGGGTGGAGTTTCCATGTTCTCCCCGTGTCCGCGTGGGTTTCCTCCGGGTTCTCCGGTTTCCTCCCACAGTCCAAAAACATGGATCAAGGTCAATTGAGTTCTCCAAATTGCCCCATATAGAGTGTGTCTGTGTGAGTGTGTGTGTGTGCCCAGTGATAGACTGGCGTCCTGTCCTGGGTGTATCTGCACAGCGCCCGAAACGTTCTCCCCTGGATGGACATGGGGACAATATCCTTGGAAAGCAAAAATGCCTTGAACTTGGTGCATCATATTTATTTAGTCACTATAAAAGCAATAAGGATTTTTTTTACAGTTTGAATTAATTATATAAAGTGTTCTTCAGGCTGAAGGAACGTTCCGCATACTACCCCACGTCCTCAGCTGAGTATCTTGAGTTCCAAGCAGGAAAAAGCCGAGACCCGTACTTTATTGGGACTGCAAATAAACATCACGGAGACATCAATTTGTGGGTCTACCTGGTTGTTTTGTTTTCCATAAAACCCACTGCGTTATTAATTTCAACATGAGGCCACTGGTTTCTAAATGTCAATCTTATAGGATCACAGTGTGGATATCAAACGGAGGTGCCACCTGTCAATGCACACAGCTGCAATTAAAATGGTTCCGTGAAGCCCCTCTATAAATAACAGCACTCAATGGGGCAAGCTCGGGCAAGTCACGAGGGCCTGATGCATCAGCAGAGCGAAGTGATGAAGCCTGCATCAATTTGAAAATGACCTGCTACACCATATACTGTTTAAAAAATGCATTATATATATAATGCATATATAATGTATATGCAATATATGCAATATAATGCATATATATATATATATATATATATATATATATATATATATATATATATATATATATATATATATATATATATATATATATTTCATTCATTATCTCCCGCTTTATCCTCTATTAGGGTCACGGTGTGGTTCCCCATGCCCATCCAGGGGAGAACGTCTCGGGCGCAGGGCAGATAGACCCAGGACAGGACACCAATCTATCACTGGGAACACATTCACTCACACAGACACACTCTATATGGGGCAATTTTGAGAATTCAATCGACTTAATCCATGTTTTTGGACTGTGGGAGGAAACCGGAGAACCCGGAGGAAACCCACGCACACACGGGGAGAACATGGAAACTCCACCCAGATGGGGATTCGAACCGGGAATCCCTAGCGCTGGGAGGCGAACGTGCTAACCACTAAGCCACCGTGCCGCCCTCTATATATATACATATGATCAATAAGACGTAGGAATGTACCCGTGGGGGGAGTGGGGGGTTCCCCATGCCCATTCAGGGGAGAACGTTTCGGGCGCTGTGCAGATACACCCAGGACAGGACACCAATCTATCACTGGGCACACACTCACTCACACAGACACACTCTATATGGGGCAATTTGGAGAACTCAATTGACTTGATCCATGTTTTTGGACTGTGGGAGGAAACCGGAGAACCAGGAGGAAACCCACACAGACACGGGGAGAACATGGAAACTCCACCAAGATGGGGATTCGAACCAGGAATCCCTAGTGCTGAGAGGAGAACATGCCAACCACTAAGCCACCGTGCCACCCGCATACTAACATGGGTAACTAATTTAAACTAACATGGTTAACCTTTGCAGAGCCACAGACTTAACCCTGGAATCAATGAAATGAATTGGAACACCAACCATGAACCGCAAGAAGATTGGAAGCTCTTAAATTTACGCTGCATTTCAATTTAGAAGGACCTGAAAATATGTCGGTGACTTAGTGGTTAGCATGTTCTCCTCTCTGCACTGGGGATCCATGTTCGAGTCCCAATCTGGGTGGAGATTCAATTTTCTCCCCGTGTCCATGTGGGTTTCCTCCGGGCTCTCCGGTTTCCTCCCACAGTCTGAAAACATGGATCAAGTCATTTGAGTTCTCCAAATTGCCCCATATAGAGTGTGTCTGTGTGAGTGAGTGTGTGTCCAGCGATAGATTGGTGTCCTGTCCTGGGTCTATCTGCCCAGCGCCCGAAATGTTCTCCCCTGGATGGGCATAGGGAACCCCCCCCCCCCCGTGACCCTAGTAGAGGATAAAGTAAAGGATAGATGTAATGGGTCGGCACGGTGGCTAACTGTTTAGGAGCTCTGATTCTCAGCGCTGGGGATCTAGGTTCGAATCCCAACCTGGGTGGAGTTTCCATGTTCTCGTGTCCGTGTGGATTTCCTCCGGGTTCTCCAGTTTCCTCCCACAGTCTAAAAACATGGACGCAAAGTAAATGAAGTGCTCTAAATTGCCCCATATAAAGTGTGTGTGTGTATGAGTGAGTGTGTGTCCAGTGATAGATTGGTGTCCTGTCCAGGGTGTATCTGCCCAGCGCCCGAGACGTTCTCCCCTGGATGGGCATGGGGAACCCCCTTGACCCTAGTAAAGGATAAAATGGAGGATAGATGTAATTGAGCGGCACAATGGCTCACTGTTTAGGACATTTGCTTCTCAGCAATAGGGATTCCCGGTTCGAATCCCAATCTGGCTGGAGTTTCCATGTTCTCCCCGTATCCTCATGGGGTTTCTTCGGGTTCTCCGGTTTCTTCCCACAGTCCAAAAACATGAATCAAGTCAATTGAATTCTCAAAATTGCCCCATATAGAGTGTGTTTGTGTGAGTGAGTGTGTGTCCAGCAATGACACCCCCCCCCTCAAGCCAAACGTTCTCCCCTGGATGGGCATGGGGAACTCCCCCGCGACCCTAAAGGAGGATAAAGCAGAAGATAATGGATGGATGAATACATTCAGATATTATATATTACAGACAGACAGATCCAACAAATTAAAAGTAACATCAATCGAGATTTCAGGACCTGAGGGTTCATGAGGGTAAATTGGCCACCCCCTTAGAATGGGGTCCAGCTGGAGTAAACACTCTGCTCAGAGTGAACGACTTCAAACAGATAGTTCAGCAAAGCACTAAAGCACCTCCATAGTAATTTGGAAAGCTTCAGAGGAAAGGAAATCCCCTGGCAGTGAGTTCCATTATGTTGATGAGGCAGGTGAGGCAAAGGTTCGAGGACTTTATGAGAAGCAGGAGCTTCGGTTTCATTCGAGAACACCCACGGCACATTTCCTCTTTCCAATTCAACCCCTGCACAGACCAAAGTGTGACCCATCTGCACTGCCGAAGCAATTTTTTGGGATTTCATGCTGTTGACCACCTTCCGTTCATCCAGGTGGTGTGAAATTCATTTTAAATACACTACACTGGGGCGGCACGGTGGCTTAGTGGTTAGTATGTTCTCCTCTCTGCGGTAGCGAGTCCTGGTTCCAATCTGGGTGGAGTTTCCATGTCCTCCCCATATCCTTTGGGTTCTCCGGTTTCCTCCCACAGTCCAAAAACATGGATCAAGATCAATTGAATTCTCCAAATTGCCCCATATAGAGTGAGCTTGTGTGAGTTAGTCCTGGGTCCAGTGATAGATTGGTGTCCTGTCCTGGGTGTATCTGCCCAGCGCCCGAGACGTTCTTCCCTGGATGGGCATGGGGAACCCCCCCCCTCCTCACGAACCTGGTAGAGGATAAAGCAAAAGATGATGGATGGATGTATGAGATAGCATGATGGTTAAGTGGTTAGCATGTTCTCCTCTCAGCACTAGGGATTCCCGGTTCGAATCCCGATCTGGGTGGAGTCTCCATGTTCTCCACGTGTCCGCGTGGGTTTCCTCTGGGTTCTCCGGTTTCTTTACACAGTTCAAAAACATGGAGCAAGGTCAATCGAATGCTCCAAATTGCCCCATATAGAGTGTGTCTGTGTGAGTGAGTGTGTGTCCAGTGATAGATTGGCGTCTTGTCCTGGGTGTATCTGTCCAGCGCCCAAAACGTTCTCCCCTGGATGGGCATGGGGAACCCTCCCGCGACCCTGTGATAATGGGGAAGATAATAAATATGATAATGGGGATAATGGGGATAATGGGGATGGATGATAAAAAGCTGAGGGCGGCACGGTGGCTTAGAGGTAGGCATGTTCTCCTCTCAGCGCTGGGGAAACCGGTTCGAATCCCAATCTGGGCGGAGTTTCTATGTTCTCCCCGTGTCCACATGGGTTTCTTCCGGGTTCTCCGGTTTCATCCCACAGTCCAAAAACATGAATTCAAGGTAAATTGAATTCTCCAAATTGGCCCATATAGAGTGTGTCTGTGTGTGTAAGTGAGTTCCCAGTGATAGATTGGTGTCCTGTCCTGGGTGTATCTACCCAGCGCCCGAAACGTTCTCCCCTGGATGGGCATGGGGAACCCCCCCGCGAACCTAATAGAGGATAAAGCGGAAGATAATGGATGGATGGATATAATGTATCATTCCCTGTCACTCACTACAGGTATTCTTTCATATGCCGCATGGCGCATGTCTTATCACTTGGTGTGGCATCTTGTTATGGTAGTCGTAGCCTTTGATATCGGAGAGCATGGAGGTTCTACCTAAATAAAGGTCCCTTTGTTCTTCACTGATTAAACTTCTCCACATGAGCTTTCTTCATGCCAACTGTAACCATTGCTTCCTATTTAAAAGTGCATTGCAATGATACTCACACAGGCACACACTAACTCACACAGACATACTCTATATGGGGCAATTTGGAGAATTCAATTGACTTGATCCATGTTTTTGGACTGTGGGAGGAAACCGGAGAACCCGGAGGAAACCCACACGTACACGGGGAGAACATGGAAACTCCACCCAGATTGGGATTCGAACCGGGAATCTAAAATAAATGGGCAGTGGCTTAGTGGTTAGCATGTTCTCCTCTCAGCGTTAGGGGTTCCAGGTTTGTATCCCGATCTGGGTGGAGTTTCCATGTTCTCCTCGTGTCCATCTGGGTTTCCTCCGGGTTCTCCGGTTTCCTCCCACAGTCCAAAAACATGGATCAAGGTCAATTGAAATCTCCAAATTGCCCCATATAGAGTGTGTCTGTGTGAGTGAGTGTGTGTCCAGTGATACATTGGCGTCCTGTCCTGGGTGTATCTGCCCAGCGCCCGAGACGTTCTTTCCTGGATGGACCCAGAGGTTTCCTCCCACACTCCAAAAACATGGTTTGAAGGTCAATTGAATGCTCTAAATTGCCCCATCTAGGTTGGGTTAGTGTGTGTCTGTGTCAGCCTGTCCTCTGTGAATACATGGGAACTCGTCCGATGACAGCCTGAGAAGAAAATCTGTATAAAATGTGGAGGGGAGGGGTTGGGGTCCCCATGCCCATCCAGGGGAGAACGTTTCGGGCGCTGGGCAGATACACCCAGGACAGGACACCAATCCATCGCTGGACACACACTCACTCACACAGACACACTCTATCTGGGTCAATTTGGAGAATTCAATTGACTTGATCCATGTTTTTGGACTGTGGGAGGAACCTCCAACTCCCATCCTTCCATCACTTGTGAACAAGATCACGAGATCCTTAACTACTACATGGGGCAGGAACTCATCTCCAACCTAGAGAGAGCTAGCCACCCTTTTCCGGTTGAGGACCATTTCATAAATACACATTTGGATATCTATTTAAAACGATATATTTTGATTATTTTGCTGCTACATATAAACCGTAATTGTTAGCCAGACCTTCTTGCCTTGTAAAAATCGTTGGGGTATTGAGCATCGCAATAAAAAAGGCAAATCCACATTGATGGCATGGATTTGAAACAAGTCCAACAAATTCAGTCATGTGGTTGGTGGGTTACGTTTGTTTGGCTGGTTTGTTTAGCATGTGGGGCAAGGTAGCTCAGTGGTTAGGGACTTCTATAGTTGTCATATATATGATCAGCACACAATCTGTACATGGCTGTCCTACACTGTTGATGCTGCCAGTCGCTCAAGGAGGACGAGTCCCTCACTGAGTCCTCACAAGGTTTCCTCCTTAAAATAACAACATGACAGGGAGTTTTTTCTTGCCACTGTCGCTTCGGCTTGCTCCTTGGGGGTTTACAGGCTTATAATACTATATAAAGGCGCGGTAGCTCAGTGGTTAGGGTGTTGGGCTATCAATCTGAAGGTTGTGGGTTCAAATCCCAGGTCCACTGAAGTTACCAATGTGGGTCCTTGAGCAAGACCCTTAACCCTCATTGCTCCAGGGATGTTGTGATTAACCCTGTGCTCACCTTGTAAGTGGATAAAAGCATCCAATAAATGAGAATGTCGGAGGTTATTGATGGCTTTGGGAAGGATCCGTCACGTTGCGCCAAAGGAAGCGTTGCATTACATTACATTTAGTCATTCAGCAGACGCTTTTATCCCAAGCGACTTACAAATGAGAACAACACACGTCAGTAGCTATGAAGAAAACCAGCTACACTGCAGAATTATCAAACCTGATTGTTATTTGATGCTGCGTCCCCCCCCCCTTTTTTTGTTTTATTTTTTTTATATTTCCCCCTACAACAGTTGTTTGTTAAAAAGATGCGTCTTTATTAGTTTCTTAAAACTGCAGAGTGATTCTGTTTTACCGTTGGGAAGAGTTGGGAAGATTGTACTACCATATTGCAGTGGTGAACGCCACGGAGTGAGAATTAGCTCCTCGGTGAGGTGGAACCGCCAGGCGGTGATCAACACTGGAGCGAAGTGAACGAGTCGGAGTGTATTCTGAAAAGATAGAGTGAAGGTAAGAGGGGGAAGATCCAGAAATGTAGGCCAGAGTCAGTGACTTGTACTGAAAGCCAATGGAGGGAAATGAGTGATGGAGAGACATGAGTTCTTGGGCTGGTTGAACACGAGTCGGGCTGCAGAGTTTTGAATTAGTTGAAGAGGTCTGATTGTGGAAGCTGGGATACCGGCAAGTAACACATTACAATAATCAAGCCGGGATAGGACTAGGGCTTGAACCAGCAGTTGGGTAGCATGTTCAGTCAAGAAAGATCTGATGTTCCTGATGTTGTACAGAAGGAATCTGCAGGAACGGGCGGTTTTGATCACATGATCAGAGAGTTTAAGGTGGGAGTCTATTGTGAAACCAAGGTTCCGGACCGAATTTGGAACGTCAGGTCGTGATGGATTGAGGGTTTAGCTGGGATTATGAGAAGCTCTGTTTTTGATAAATTTAATTTGATACGACGGGCCTTCATCCAAACAGATGTTGGTGAGGCAGGCAGATACCCGATTTGAGATGGTGGTGTCGTCAGGGGCAAAAGACAGATGAAGCTGAGTGTCATCAGCATAGCAGTGGTAAGAGAAACCATGCGCCTTAATGACTGTGCTCAGTGATGTCATGTATAGTGAGAAAAGGAGAGGACCAAGTACAGAGCCCTGAGGAACACCATCCATCCATCCACTATCTTCCGCTTCATCCTATATTAAGGTCGCGGGGGGGTTCCCCATGCCCATCCATGGGAGAACGTTTCGGGCGCTGGGCGGATACACCCAGGACAGGACACCAGTCTATTGCTGGGTACACAATCACTCACACAAACACACTCTATATGGGGCAATTTGGAGAATTCAATTGACCTTTATTCATGTTTTTGGGCTGTGGGAGGAAAACGGAGAACCCGGAGGAAACCCACGTGGACACGGGGAGAACATGGAAACTCCACCCAGATTGGGATTGGAACCGGGACTCCCTAGCACTGAGAGGAGAACATGCTAACCACTAAGCCACCGTGCCGCCTCCAGCGGTTATCATCCATCCATTATCTTCTGCTTCATCCTATATTAGGGTCATGGGGGGGGGTTCCCCATGCCCATCCAGGGGAGAACGTTTCGGGTGCTGGGCAGGGTCCTGGGCACCCAGGACAGGACACCAATCTATCACTGGACTCACACTCACTCACACAAACACACTCTGTATGGGGCAATTTGGAGAATTCAATTGACTTGATCCATGTTTTTGGACTGGAGAACCCGGGGAAACCCACGCGGACACGGGGAGAACATGGAAACTTCACCCAGATTGGGATTCGAACCGGGAACGCCTAGCGCTGAGAGGAGAACATGCTAACCACTAAGCCACCGTGCCACCCCTGAGGAACACCAGTGTGCATTAAAATTCTGAAAAGGTTTGTTGCCAGCTGTGTAGTCTCAGTGGCGTCACATGATGGTAATCGAGTCATTCAGATTTGCCCTAAAATGTATTTTTAAAAACTCTGGGAGCACGAGAGACAGTTGAGTCGTCAGCTGGATGAAGAAGAAAGAACGAGATTGGATTTCGAGAAGTCAAGTCGGCGGTAGATTAACATCAAATATCACAGGGAGGCATTCAAGCTCCGGAGAACGTCTGACATCTTGGCAGTTTGATTTGGACTAAGCTGACAGTTCCTGACTTCAAACAAACTACTACATGAAATCCTCAAGTAACATCCATCCATTATCTTCCGCTTTATCCTCTATTAGGGTCGCGGGGGGGTTCCCCATGCCCATCCAGGGGAGAACGTTTCAGGTGCTGGGCAGATACACCCAGGACAGGACGCCAATCCATCACTGGACACACACTCACTCACACAGACACACTCTATATGGGGCAATTTAGAGCAGTCGAGGCACAGTGGCTTAGTGGTTAGCATCTTCTCCTCTCAGCGCTAGAGATTCCCAGAGTTTCCATGTTCTCCCTGTGTCCGCGTAGGTTTCCTCCAGGTTCTCCGGTTTCCTCCCACAGTCCAAAAACATGGATCAAGTCAATTGAGTTCTCCAAATTGCCCTATATAGTGTGTTTTTGTGAGTGAGTGTGTGCCCAGTGATAGATTGGCGTCCTGTCCTGGGTGTATCTGCCCAGCACCTGAAACGTTCTCCCCTGGATGGGCATGGGGAACCCCCCCCGCGACAGGGTATCAGAAAACCAGGCAGTTTCTGGTGGAAGGTTAGGGCTCCAGGGGGTCTGAAAACCAGGTAGTATCTGGTCTAACCACCATTCGCCTCATGCGGTGCAAAACATTTCTTTCACATGAGGTTGATGATACCATTCACCATACCCATGGCGGGGGGTAATTAGGGGGAGTTAGGGTCACACAGTGAGCTGACCCATGAAGTCAGGGAGTCAGAAAACCAGGTAGTATCTACTCTAACCACAATTCACCTCATGCAGTGCAAAACATCGCTTTCACATGGAGTTGATGATGTCATTCGCAATGGCCATGGGGGGTGGGTCCAGGGGGTCAGAAAACCAGGTAGTATCTGGTGTAACCACTATTCGCCTCACAAAAGCAAAATATCGCCTTCGCATGAGGTTGATGATAACAGTTGCCATGGCCTTCGGGGGTGTGGGTGTGGGGGGGGGGTCAGAACACCTGGTAGTATCTGGTATAACCACCTCACAAACTTCAAAACATCACCTTTGCATGAGGTTGATCATACCAGTCGCCATGACCATGGGGGGGTTCAGAAAACCAAATTGATGATACCATTCACCATGGCCATTGGGGGGGGGGGTCCAAGAAGTCAGCAAACCAGGCAGTTTCTGGTGTAACCACTATTCACCTCGTGCAATGCGAACCTTCTCCTTCGCATGACGTTGATAATACCAATTGCCATGACCATGGGGGGGTTCAGGGGGTCAGAAAACAAATTGATGATACCATTCACCATGGCCATTGGGGGGGGTCCAAGAAGTCAGCAAACCAGGCAGTTTCTAATGTAACCACTATTCACCTCATGCAATGCGAACCTTCTCCTTCTCATGAGGTTGATGATACCATTCGCCATGACCATGGGGGGTTCAAGGGGTCAGAAAACCAAATTGATGATACCATTCACCATGGGCATTGGGGGGGGTCCAAGAAGTCAGCAAAACAGGCAGTTTCTGATGTAACCACTATTAACCTCATTCAATGCGAACCTTCTCCTTCTCATGAAGTTGATGATACCATTCGCCAAACACATGGCCACTCCCCACGACCCTAATAGAAGATAATGAATGAATTAATTAATTAATTAGCGAATAAAAGTGAAGCGATAAGTTAGATATGTCTAATATTCTGTACATTTAGTAAAAACAGCATCGAAAACTCCAGAAGCCCTCAACGGAGAACCCCAGGTCCTTTCACCCAGTTCAAGCTAATTGCAGATGTGTAGAACAAGAGGATCAAAGTTGAGCTCTGAACACATTAAAGACCTTTGCGGAGGTTCTGGGGAGATGAAGCCGTGTTTATCCCTGCATTCCACTTGTCACCGCTGAACAAAAGCATTTCTTTCTTCGCAAAAAAAAAAAAAAAACGGGGGGTGTGAAATCTGCAATAAGCTTCACCTATGGTGACCAAACACAACAGTCCACAAGCCTCGGGCAACGCTGGGAAGATCTATTTTGTCACTGTAGGGGCAATTTGTTTCACTTAATAGTTGCATTGACAGCCTGGTGAAATAGTCGGAAAACAACACGTTCCAAATCCCGGGAAACACGTTATATGAATCCGGTCTCCATAATGTATTATAAGTGCATTTATAAAGCTTTATAAAGTATTCATAAGCCTCTATAACATTTGCCATGAATTAATGTACATAGATGTGCATAATTATAGTCATAAAGTGTTATAACAATTTGACATAAGGCTTTATAACACAATGTGCCATAATGCATTATAATGATATTTAGACATTCTTGATACTTGAGTCTGTAAAGAATGTTTTATAAGTGTTTATAAGTCATTATGTACCACACTATGTATGCAGTCTCTTTCAAAGAGGCAATTAATGACAACACATACGCTTATAAGGTTTTATAAACAGTTATGTACATCTATGGACATTAACAAAGGCTTATGACAAGTACTACAAAGCATTATGGACACTTTATAAAGCTTTATGAATGTGTTAATAATGCATTATTTCATGTTATGCCTATTGGGTGAGCTTATAAGCTTGTATAAACAGTTATAAGCACTTTCAAGTCATTTTTAGGAAAAGCACTTGTTAAAATCAAATGTTATAAGGTTATATGTGGTTATGTACATCTATGGACATTAACAAAGGCTTATGACAAGTATTATGAAGTGTTATGAGCACTTTACAAAGCTTTATGAATGCCCAAATAATGCATTATGTCACTTTGTGTTATAAAGCCTTATGGCATGTTCTTATAACACTTTATGAGTGTGGTTATGTACATCTATGGACATTAACAAAGGCTTATGACAAGTATCATAAAGTGTTATGAGCACTTTACAAAGCTTTATGAATGTCCAAATAATGCATTGTCACTTTGTGTTATAAAGCCTTATGGCATGTTCTTGTAACACTTTATGAGTGTGGTTATGAACGTCTATGGACTTTAAAAAAGGCTTAAGAAAAGTATTATAAAGTGTTATTAGCACTTTACAAAGCTTTATGAATGTCCAAATAATGCATTATGTCACTTTGTGTTATAACGCCTTATGGCATGTTTTTATAACACTTTATGAGTGTGGTTATGTAAATCTATAGACATTAACAAAGTGTTATGAACACTTAATGAAGCTTTATGAATGTGTTAATAATCCATTTATGAATCCTATCACTCCATGTTTTCATGTGCGTTCACTATTGCATTCACTATTGCGTTCACCAGCACGCTGTGCGCACCTGAGAGCTTTCCAGGGTCTAAGTTACCCTTAGAACAAAAGAACCCTTCATGGCCGAAGCAAAAGGGGGCGGATGACAGCTATAATATGCCCCCAGTACATATAGGTAACATATGAGGTAAAGAGGAAATAGCCCTTTTAAGCTTGATGTTGACGTCCACTGTCATTTGGAGCTGATAACACAGGGTTGGCGTGTTTCTAAGGACCAGACGACTACATACGGTAACATTAGAAGGCATTTGAACCATGTTCTGCCACCGAGGATTACGTATGATAACCAGCCTGGGAAATTCCACATGCAGTATTAAGATTAAGAAGAAATTAAAGTTTAGAAGTGTTATTTGTACTTATATGTTTTATTTCCATCAGCTGAGACAGAGAAATGCAAAAGGAAACCCTGAAAATAACAGATTATTTAGTTGTTTAGTTAATTAAAGGTAAAAACTTTACCATCCATCCATCAATTATCTTCAGCTTTATCCTCTTTTAAATTCGCAGGGGGCGTTCTCTACGCCCATCCAGTGGAGAACGTTTTGGGCGCAGGACAGGACACCAATCTACACTGGGCACACACTCACTCACACATACACTCTATATTCATTTGAATTCATTTGACCTTGAGCCATGTTTTTGGACTGTGGGAGGAAACCGGAGAACCCGGAGGAAACCCACGCGGACACGGGGAGAACATGGAAACTCCACCCAGATTGGGATTCGAACCGGGAATCACACTGTCCTGGGTGTTTCTGCCCACCAGTAGAGGAACGTAATAAATGAATTAATAAATTAACCTTGATCCATGTTTTTGGACTGTGGGAGGAAACCGGAGAACCCGGAGGAAACCCACGTGGACACGGGGAGAACATGGAAACTCCCCCCAGATTGGGATTACAACCTGAAGCCCCAACGCTGAGAGGAGAACATGCTAACCACTAGGCCACCGTGCCGCTAAAACTTTACCTAACATTCATTCATTCATCTTCCGCTAAATCCTCTACAAGAGTCTCGGGGATGGGGGGGGGTTCCCCATGCCCATCCAAGGGAGCACATTTCGGGCACTGGGCAGATACACCCAGGACAGGACGCCAATCTATCACTGGACACACCCTCACTCACACAGACACACTCTATATGGGGCAATTTAGAGCATTCGATTTACCTTGAGTCCATGTTTTTTGGACTGTGGGAGGAAACGGGAGAACCCCCATCTGGGTGGAGTTTCCATGTTCTCCCCGTGTCCACGTGGGTTTCCTCCGGGTTCTCTGGTTTCCTCCCACAGTCCAAAAACATGGATCAAGTCAATTGAATTCTCCAAATTGCCCCATTTACAGTGTGTCTGTGAGAGTGAGTGTGTGTCCAGTGATAGACTGGCGTCCAGTCCTGGGTGTATCTGCCCAGCGCCTGAAACGTTCTCCCCTGGATGGGCATGGGGAACCCCCCCGCGACCCTAATAGAGGCAGAAGATAATGAATGGATGAACAAAAGTGGGCGGCATGGTGGCTTAGTGGTTAGCATGTTCTCCTGTTAGCACTGCGGATCCAGGTTCGAATCCCAATCTGGGTGGAGTTTCCATGTTCTCCCCGTGTCCGCGCGGGTTTCCTCCGGGTTCTCCGGTTTCTTCCCACAGTCCAGAAACATGCATTTAAGGTACATTGAAGGCTCTAAATTGCCCCATATAGAGTGTGTCTGTGTGAATGAGTGTGTCCAGTGATAGATTGGCGCCCTGTCCTGGGTCTATCTGCCCACCAGTAGAGGAACGTAATAAATGAATAAATGAATTAACCTTGATCCATGTTTTTGGACTGTGGGAGGAAACCGGAGAACCCGGAGGAAACCCACGTGGACACGGGGAGAACACGGAAACTCCCCCCAGATTGGGATTCCCACCTGAAGCCCCAGAGCTGAGAGGAGAACATGCCAACCACTAAGCCACCGCGCCGCCTCGCAATCCGCACTAGCATATTTTCGCAATGTTCAAAGTGTCTAGGTTCCTCTTGGCTTGCAGTGAAGTGTGCAAGCTCATCAGATTCCTTTCTGCAGAGCCTGTCTGTCCTGTCACCAGCTCGAACCCACTCGTCAAGCCGAGCTTTTCCCTGCCAACTGCTCGGTGCTTCTGTCAGGACTATGGTGGTGCTGCGGGAGAACCCAAAAAAAAAAAAAAACGGAATATCACAAACCTGACGAGGCTCAGCTCCTTTTATGATGCTTATCGTGGCGTCCTATCTCCCCCATCTACATGAAACAAAGTGCCACTAGAACCCGGCGTGCCTCTCAGCCTCTGCCAAGGACCGCCTGTTCCTCAGTATCTTCATAAGAAGCAGAACCCATATCGCCAAGCCTTTAGTTCTGTATAAAGATCTGCTCCTGGTGGTCCGGCCATTGTGTCTGAATGGCCCTTGATGATGCTCGGTGATCCGTTATCCAAAAAACAAAGATGAACAAAGGATACAGTCTGTCACGCTATTCTTCAAAGTAAAATAAGTGCATTGTGGGTTCTGAAAACACTGCGAACACTGCGACGTATGCAGAACGCTTGCCCAACATTTCATTTGTTCAGTACTTTTAGTAGCTTCTAGTATGGTGGCTTAGTGCTTGGCATGTTCTCCTCTCAGCCCTAGGGATTCCCGGTTCGGATCCCGATCTGGGTGTTCTCCCCATGTCCGCGTGAGTTTCTTCCGGGTTCTCCGGTTTCCTCCCACCGTCCAAAAACATGGATCAAGTCAATTGAGTTCTCCAAATTGCCCCATATAGAGTGTGTCTGTGTGAGTGAGGGCGTGTCCAGTGATAGATTGGTGTCCTGTCCTGGGTGTATCTGCCCAGGTGCTTAAGTGATTGGCATGTTCGCCTCTCAGCGTTTGGGATACAGGTTTGTGTCAATCTGGGTGGAGTTTCCATGTTCTCCCCGTGTCCACGTGGATTTCCACCGGGTTCTCCGGTTTCCTCCCACAGTCCAAAAACATTCTCCAAATTGCCCCATATAGAGTGTGTCTGTGTGAGTGAGGGCGTGTCCAGTGATAGATTGACGTCCTGTCCTGGGTGTATCTGCCCAGCGCCCGAGACGTTCTCCCCTGGATGGGCATGGGGAACCTCCCCACCTGGGGCAGCATGGTGGCTTAGTAGTCATCACAGTTTTGTTTTTATATTTGCTTAAGTGATTGGCATGTTCGCCTCTCAGCGTTTGGGATACAGGTTTGTGTCAATCTGGGTGGAGTTTCCATGTTCTCCCCGTGTTCACGTGGGTTTCTTCCGGGTTCTCCGGTTTACCCCCACAGTCCAAAAACATTCTCCAAATTGCCCCATATAGAGTATGTGTGTGTGAGTGAGTGTGTCCAGTGATAGACTGGTGTCCTGTCCTGGGTGTTTCTGCCCAGCGCCCGAAACATTCTCCCCTGGATGGGCATGGAGAACAACCCCCCCCAGGCCTTTTTGTGCGCTCGGCACAAATTCTATGACAAATCCTCTAAAGCTTTATGGAAAGCCGTTCTATTAAACGTTTTTTAAATTACAATCTATTACATCACAATGTCAATGCCAGCACGGTGGCTTAGTGGTTGGCATGTTCTCCTCTCAGCACTAGGGATTCCCGGTTCAAATCCCCATCAGGGTGGAGCCTCCATGTTCTCCCCGTGTCCATGTGGGTTTCCTCCGGGTTCTCTGGTTTCCTCCCACAGTCCAAAAACATGGATTAAGGTCAATTGAATTCTCCAAATTGCCCCATATAGAGTGTGTCTGTGTGAGTGAGTGTGTGCCCAGCGATGGATTGGCGTCCTGTCCTGGGTGTATCTGCCCAGCGACCGAGACGTTCTCCCCTGGATGGGCATGGGGAACCCCCCCCCCCCCCGAGACTAATAGAGGATAAAGCAAAAGATGATGGATGAATGAATGAACAATGTCAATGCTCGTGATCTTAGAACCACATGTTCTGCTCTCTATATGTATTTAATCATATTGAGGGTATTTTCCAAAACCATTTTTCCCAACAGCGCTGAAAGCAACGATCCGTTCACCCTTTAATGTTGCCTGCTTGCCCCCGAGATGTCAAAACAGACTTTATTATGGCTGACAGACAGACATTTTAGCGAAATGTTCTTGTGTCTTACATCAAAAGGGGAAAGATTACAAATCCAGCAGACATTAGAGCGTTTTCAGAAAAGGCCTGAAGCTTCAGAGTTCCAGCCCCAGTGAAGGTTCTGCCAATCAATCATTTCCCAATGACACCCAAACTCTGTATTTAAACTATTTAATCAAAACCTTGACTGCAGGGATGTGTTTTCCCCCCCAGACCACCCAGGAAATTGATTTCAGGCATTTTTCACTTTTTAGTGATCAAACAGCGATAATACGATGAGGACATTGCATCACATCCATCCATTATCCTCCGCTTTATCCTCTATTAGGGTCACGGGGGGGGGGGGGGGGTTTCCCATGCCCATCCAGGGAAGAACGTTCCGGGCGCTGGGCAGATACACCCAGGACCGGACGCCAATCTATCACTGGACACACACTCACTCACACACACACACTCTATATGGGGCAATTTGGAGAATTCGATTGACCTTCATCCATGTTTTTGGACTGTGGGAGTAAACCAGAGAACCCAGAGGAAACCCACACGGACACGGGGAGAACATGGAAATTCTACCCAGATTGTGATTAGAACCTGGAATCCCCAGCGCTGAGAGGAGAACGTGCAAACAACTAAGCCACCTATGACAATACTTCCATCCTATGATAATATATCTTCCGCTTTATCCTCTATTAGGGTCGTGGGGGGGGTTCCCCGTGCCCATCCAGGGGAGAACGTTCGGGCGCTGGGCAGATACACCAAGGACAGGATGCCAATCTATCACTGGACACACACTCACTCACTCAGACACAAGGTCTCGCAATATGTGGCAATCTGGAGTGGTTAATTTACCTTGAATTCATGTTTTTTGACCGGAGAACCCAGAGGAAACCCACGTGGACACGGGGAGAACACGGAAACTCCACCCAGATTGGGATTTGAACCTGGAATCCCTAGCGCTGAGAGAAGAACATGCTTACCACTAAACCACCGTGCTGCCCCTCAAGGTAAATTGAATGCTCTAAATTGCCCCGTGTAGAGTGTGTTTATAATGCATTATGTAACTCTGTGGTATAAAGCCTTATGGTAAGTTGTTATAACACCTTGTGACTATGATTATGAAGATCTATGTATATTTGCAAATGCTTATGACAAATGTTACAAATGTTTATAATGCATTATAAAGACCGGATTCATAGAAAGTGTTACCAGAAAATCCAAAGAACCAAAGTTTATATTATAATGCATTATGTCACTTTGTGGTATAAAGCATTATGTCAAGTTGTTATAACACCTTGTGACTATGATTATGAACATCTATGTATAACAACACTTATGACAAATGTTATAAAGTGTCATTTATATACTTTATAAAGCTTTATAACCACTTATAATGCCTTATGAAGACCGGATTCATAGAAAGTGTTACCGAAACATCCAAAGAATCCAAAGTTTATATTATAATGCATTATGTAATTTTGTATTATAAAGTCTTGTTATAAAGCCATGGCAAGTTGTTAAACCTTATGACTATGATTATGAAGATCTACAGTATTTATATTTGCAAATGCTTATGACAAATGTTATAAATCATCATGAATACTTTATAAAGCTTTATAACTGCACTTATAATGCCTTATGAAGACTGGATTCATCGAACGTGTTACCGAAAAATCCAAAGAATCTTTATATTATAATTTTAAAGTTTAATATAAAAGTTTATATTATAATGCATTATGTAATTTTGAGGTATAAAGCATTATGTCAAGTTATTATAACACCTTACAACTATGATTATGAAGATATATGTATATTAACAAATGCATATGACAAATGTTATAAAGTGTCATATATATACTTTATAAACCTTTTTCACCACATATAATGCCTTATGAAGACCGGATTCATAGAAAGTGTTCTTGAAAAATCCAAAGAAACCAAAGTTTATATTATAATGCATTATGTCACTTTGTGCTATAAATCCTTATGTCAAGTTGTTATAACACCTTATGACTATGATTATGAACATCTATGTGTCTTGACAAACGCTTATGACAAATGTTAGAAAATGCTTTGAATACTTTATAAAGCTTTATAACCACTTATAATGCATTATGAATACCGGATTCATAGAAAGTGTTACCAAAAAATCCAAAGAATCCAAAGTTTATATTATAATGCATTATGTCACTTTGTGGAATAAAGCTTTGACCAATGTTGGAAAGCCTTATGAAAATGCCATAAAGCTTTATAAATGTGTTAATAATGCATTATTAATACCAGATTGATGTAGTGTTCCCACTTTTTCATATGCTTCACACAATGGCACTTGTGAATTTACCCATAAACCCTTTTTTTCTCGGATTTTTAGCCATTAGAGAAATATCCGGCTATTTTTAACCGCCGTTAGTTTTGCTTGCATCAACCTTTGACATGTTAAGTTCTTCCTGATTTCACAAAAGGACCGGGGGGGTGAGGGTCGGGAACGGCTGTAACCTCTTGATTGAGCTGAAGTGCATACTGAAGGATTACAAGGGTGCGATGCCGAGGTTTTCAGGCCGATATGGCTGCAGGCTAACTGGGTCACAGCCCACCCATGGCAGAGGGAGCCGGGTCAGATGAGACAGCGAAAATCCCCGAGTCGACGCACCAGAGAGAAACAGCTCGTCTAGCACTCGACCGCGGGGCATGACACGAAAACATGTAGAGCCCACCTCGGTCTAGAGGCGGAGGCTATAAGGAGTCTATAAAGAGACATGCTAAAAAAGCTGGTAAAGCTTTCTATGAATCCGGTATTCATAATGCATTAGAAGTGCATTTATAAAGTATTCATAACATTATATAACATTTGTCATAAGCCTTTGTTATGACAAAACATAGTCATAAATTGTTATAACAATTTGACATAAGGCATTAAGGAAATCATATTTTTTTAACTGTAACACTTTCTTTGAATCCGGTATTCATAATGCATTAGAAGTGCATTTATAAAGCTTAATAAAGGATTCTTAATGCGTTATGACATTTGACATAAGCCTTTATTGTGACAAAACATAGTCATAAATTGTTATAACAAATTAACATAAGGCTTTATAACAAAAAGTGACATAATGCATCATTCATTCATTCATTATCTCCTGCTTTATTCTCTATTAGGGTCACGGGGGGGGGGGTTCCCCATGCCCATCCAGGGGAGAACGTTTCGGGCGCTGGGCAGATACACCCAGGACAGGGCGCCAATCCATCGCCGGGCACACACTCACTCACACAGACACACTCTATATGGGGCAATTTGGAGAATTCAATTGACTTGATCCATGTTTTTGGACTGTGGGAGGAAACCGGAGAACCCGGAGAAAACCTACGCAGACATGGGGAGAACATGGAAACTCCACCCAGATGGGGAGTCGAACCGGGAATCCCTAGCACTGAGAGGCGAATGTGCTAACCACTAAGCCACCGTGCCACATAATGCATCATACATCATATTTTTTAACTGTAACGCTTTCTATGAATCCGGTATTCATAATGCATTATAAGTGCATTTATAAAGCTTTATATAGTATTCATGACATTATATAACATTTGTCATAAGCCTTTGTTATGACAAAACATAATCATAAATTGTTATAACAATTTGACATAAGGCTTTATAACAAAAAGTGACATAATGCATCATATATCATATATTTTAATCGGAACGCTTTCTATGGATCCGGTATTCATAATGTATTATAAGTGCAGCTTACAAAGCATTATAAAGGATTCCTAACACTTTATAACATTTGTTATAAGCAGTGGTTAATGTACATAGATTATAATCATAGTCATAAATTGTTATAACAATTTAACATAAGTTTTTATAACAACGTAGTACATAATGCCTTATAAAAGCTCATAAACACTCTTTACAGACTTTAAGTAAAGTTTAATCATCTTGTTTTAAATAAAAATGTCTAAACATCCAAAGAATCAAAAGTTGGAATAAGTCTGTATTATAAAGCCTTATGTCATATTGTTATAACAATTTATGACTTTGATTATAAACACCTATGTACATGACAAAATGTTATAAAGCATTACAAATCCTTTTTGAGCTTTATAAATGCACTTATAATGCGTTAAAATCTATCATTTATAATGCATTATGCCATTTTGTTTTATAAAGCCTCATGGCATGTTCTTATAACACTTGATGAGTGTGGTTATGTACGTAAATGGACATTAACAAAGGCTTATGACAAGTAATATGAATACTTTATATGAATAAGCTTAATAAATGGGGTAATAATGCATTATGAATACCGGATTTAAGTTACCAAACCTTCAATGTTACCAAACCTTCATAGGACAGACATATGAAAGTGCTTTTTCAATTTTCTTCCTGGAACGTTATGTTGATGTCTGTTTACCCGCAAAATGAAAAGCTACATAACAACAGACTGCGAATGTTGATATAGAAAACTAGCCGAGTAGGCTATCAGAGGCTTTAAGTAAATCATATTTTTTAACTATAACGCTTTCTATGAATCCGGTATTCATAATGTATTATAAGTGCAGCTTATAAAGCTTTATAAAGGATTCCTAACGCTTTATAACATTTGTCATAAGCAGTGGTTAATGTATATAGATTATAATCATAGTCATAAATTGTTATAACAATTTAACATAAGTTTTTATAACAACGTAGTACATAATGCCTTATAAAAGCTCATAAACACTCTTTACAGACTTTAAGTAAAGTTTAATCATCTTGCTTTAAATAAAAATGTCTAAACATCCAAAGAATCAAAAGTTGGAAAAAGTCTGTATTATAAAGCCTTATGTCATATTGTTATAAAAATTTATGGCTATGATTATAACCACCTATGTACATGACAAAATGTTATAAAGCATTACAAATCCTTTTTGAGCTTTATAAATGCACTCATAATGCATTAAAATCTATAATTTATAATGCATTATGCCATTTTGTTTTATAAAGCCTCATGGCATGTTCTTATAACACTTGATGAGTGTGGTTATGTACGTAAATGGACATTAACAAAGGCTTATGACAAGTAATATGAATACTTTATATGAATAAGCTTAATAAATGGGGTAATAATGCATTATGAATACCGGATTTAAGTTACCAAACCTTCAATGTTACCAAACCTTCATAGGACAGACATATGAAAGTGCTTTTTCAATTTTCTTCCTGGAACGTTATGTTGATGTCTGTTTACCCGCAAAATGAAAAGCTACATAACAACAGACTGCGAATGTTGATATAGAAAACTAGCCGAGTAGGCTATCAGAGGACGGAGCGGCCAAAACGTCGGCCGTCCAAAGCTATTGTTAAGTAATCTTTGTTTTGACTATAAAGGGCTAGTGGCAGATAGAGTGTCTATTAACTATGGGTTACTGGACAGGGAGAAGGCCTTTGATTGGTTTATACTTTGAACCACCACTTTGCGTCCATGAGCAGCTATTAGAGCGTTTTATGATCAAAACTTCACCTATATTTACCCACAGCAACATTCAGTAAAACCCATTAAATACATTAAATCACTAAAAGTATCAGGATAACCCTCTTGGTAAATATCCAGCATCCATTGGTGGACGACATATGCATATATACAAAGGTACACATTGGTAGAAAGTAAGGTTTGTTATAGACATTGCCCCTTTAAATACATTAAAGAACTAAAAGTATAAGGATGACCCTCTTGTTTTTGGGGGGGTCAATCTCTAGCGTCCATTGCTGGACAACATTTAGTATCTGACTTCACCAAGATCTGTCTTTTGGCTAAATGGGTATACGTTTAGAGGTATACAAAGGTACATATTGGGAGAAAGTAAGGTTTGTTATAGACATTGCCCCTTTAAATACATTAAAGAACTAAAAGTATAAGGATGACCCTCTTGTTTTTGGGGGGGTCAATCTCTAGCGTCCATTGGTGGACGACATTAAGTGTCTGACTTCACCAAGATCTGTCTTTTAGCTAAATGGGTATACGTTTACAGGTATACAAAGGTACACATTGGGAGAAAGTAAGGTTTGTTATAGACATTGCCCCTTTAAATACATTAAAGAACTAAAAGTATAAGGATGACCCTCTTGTTTTTGGGGGGGTCAATCTCTAGCGTCCATTGGTGGACGACATTAAGTGTCTGACTTCACCAAGATCTGTCTTTTAGCTAAATGGATATACATTTTTGAGCAGTACGGTGGCTTAGTTGTTAGCATGTTCTCCTCTCAGCGCTGGGGATTCCCGATTCGAATCCCAATCTGGGTGGAGTTTCCATGTTCTCACCGTGTCCACGTGGGTTTCCTCCAGGTTCTCTGGTTTCCTCTCACAATCCAAAAACGTGGATCAAGTCAATTGTGTTCTCCAAATTGCCCCATATAGAGTGTGTCTGTGTGGGTGTCTGTGTGAGTGAGTGTGTGTCCAGTGATAGATTGGCGTCCTGTCCTGGGTGTATCTGCCGAGCGCCCGAAACTTTCTCCCCTGGATGGGCACTGGGGAACGCCCCCCCCCCCACGACCCTAGGATTAAGCAGAAGATAATAGATGAATCACTCACACAAACACACTCTATATGCGGCAATTTAGAGTAGTGTTTCCTGTCCTGGGTGTATTCACCCAGCGCCCAAAACGTTCCTCCCTGGATGAGCCTGGGGAAATCCCCCACCGCGACCCTAGTAGAGGATAAAGCGGAAGATAATGAAAGAATACTCTAAATTGCCCCATATAATGTGTGTTTGTGCATGTCTGTGTGCCCAGCGATAGATTGGCATCCTGTCCTGGGTGTATCTACCCAGCGCCCGAAACGTTCTTCCCTGGATGGGCATGGGGAACCCCCCCCCCGCGAACCTAGTAAAGGATTAAGCAGAAGATAATGAATGAATACTCTAAATTGCCTCATATAGAGTGTGTTTGTGTGAGTGAGTGTGTCCAGTGATTGATTGCCTCCCTGTCCTGGGTGTATCTGCCCAGCGCCCGAAACGTTCTCCCCTGGATGGGCATGGGGAACCCCCCCATGACCCTAATAGAGGATAAAGCGTAAGATGGATGGTATAACCAACATTTTGGTTGTAAGCAGATTGTCAGAATCAGTACCATTGGTCGTGTCATATACAGAAATATAGTTAGAATTAACTGTACTGTATATGTGTGAAGTTGGGGCGGCACGGTGGCTTAGTGGTTAGCACGTTTGCCTCTCAGTGGTAGGGAATCCCGGTTCGAATCCCCATCTGGATGGAGTTTCCATGTTCTCCCTGTGTCCGCGTGGGTTTCCTCCGGGTTCTCCGGTTTCCTCCCACAGTCCAAAAACATGGATCAAGTCAATTGAATTCTCAAAATTGCCCCATATAGAGTGTGTCTGTGTGAGTGAGTGTGCGCCCAGCGATGGATTGGCGCCCTGTCCTGGGTCTATCTGCCCAGCGCCCGAGACGTTCTCCCCTGGATGGGCATGGGGAACCCCACCGCGACCCTAATAGAGGATAAAGCGGGAGATAATGAATGAATGTGTGAAGTTGGATTGTGATGATGCTTCGAACTCTAGGACAACATGTTCTTCACCTCGGCCTGGACGTAGGGTCCAGCTGACCTGTCAGTCTGTCAGCGGCACCATCTTCCTCAGCCGGAGATGAAACGCTCGCCGAGAAGCCGCGAGGAAAAGTGGCTCACCTGCCTCTCAAGACTAATGTCAAAAAATGCCCTAGTCAAAGGGTAATTTGCCCCGGTCTGGACGTGGCTTTCTACTCACTTCAAAGCTGCCTTTTCAGAAAGAAAAAAGAGGACGAATGAGAGAAGGGAAAATGGTATTGAGGTGGAGGTAGCGACAGACTGACATTCTCGAGAGTCTTCCTGCACGGCATCCAAAAAAACGCCCGTCCCTTTAGTCAACACGCATGAAACCCAGATCCCACATCATAACGGAGCTCATTATGTGGTGGATCATGAGCGCTGGTACCATGTTCATACTCTCAGCATTATGAGAATCTTCAAAAAGAGGCACTATACAATTATATAATTGTACTTAGAAATAATTCAATTAGTGGTTGGCATGTTCTCCTCTCAGCGCTAGGGATCCTGGTTCGAATCCCAATCTGGGTGGAGATTCCATGTTTTCCCCGAGTCCACATGGGTTTCCTTCAGTTTCTCCGGTTTCCTCCCACAGTCCACAAACATGGATGTAATGTAAATGGAATGCTCCATATTGCCCCATATCAAGTATCAAGTATCAAGTATTTTTTATCTGTCATTCCACAATATAAAACACGGTGCAATATATGTGGAACGAGACAGCGTTCCCCAGGAACAAGGTGCTACATATAATAGCCAACACAAAGTGCACATGTGCAAACACAAGTATTTCAATAAAAAGCACAAGAATATCAATGAATTAAATAAATTGCCCCATATAGAATGTGTTTGTGTGTGTGAGTGAGTGTGTGTCCAGTGATAGATTGGCGTCCTGTCCAGGGGAGAATGTTTTGGATGCTGGGCAGATACACCCAGGACAGAACACCAATCTATCAGTGCTGAGAGGAGAACATGCTAACCACTAAGCCTATTAACCTCCAATCATGAAAAATCGAATTGATTTCAATGCATTTCAAGACGGAACCGTAACATGAGGTGAATCACCATCCCGGACATGACTGGTGTTCCACTTTTAGGAGTTTAAAGCGTGAGGGAACCACAGAGGTTCAGTCAGTATCGGGAAACGTATCCGTGTTTGGAGGAATTCGGAGCTCTGACAGCAGCTCTGCCTCGACAAATTGCTTTTGGGAAGTGCCAAAACAAATGGATTTAGCCGGGAGGCCAATAAAGCATGACAAAAGCAATGACATCTCCGGGGCTCTGTGTTTTCTTTCAGTCACTCCCATCCCCGTCCGGGCCGAAGCAGGAATGCACGGTCGGTCGTCGGTCGGAAAAAGGCAGCGACAAAACAAGATTAGCTCTAATCCACGCACCGTGCAGCGTGCAAAATCGTCGAGTATTTTAAAAATTGGACGTTTTTTACATCTGGCTCATTACATGGATTTTGAATTATCGCTGAGTCATCATAAAAGCCGCCCTCTTAGGTGGCGTTGCCTTATGCTTTATGCAGGGGCGTTATAGGGGTTTAGAAACATCAGGGGCTTTATCCCTTATTGCCCCTCTGTCCTCTTTAAAAAGTGTCTTTTCATGAGTGTATTTATCCATTTTTCAAATTGTTGTTTGATCATTTATTAGTTATTCATCCATCCATCAATTATCTTCCGCTTTATCCTCTATTAGGGTCGCGGGTGGGGGGGGGGGGGTTCCCCATGCCCATCCAGGGGAGAACGTCTCGGATGCTGGGCAGATACACCCAGGACGGGGCGCCAATCAATCTATCACTGGGCACACACTTACTCACACAGACACACTCTATATGGGGCTATTTTGGAGAATTCAATTGTCTTTATCCATGTTTTTGGACTGTGGGAGGAAACCGGAGAACCCGGAGAAAACCCACGCGGACACGGGGAGAGCATGGAAAATCCACCCAGATTGGGATTCGAACCGGTAATCCCTAGTGCTGAGAGGAGAACATGCTGACCACTAAGCCATCGTGATGCCCGGTGTGGAACCATCCATCCAGTCATCTATTATCTTCCGCTTTATCCTCTATTAGGGTTGCGGGGGGGTTCCCCATGCCCATCCAGGGGAGAATGTTTCGGGCGCTGGGCAGATACATCCAGGACAGGATGCCAATCCATCGCTGGGCACACACACACTCACTCATAACCACACAATATGGGGCAATTTGGAGAACTCAATTGACCTTCATCCATGTTTTTGGACTGTGGGAGGAAACCGGAGAACCCGGAGGAAACCCACGCGGACATGGGGAGAACATGGAAACTCCACCCAGATTGGGATTCGAACCAGGAATCCCTAGCTGAGAGGAGAACATGCTAACCACTAAGCCACCCGTGCCCCATTCATTAGTTATATTGGATAAAATTAAGTAACAGTGGAGAGCACATTCAGTTCTAATTAATGATGGTTTTAGCTGAAAATGTTTGAATAAACGAACCTGAGCTTCGGCAGAAAAGCATTAATCTTTTTCAGTCGCAGATGAGACATGGTTTCGCTTTGAAATACCGTAACTTTGCGAAAGTTTGCGCCTTCAGAAAAATATCTGACGGTTTCTGAGAAGCGGCTCTTTACAGCCAACATACAGTTATTACGGTAACTTTATCCCGATACTGGCGAAAAAAATCCGACTCCCTCACACACACACACACACACACACACACATACACACACACACACACACACACACAGCTGATGGTGACTTCATCGTTCGGTCCCGCTGCTGGAGCGAGGCTGCAGAGAAAGATGCTCTCATTTGATGTGTAGGGTGACCAGATGTACCGCATGTCCCCGCAAGTCAGGCAATTTCGTTACTTTTCACGCGTCCCGCAAATTGAGACGTTGTCACGCATTGTTATTGAAAGTCAGACTGCGGATTTAAATGCGTGTTTTATAATCTGCCATTGGACGGCTGTGTTGTCTGTTATCGGGGGAGAGGCAGGCTGTTTGAATCTTAACCAATCGGGAACGCGGACGCATGTCTGTTCTGTTTAATTGTACACACACACACACACATATATATATATATTTTTCATTCATTATCTCCCGCTTTATCCTCTATTAGGGTCGCGGTGGGGTTCCCCATGCCCATCCAGGGGAGAACGTCTCGGGCGCTGGGCAGATAGACCCAGGACAGGGCGCCAATCCATCACTGGGCACACACTCACTCACACACACACACTCTATATGGGGCAATTTTGAGAATTCAATTGACTTGATCCATGTTTTTGGACTGTGGGAGGAAACCGGAGAACCCGGAGGAAACCCACGCAAACACGGGTAGAACATGGAAACTCCACCCAGATGGGCATTGGAACCGGGAATCCCTAGTGCTGAGAGGCGAACGTGCTAACCACTAAGCCACCGTGCCGCTATATATATATATATATATGGCACAGTAGCTTTGTGGTTAGCATGTTCTCCTCTCAGCGCTAGGGATTCCTGGTTCGAATCCCCATGTTTCCATGTTCTCCCCGTGTCCGCGTGGGTTTCCTCCGGGTTCTCCGGTTTCCTCCCACAGTCCAAAAACATGGATCAAGTCAACTGAGTTCTCCAAATTGCCCCATATAGAGTGTGTCTGTGTGTGAGTGTGTGCCCAGTGATAGATTGGCGCCCTGTCCTGGATGTGTCTGCCCGGCACCGAGACGTTCTCCCCTGGATGGGCATGGGGAACCCCACCACGACCCTAATAGAGGATAAAGTGGAAGATAATGAATGAATTAATATATATATAACACAGCCGTCCAATGGCAGATTATAAAACACGCATTTAAAACTGACTTTCAATAACAATGCATTTGCAGGACGCGTGAAAAGTAACGAAATTGCGTGATTGTCCCGCACAAAGCGGGACATCTGGTCACCCAAGCTACTGACAAAACACCTGGGGCTATAGCCCCGAAAGCCCAGGTCTAACGCCGCGCCTGGCCTTATGCTTCCCTTACAATGAACAATAGCCACCTCAGAAGTAATGGCACTGGTACAGAGAGCCACTCCTGAAGCTGGAGATGAGAGAGAGAGAGAGAAAGAGAGAGAGAGAGAGAAAATAACCATTATCCAACGACATGTTCTATCACGTCAAAGAACCTGTTTTCTCCAGCCAAATCCCTCAGCGCCTTTCAGGGAAGAGATTCGGGCCTTGTAATAGAGACGGGAGCGAGAGATCACACTTATCCCGGGCTGAAAGAGGGGTAGAGAGACACTGAGATTCATTAAAGTGAGCGAGAGACACAGAGAGAAAGCGAGAGAGAGAGGGAGAATGTTCTATCTGATGTATTTTGAAGAGAAACAAGGTTCTAAGGCGGCATGGTGGCTTAGTGGTTAGCATGTTCTCCTCTCAGCGCCCCCAATCTGGGTGGAGTTTCCATGTTCTCTCCGTGTCCGCGTGGGTTTCCTCCGGGTTCTCCGGTTTCCTCCCACAGTCCAAAAACATGGGTCAAGTCAATGGAGTTCTCCAAATTGCCCCATATAGAGTGTGTCTGTGTGAGTGAGTGTGTGTCCAGTGATACATTAGCGCCCTGTCCTGGGTGTATCTGCCCAGCGCCCGAGACGTTCTCCCATGGATGGGCATGGGGAACCCGACCGTGACCCTAATAGAGGATAAAGCAGAAGAAAATGGATGGATGGAAAGACAGAGAGAGAGAGAAGAATGTTCTCTCTGATGTATTTTGAAGAGAAACAAGGTTCTAGTGTGGCACGGTGGCTTAGTGGTTGGCATGTTCTCCTCTCAGCACTAGGGATTCCCGGTTCAAATCCCAATCTGGGTGGAGTTTCCATGTTCTCCCCGTGTCCCCGTGGGGTTCCTCCGGGTTCTCCGGTTTCCTCCCACAGTCCAAAAACATGGCTCAAGGTCAATTGAGTTCTCCAAATTGCCCCATATAGAGTGTGTCTTTGTGAGTGAGTGCGTGTCCAGTGATAGATTGGCGTCCTGTCCTGAGTGTATCTGCCCAGCGCCCGAAACGTTCTCCCCTGAATGGGCATGGGGAACCCCCCTGCGACCCTAATAGAGGATAAAACAGAAGATAATGGATGGATGGATGGAACAAGGTTCTTGGAGATAGCTCTAAACCTAAGGGCCTTGTTGTGGTGAGCTGCTGAAATTAAGCTGAGACTGCCCTCTACTGGCCATACCACCAAAACACACCTTAAAACCTAAAAGCCTTTAAACGTCATTAAAATATCACCTGTTTAAAGAGTATTATAATTATTTTTCCCCTTGAATCGAATTTAAAAATTCATTCTTGAATTCTTTAAAATTCTTTTCAACGTTTCCCTCACCAGGGGAGCACATTTCGGGCGCTGGGCAGATACACCCAGGACAGGACACCAATCTATCACTGGACACACACTCACTCACTCACACAGACACACTCTATATGGGGCAATTTGGAGAATTAAGATGACCTTGATCCATGTTTTTGGACTGTGGGAGGAAACCGGAGAACCCGGAGGAAACCCACGCGGAGCTGTGTACCATAAGATTTGGTTTGTGCTGGGCATTCCAGGTCGAATCCCAATCTGGGTGGAGTTTCCATGTTCTCCCCGTGTCCGCCTTGGTTTCATCCAGGTTCTCTGTTATCCTCCCACAGTCCATATATATATATATATATATATATATATATATATATATATATATATATATATATATATATAATATAATATATTACATTTAGCATGTTCTCCTCTCAGCACTGGGGATTCCAGGTTTGAATCCCAATCTGGGTGGAGTTTCCATGTTCTCCCCGTGTCCGCATGAGTTTCCTCCGGGTTCTCCGGTTTCCTCCCACAGTCCAAAAACATGGATCAAGGTCAATTGAATTCTCCAAATTGCCCCATATAGAGTGTGTCTGTGTGAGTGAGTGAGTGTGTGTCCAGTGATAGATTGGCGTCCTGTCCTGGGTCTATCTGCCCAGCGCCCGAAACGTTCTCCCCTGGATGGGCATGGGGAACCCCACCGCAACCCTACTAGAGGATAAAACGGGAGATAATGAATGAATTCTTTAATTATTTAAAATTCTTTACAACGTTTCGCTCACCAGGGGAGAACGTTTCGGGCGCTGTGGCAGATACACCCAGGGCAGGACGCCAATCTATCACTGGACACTTACTTACACAGACACACTCTATATGGGGCAATTTGTAGAATTCAATTGACCTTGATCCATTTTTTTTGGACTGTGGGAGGATAACAGAGAACCCTGAGGAAACCAATGCAGACACGCCTGGGTTTCCTCCTTGTTCTCCTCCTTGTCCACAGTCCAAAAACATGGATCAAGGTCAACTGAATTCTCCAAATTGCCCCATATAAAGTGTGTGTGTGAGTGAGTGTGTGAGTGTGAGTTAGGTTAGGTTAGATAAGATTAACCTATCACATTATTACATCATTATAATTAAAACACAATGGCATGTCTCAATCATACTAAGCTTTGAAATCTCAGGAATATAAGCTTCTGAGAGCTCAGATGGGTGTAAATGACGTGGAAAGAGGCAGCAGTTGGGAAGTCGAGTAAATAGCAGAGAGACTAAACTGAGATTTGCATCCGAATGCTTCAGTTTGCCAGACTAACGCGGTACTTCTCACTCGTACCTGGAGGACAATGAGACACAATAGAGACTAAAGGGATTAAAATTCCTGAATTGGCCTGATTGCAGCTTATTATGCTAAACCTTTAAATAAGCTTTACAGTCAAGTATTAGGAACTATGTCTAAAGCACTATTCTAGACCTTGGTGACTGGATAAAAGTCTTTATTTGATGCATAAACAGCTGTGCATTTAAAAGCCCACTATTTTATATGGTATAGTTTAATTTGGAGACAATAAACTTACTTACAATAAACTAAATTAAACTTGTATTTTTTATATATTTATTCTTGACTTATATAAGGTATTGGTCTGCTTCTATCTTTGGAGGCTATCTTGAATTCTCAAGCCAAGGTTTCTAATTCCCTGTTTCAGTGTCTATATATAAAAATATATATAATATACTGTATATAAATATATATAGTGTAATATATATATATATATATATATATATATATATATATATATATATATATATATATATATATATATATATATATATATATATATATATATATATACATATGTGTGTGTGTGTGTGTGTGTCACAAATTGCACTTTATGTTTTCTTTTTTTTTCCTATTTTTTTAAAATATCTTCACTAAAATTCTGTTTACGGCCAGATAGAATATAAAAGTGAAACACTGCTATGATTATTATTATTATTATTATTATTATTATTAATACAGGCAGCACGGTGGCTTAGTGGTTAGCATGTTCTCCTCTCAGCTCTGGGGATTCCCGGTTCGAATCCCAATGTTCTCCCCGTGTTCACATGGGTTTCCTCCGGGTTCTCCGGTTTCCTCCCACAGTCCAAAAACATGGATTAAGTCAATTGAAATCTCCAAATTGCCCCATATAGAGTGTGTCTGTGTGAGTGAGTGTGTGTCCAGTGATAGATTGGCGTCCTGTCCTGGGTGTATCTGCCCAGTGCCCAAAACGTTCTCCCCTGGATGGGAATGGGGAACCCCCCCGCGAACCTAGTGTTTTTTTAATTATATTGTTTTCTAAGGATAAATTGCTCATTTTCCACTCAATTTTATACTTCAACAGAATTAATTTTGGATAAAGTCATTTCACATGATATAGGGGTGGCTTTTAAAAACTAAATTTATATTTTGCTTGTTTTGGGTATAATAATTCAGTCACTAGATTAGGAAAGACAACTGAACAACTTAAAAATGATATCTGAAGAGTTTATTCTCTCAGTATAAGAATCAGGAATTCAACTCGAGTCAAACATTCACCCACATGCATTTGCAAAAGTGAAAAGGGAGGGAAAAAAGCCCATTTCACAAGTGTTGCAAGGAAGGACAATAAAAAAAAATGTGCGTCTTGGGTTCGCCATATAATCAGCAAATGCATTCTGGGCCACGTCGGTGAATGTACATAGTAAAAAAAAAAAGAAAAAGTTGCTTATTCTCAGAGGAAACTATCTCAATACAAATTCGCATTCGTTTTCAAGTAGGGTTCTGTTATACCAGCGGTTCTGATATAGCACTCTGATATCAAAATAAACATTTCTGTATAGCTTTTGTACAAAATTCACATATTTACAAATGTCACTCTTTGGTCCCGGCTTGTCACATGACCACAGGACGTCGGATTGTCGCAGAGTGTCCGCAGCAGGATTCTCGACGACTAATGAGGCCAAGGCCTCCAGACAGAACCCTTCAGAAGCAAGGGCTGCTTAGACACAGAAGACGTTTTGAAGACCGACTCAAAGATCTCAGTGCTTTGAGAATGCAGGGACTGACCCAGGACGCCGCAAGAATCGGTCGACTCCATGGGGGTAAGTGCCTTGGAAATGTCTTCTTGTCCAAAGTGTATGGCAGCTGCCGCGTGACCATCTTGAATTTTGGGAAAGGGGTATTGGATGTTGCCCTTTGCTTCTTGGTCTTGGATGTAATGACTGACTCTCAAAAGACACGTTCTCACTCCATCGTTGTAATGCTGTTGGCGCTTACAAGGCGATTCCATCTCGTTGGTGAATGCGGCGTCGAGTCCTCTGTCTCGTTTCACTGGATATGAGAAAGGTCTTGATCGTTGCTCGGCTCGCAGGAAGTGCACAACACTCTCCAAAATTTCTGCCTTCTCCACTTTGGGATTCTTCAGTTTCTATAAAAAGAAGGATTGGAGAAAGAAAATGGCATCATTTCAATGATCCAGACAATCCACTATATGCAAAATAATCTAGACATTGGGTATGATCATCTGATGGGTACTGGGGGGGGTGGGATCCCCATGCCCAATGCCCATCAGATACACCTACACCCAGAACAGGGCACCAATCAATCGCTGGGCACACACTCACTCACACAAAGACTAACACACTCTATATGGGGCAAGTTAGAGCTGTCAATTAACCCTGAATCCATGTTTTTGGACTGTGGGAGAAAACTAGAGAACACAGAGGAAGCCCAGATGGACATGGGGAGAACATGGAAACCCCACCCAGATTGGGATTGTTAAATTCAGATGGTTCATGAATTTTATGTAAGCCCAACCATGGGAATTACAATACGCTTTCTAACTTTGGGCAAACAGTTTGGGGAAGGTCTCTTCCAGCTTGACAATGCATAAAGCAAGTTCCAGAAAGACCTGGTGGGTGGGTTTAGGCTGGTCTTTATGGACCCCACAGTACAAAGTTGGACTGAACTAGAACCGAAATTGCGAGTCAGGCTGTCTCACCCTACATCATGGTCTGATGTTCCAATTAGACATCAAGACATGGCCAAACGCTCCAAAAACTCGTAGAAAGCCCAAATGAGTGAAATGAGTGTTAAGATAAGATAAGATAGACCTTTATTTGTCCCACAATGGGGAAATTCCCATTCTCAACAGCAGATACATTAGAAGAAAGGTGAGAAATGGTATCTAGTCATTAGAAAAGATTTTTAAAAATAGGAAAATTTAGAAAATTATAGAAATCTATATATACACAATAAAATTCTAATTTTCAGTTATTTACAGTCGTACAATAGAGGAATACAATGAAACAATATCGCACATATGGTATCTGATTAAGCAGCAGACAGTTATTACATACATTCATCTATTATCTTCCGCTTTATCCTATATTGGGGTTGCGGGGGGGTTCCCCATGCCCACCCAGGGGAGAACGTTTTGGGCGCTGGGTAAATACACTCAGGACAGGATGCCAATCTATCGCTGGGCACACGCTCACTTACACAGACACACTCTATATGGAGCAATTTGGAGAACTTGACTTGATCCATGTTTTTGGACTGTGGGAGGAAACTGGAGAACCCGGAGAAAACCCACAAGGACACAGGGAGAACATGGAACCTCCACCCAGATGGGGATTCGAACCCGGAATCTCTAGCGCTGAGAGGCGAATGTGCTAACCACTAAGCCACCCTTACATACAGATGAAGGAAATGTATTGCCCAGTTATTTTTAGCTGCTAAGGGGGATCAACTTAGAATGGGGTGTCATAAGGACAATAGGGTGTCCTGTATATAAAATTTGGACGTCCCAATACCCAATGCTCATAGGGTTCTTTGTATGAAGTTAGAACTCACCTCATTACACGTGTTCTCCAGTAACAGCAGCCTTAATGTTTCCAAACTGTGGTTTATTCGGTCTCTCCTCCGCTTCTCCATGAGAGGTTTAGGAACCTAAAAAAAAAAAAATACCCGAGTCAGCAGTGTTTCCACTTAAGAAGATGCCCCTGTCCCTACACAGCACATGCTATTTCTGCATTCTGTTTTCACTGAATGTTAACCCCCAATCCCAGTGTATTACAATTACAACATCTCATGAAGTGGAGCTAACCAAACTTAACAGAACAACACGTTCTCTTACCCGTCGCTTCGTCTCTCTATGAAGTGGAAAATCAGTAGCCATTTTGCTCATGAAGAAGATCCAGCAGCAACAACACCCAACACTTTACAACAACAGCTGAACCTTTGGAGCCATTATAAACCCTATGACCCCACCCTATCTCCACCCATGAGTCTCCACAGCCAATGCTCATGGGCTTGCTGTAAATAAAGACCCCACCCTTCATTAATATTTATAAATGACTTAACTGATGAAAATGGATGTTAGTTAAAACCCTCAGAAAGCTATCTGTTTTAAATATCTCTTTGTATTTTTGGATTATTTATGGATTAAAAGTTACAATAAACCCCACAAAGCATTACATATCATATGTGCATTAAATATGTCCTCAGTGTTTTTTTTTTTATTATTTAATTTTTATTGATATACTTACATTTTATAACTATGTTTTTATTATTTTATATATTTTTTTAACTTTCCTTACGTGCCAAACTGTCCCTTTGTTGTTGCCAACAAGGTGCATTTCTCCATAATGTGACTAATAAAGGTTTATTTGACCTTTTAGGAGAAGTTGGTCTTTATTTTGTCTTGTATGAGCTTTCGGGAGTCTTTCTTTTGTTGCCGTGAGACCTCTCTATTCTAATTCACACCAAAGGTGTTCAGTGGGGTTGAGGTCCTGCCTCTATGTGGGCCAGTCAATTTTACACATTCAGTTCCAAAATTCACAGCAGCAGGTCGTTTATTATCATATCGCCCAGTGTCTGCTTTTCTCTCTCAAAAAAAACAAAAACAATTAAAAGGAGGTCATAATTAAAAGGAGTGTTAAATCAGTAGTTAAAGCCTGGTTCCAATAAGGAGAAAATGAATGTTGCAAGTTGGAACAGTTCTGTTTTAAATATACATCTCTTTACATCTTTATGTTTATATATCTTTATATTTGTATACATCTTTATATTTTAAAATTGATGAAAGTCCATTCCATGGCACAGTGGTTTAGTGGTTAGCACGTTCGCCTTTCAGCACTAGGTTTGAATCCCCATCTGGGATGAGTTTCCATGTTCTCCCCATGTATGCGTGGGTTTCCTCCGGGTTCTTCGGTTTCCTCACACAGTCCAAAAACATGGATCAAGTCAATTGAGTTCTCCAAATTGCCCCATATAGAGTGTGTCTGTGTGAGTGAGTGAGTGCCCAGCGATGGATTGGTGCCCTGTCCTGGGTGTATCTGCCCAGCGCCCGAAACGTTCTCCCCTGGATGGGCATGGGGAACCCCACCGCGACCCTAATAGAGGATAAAGCGGAACATGAATGAATGAATGAATGAATTAAAGTCCATTCCAAATATTAAGTCACAATAAACTACACAAAGCATATAATACAAAGTCTCTATTTATGTAATGTGCATTTATATATATATGTGTGTGTGTGTGTGTGTGTGTGTGTGTGTATGTGTGTGTGTGTGTATATATATATATATATATAGTTATGTTACATTTTGCAAAGCTGTTTTATTTTTTTAAATAATTAAATATTTTATGCCCAGCGATGGATTGGTGACCTGTCCTGGCGATGTTCTCCCCTGGATGGGCATGGGGAACCCCACCGCGACCCTAATAGAGGATAAAGCGGGAGATAATGGATGAATGAATAAATAATTTATTCATTCAGTTCATTGAAACTTGAATGTCTGAATGAAACTATAAGTTTATAGCTATAAGCCAATTAAAATGGGGTGCTTGCAGAAATAAATATATAAAAAATACTTACTTAAAATACTTTAACTATAATAAATAAATACTCAAATAAGGGAAAAAGGGATGTTAGTTAAAACAGTCAGCAATATATATATATATATATATATATATATATATATATATATATATATATATATATATATATATATATATATATATATATATATATATATATATATATATGTGTGTGTGTGTGTGTGTGTGTGTGTGTATATATATATATATATATATATATATATATATATATATATATATATATATATATATATATATATATATATATATATATATATTTCATTTATACAGGTAAGTTCAGATCAAATGTCTGAATAAATGTCGACCATGGTGATAATCGAGTGCTTGCAAAAATAAATCTGGGCTTAACGCCTTGAATTGAAATAAGCTCGGCGTTAATGGACTTCCATTCAGATTCTAATGTGTGGAATACGTCGCCACTTCAGTTCAAATGGCTGAATATGTTCTCCGGGTTCTCCGGGTTCGAGCTCAGCCCGCGGTTCTGAGAGAGGCGAAAAGAAGCGGCTTCCATTAAAACGCGGTTTAGTTAAGCTCGGTTTTCTCAAGCCCGGTTATTAGAGAGTCAGGAACCACGGGGGCGGGGTCAGACAGGCGGCAAAGCGGCGAGCCTTTGATCCGCTTGATCGGATAAGCCTCCAGGAAAGCTGCTCTTCATCTTTTGTGGAACGAACCCAACGGGGACCTTTTAATTCCATGATCCGATCATGCCGCTAATATATTCACGTGTTGAACAAAACACCAGCAAGAAAAGCGGAAATGTGAGCAATCAAATAATCCAATTTCCTTTTTAGATAAGAGATAATCCCACAGGCTCACAACAACACGAATTAACAGATGTTTTATTAGGATTTACAGACTAATTAAATCTATCTATCTATCTATCTATCTATCTATCTATCTATCTATCTATCTATCTATCTATCTATCTATATATATATATATATATATATATATATATATATATATATATATATATATATATATATATATATATATTTATATATATAGGCGGCACGGTGGTTTAGTAGTTAGCACGTTCGCCTCTCAGCGCTAGGGATTCCCGGTTCGAATACCCATCTGGGTGGAGTTTTTCATGTTCTCCCCGTGTCCGCGTGGGTTTCCTCCGGGTTCTCCGGTTTCCTCCCACAGTCCAAAAACATGGATCAAGTCAATTGAATTCTCAAATATTGCCCCACATAGAGTGTGTCTGTGTGAGTGAGTGTATGCCCAGCGATGGATTGGCGCCCTGTCCTGGGTGTATCTGCCCAGCGCCCGAGACGTTCTCCCCTGGATGGGCATGGGGAACCCCTCTGCGACCCTAATAGAGGATAAAGCGGGAGATAATGAATGAATATATATATATATATTCTATGTACCTATCTATCTATATCCTATCTATCTATCTAACTATCTAACTATCCAGATGCAAGATTTAAAGTAGCTGGGCGCACACTCACTCACACAGGCACACAAAATCACACAGGGACCATATATGGGCAATTTAGAGCATTCAATTTACCTTGATTCCATGTTTTTGGACTGTAGGAGAAAACCAACGACATGGTGGCTTAGTGCCTGGCATGTTCTCCTCTCAGCACTAGGGATTCCTTGTTGGAATTCCAATCTGGGTGGGGTGTCCATGTTCTCCCCGTGCCCGCATGGGTTTCCTCCAGGTTCTCCGGTTTCCTCCCACAGTCCAAAAACTTGCACCAATTTGCCCCATATAGAGTGTGTACGTGTATATGTGTGTGACTTATTGCCAGTTAAAGATTGGTGTCCTGTACTGGGTGTATCTGCTCAGTGCATGAAAGGTTCTCCCCTTGATGGGCATGGGGATAGAGGATTAAATGGAAGATGTTGGATGGATGGATGGATGGATGGAAGGGAGAAAGCCAGAGAACCTAAAAAAACCTTGCGGTCACGGGGAGGACTTGAAGCGAAACATGGAACAGGAGATAACCCAGATTGAGATTTAAACCTGGAGCCCCAGCGCTAAGAGGCAAACATTCATTCATTCATTATCTTCTGTTTTATCCTCTATTAAGGTCACGGGGGGTTCCAAATGCCCATCGAGGGGAGAACATCTAGGGCGCTGGGCAGATACACCCAGGACAGGGCGCCAGTCTGTCGCTGGGCACACACTCACTCACACAGACACACTCTATATGGGGCAATTTGGAGAACTCATTTTACTTGATCCATGCTTTTGGACTGTGAGAGGAAACCGGAGAACCCGAAGGAAACTCACGCGGACACAGGGAGAACATGGAAACTCCACCCAGATGGGGATTCGAACCGGGAATCCCTAGTGCTGAGAGGAGAACATGCTAACCACTAAGCCACCATGCCGCCCTAAGAGGCGAACATCTCACCCTATATATATATATATATATATATATATATATATATATATATATATATATATATATATATATATATTCATTCATTATCTCCCGCTTTATCCTCTATTAGGGTCGCGGTGGGGTTCCCCATGCCCATCCAGGGGAGAACGTTTCGGGCGCTGGGCAAGTACACCCAGGACAGGACGCCAATCCATCGCTGGGCACACACTCACTCACACAGATGCTCTATATGGGACAATTTTGGAGAATTCAATTGACTTGATCCATGTTTTTGGGCTGTGGGAGGAAACCGGAAAACCAGGAGGAAACCCACGCGGACACGGGGAGAACATGGAAACTCCACCCAGATGGGATTCGAACTGGGAATCCCTAGCGCTGAGAGGCGAACATGCTAACCACTAAGCCACCGTGCCTCCCTATATATATATATATATACAGTAGATAAATTGAAATAATAGCAAATTGAATAGCAGCCATGGATCTATGTGTGTGTGTGTGTGTGTGTGTGTGTGTGTGTGTGTGTGTGTGTGTGTGTGTGTGTGTGTGTGTGTTCAGGGGGGAGGGGAAGGGGAAAGAGGCTACAGCACTGGAGTAGAAGGTCCTAACCAGTTCATTCTGGACATCATGAAGCATTTATTTATTTATTTTACGCCAGTAATTTATTTAATTCGTTTGATTTATTTTACTAATTCATGTATTCATTATTTTATTGTATTTATGTATTTAATTATTCAATTCGTTATTTACGTCCTTTTTTATTTTACTAATCAATTGTAAATACCCAGCTCAGCAAAACAACGTATTTGTGCAATGGTATTAGAAGCTATGTCTGAATGTTTTTAAAGGTGAAATTTACTGATCGCTTGTTGACTTTGGTTGATTACTTTTTGTCATGGCACGAGCACTGCGCGCGTGGCCGCCAGGAAACAACGACTTCACCTCCTCCTGACGTTTGTTTTGATTTGGGGTAAAAGAGGGGGGCAATCAAAGGTGTGAGGGGCAAACGTTTAACACCATTCTGTAAAGTGAGCTGATTTGCGTGATAACCACTTAAAATCCGCCCGATTTACAAAAAAATAAAATAACTTTTGGAGCCCGTGCTACACTTTATAACTGAGGATTTAATTTTAAATTGTTAAAATTAAGAAATAAACAAATAAGGTAGCTCAATATATTAAAAAATCGACACTCTAGACAGAACTATTATAAATAAATATTGTCGATAAATATAGAAATTTATATATATATATGTTTGTGTGTCTATCTGTCTGTATATGTATATATATATATATATATATATATATATATATATATATATATATATATATATATATATATATATATATATATATATATATATATATATACATACATATATACATACACACACACACACACACGCATATATATATATATATATATATATATATATATATATATATATATCCAATAGTCCATAATATATTGGGCTACTTTATTTGTTTATTTCTTAATTTTATTAACTTAATTTAATTTAACAATTTAAAATAATATCCTCAGTTATGAAGTGTTGCACAGGCTAGCTATATATATATATATATATATATATATATATATATATATTCATCTTCCGCTTTATCCTATATTATTGTATTCATCCAGGGGAGAACGTTTCGGGCGCTGGGCAGATACACCCAAGACAGGACACCAATCTATCGCTGGACACACACTCACTCACACAGATACACTCTATATGGGGCAATTTGGAGAACTCAATTGACTTGATCCATGTTTTTGGACTGTGGGAGGAAACCGGAGAACCCGGAGGAAACCCACGCGGACACGGGGAGAACATGGAAACTCCACCCAGACGGGGATATATATATATATATATATATATATATATATATATATATATATATATATATATATATATATATATATGTGTGTGTCCTTGTGGCTAATCACATAAAGCATGTACCAGATGCAATTGTATGTTTCCTATTAAGCAAAGACCAAATCACGGTGTAAGAAAGTCAGAATATGCACTGAACAGAACTGCACAAACAGAATTTGTGGTGTTTAAACTAATGCTTGGGACATTAAGACATAACTTGTTGGGTTGAAATCGATTACAACCTGTTTCTGTTTATATTTTAGTAATAATATGTCAAATTGTTTGGATAAACTCTGCTGACTGATTTTTGAACATGAGAGTACATTGAATGCTGTAAATTGCCCCATATATTGTGTGTTTGTGTGTGTGTGTGTGCCTGTGTGTCTGTGTGATAGATTGGTGTCCTGTCCTGGGTGTATCTGCCCAGTGCCTGAAATGTTCTCCCCTGAATGAGCATGGGAACCCCCCTGCGCCCCTAATAGAGGATTAGGTAGAACATAATAAATTAATAATGAATGAATCCCCTAATTTGCCCCAAATAGAGTGTGCTGTTTTTTAAACACAAAATGCTTAGCTGGCATAAAATGTGGACTTTACTAAATACAGCTGATCTTAAGAACCAGTGTAATAGAACTTTGCACGGATGCGTCAACAGGCCACCCATTAACACCACGAGTGAGAAGTTTCTTCCATCAGTTAGCGTTAAATACACACAATTCACACCTCAGGACAGACCCTGACTCGTTATTTTAAATGTACAGACAGCTCATTCTGTTCAGGATGTAAAAGCACTGTGAGCTACACCTGACTCCTGATCGATTTATTCATTCATTCACCCATTATGTTCCGCTTTATCCTCTATTAGGGTCGCGGTGGGGTTCCCATGCCCATCCAGAGGAAAACGTTTTGGGCGCTGGGCAGATACACCCCAATCTATCGCTTAGCACACACTCACTCACACAGACACGCACGCATACACACTCTATATGGGGCAATTTTGGAGAACTCAATTGACTTGTTCCATGTTTTTGGACTGTGGGAGGAAACCGGAGAACCCGGAGGAAACCTACGCAGACACGGGGAGAACATGGAAACTCCACCCAGATGGGGATTCGAACCGGGAATCCCTAGTGCTGAGAGGCGAACGTGCTAACCACCAAGCCACCGTGCCGCCCCCGGATCGATTTAATGTTTTATAAATTCTCTCTTTATAATAATGCACATGTGTTCTGGTCAGAGGTTCAGTAGGAGGCCACATTCCCACCACCTGACTCCAAGTGCTTCAACACCTTCTAAAATACTTAGATACCAGGTCTTATTCAACACCTGACCCGCGTTCCCACAATACACAACCTGAAACACATTATAGTTTTGAGAAAAAAAAAAAAAAAAAAAAAAAAAAAAAAAAAAAAAAAAAAAATATATATATATATATATATATATATATATATATATATATATATATAGCGATAGCTATATATATATAGGATATCTATATATATATATATATAGGATATCTATAGGATATCTCTGTCCTATATATATATATCTATCTCGAAATCAGCATATCTTAATCTGTGTTATAATTAGACATTTTTTTCATTTTTTAATATGAATAAATACATCTCTTCCAGGGCGGCATGGTGGCTTAGTGGTTAGCATGTTCTCCTCTCAGCGCTAGGGATTCCCGATTCGAATCCCCATCTGGGTGGAGTTTCCATGTTCTCCCCGTGTCCATGTGGGTTTCCTCCGGGTTCTCCGGTTTCCTCCCACAGTCCAAAGATCAAGTCAATTGAGTTCTCCAAATTGCCCCATATAGAGTGTGTCTGTGTGAGTGAGTGTGTGCCCAGCGATAGATTGGCGCCCTGTCCTGGGTGTATCTGCCCAGCGCCCGAGACGTTCTCCCCTGGATGGGCATGGGGAACCCCACCGCGACCCTAATAGAGGATTAAGCGGGAGATAATGAATGAATGAATGAAGGATAAATAATGACCACTCTTTATAATTTAGGCTACATTTTTTAATATGAATAAATACATCTCTTTCAGGGCGGCACGGTGGCTTAGTGGTTAGCATGTTCTCCTCTCAGCGCTAGGGATTCTCGGTTCGAATCCCCATCTGGGTGGAGTTTCCATGTTCTCCCCGTGTCCGTGTGGGTTTCCTCCGGGTTCTCCGGTTTCCTCCCACAGTCCAATGGGCATGGGGAACCCCACCACGACCCTAATAGAGGATAAAGCGGGAGATAATGAATGAATGAATGAATGAATAAATGATCCAGTTTTTAAAGTTAAATTTACTTCTTATATTGACAGATCATTTTACTTCATTCTTGTATGTTTTTGTCTTGATTTGTGTTTATTTATTAGCTACCTAGATATTATTTTAGCAGCTTATTTACTTTAGTCCTTTGAATCTCAGCCAAAGACTTAAATAGTGTAAAATTGAAGCCTTCTAAATGAACACCATTTGCTTCGGTGCGAAACTTGTAAGTAAATAGTGTCAATTCAAGCTAATTTTTTATAGCAAGCTTTACCAAATAAACTGCATGGTAAGCATTTTCTATATCTATTATGTGTCTTTAATGAACATTTGGAACAAAGATTAGTAATATGAAGACCTTGTCAACGAGGAGAGAAAGTGACAATTAAGTGTAAGGTATCTTGAAAGTTACATTTATTTAAACATATATATTATAAATTCAATGGAAGTTATCATTTTGAGATGATTATTTGGATGTTTTATTAAAGTATATCAGGCAAACTTGCCTAGTGACTTATGATCAAGATATTCTAATGATCTAAATACATACAGTAATTGCATTGCAAACAATACAAACCAAAAATAAAAAAATAAATGACAATAAACTTTTAAAAATAATAATAAACTTTGATTTTATAAAAATATTTTAAATATTTTATTTATTTTAAAAAGTGAATTTACTTACTATATTGGCAGATCATTTTACTTGATTCTTAATGTGAGTATATTTTTGTTACCTAGGTAACCTAGGGATTTTTTTTTGCAGTTTATTTACTTCAATCCTTTAAATCTCAGCCAAAGTCTAAAAAAGTGTAACTGCAAAACTTAAGCCTTCTAAATTAATACCAGTTTTATTATAGTACATCAGGCAAACCTGTCTATTAACTTATGATCAAGATATTCTAATAATCTAAATACATACAATAATTACATTGCAAACAATACAAACCAATAATACAATAATAAATTATAACAAACTTTTTGTATATATTTAAAATCTTTAAAGGTTAATTTTCTTACAATATTGGCAGATAATTTTGATCCCTGTACGTTTTTTTCTTGTTATATTTTTGTTACCTAGGTAACCTAGGGATTTTTTTAGCAGTTTATTAACTTCAGTCCTTTAAATCTCAGCCAAAGACTTAAATAGTGACAAATTTAAGATTCTAATTTAATACCATTTGCTTCTTTGCGAAACTCATAAGTAAATAGTGTTAATTCAAGCTTATTTTGAAATGCAGGCTTATGTTGCAGCTCGATCGAACAAAACGCACGGTTGCTATGGTTACCAGCTAAAAGAGCAACGCGGCAAATGAGGGTTATGTACATTTCAAATCCCTTTAATGAGGATCTTAGTCTTCTCATGAATCCTGTTATGGGCTTTGCGCCACTTCTGAGGGTGCGCACTTTCGGGGGGGGTTTGTTGGATAAGCTGGCGCATCGCTGTTCATTCAAACAGCAAAGCGACCTTTAATGTTCTTTATTCGGCCTGTTTAAGCCTCTACGGGGGACAAATGACGGGGGCCAGTTGCCCCGCAGTGGGACATTAATTAGAGGCGTGAGGCCCCGATGCGCACGGACTGAGTGCACAGTGCGTTCACACTGCGCCATTCTGCGAAACAGCTGGTCTGCTGCACATCTGCCTGCCCACGCAATAAGAGAAACACTTTAACAACAGCTGCAGCGTGGGTTAGGAATGCCGCCACCCACAGATCTCTGAATGTATTTACACAGCCAACTGTTAAAGCAACTTCTGGTTTACAGCTGATTGTTGGTTTTGTTTCAGCCAAAAATAATATTTATTCATTCATTATCTTCCGCTTTATCCTCTGTTAGGGTCGCGGTGGGGTTCCCCATGCCCATCCAGGGGAGAACGTCTCGGGCACTGGGCAGATACACCCAGGACAGGGCGCCAATCCATCGCTGGGCACACACTCACTCACACAGACACACTCTATATGGGGCAATTTGGAGAATTCAATTGACTTGATCCATGTTTTTGGACTGTGGGAGGAAACTGGAGAACCCGGAGGAAACCCACACAGATACGGGGAGAACATGGAAACTCCACCCAGATTGGGATTCGAACCGGGAATCCCTAGCGCTGAGAAGAAAACATGCCAACCACTAATTAATTAATTTGTCATTTTTAAATGGATTCATGTGTCGTCATGTCGTCATGTTCGTAGACGATGAACAATTGTGAGGAACAAAAATATCAATAAAAATATGATTTAACGTGAATTATTTTAATCCATCCATCCATTATCTTCAGCTTTATCCTCTATTAGGGTCGTGGGCAGGGGGGGTTCCTCATGCCCATCCAGGGGAGAGAACGTCTCGGGCGCTGGGCAGATACACCCAGGACAGGACACCAATCTATCACTGGGCACACTCACTCACACAGACACACTCTATATGGGGCAATTTGGAGAACTCGATTGACTTGATCCATGTTTTTGGACTCTGGGAGGAAACCGGAGAACCCGGAGGAAACCCACACAGATACGGGGAGAACATGGAAACTCCACCCAGATGGGGATTCGAACCGGGAATCCCTAGCGCTGAGAGGAGAACATGCTAACCACTAAGCCACCCAAAAATAATATAATTAATATAATATATCCATCCATTATCTTCCGCTTTATCCTCTCTTAGGGTCGTTATGTTCTACCTGATTCTCTACTAAGGTCGCTGGGGGGGAGGGGATGGGGAGGGTTGCCCATCATGGAGAGACACACCCAGGACAGGGCACCAATCTATCACTGGACACACACTCCCTCACACAGAAAAGCTGTGACTCAAACACAATTTAGAGCATTCATTCATTATGTTCTACTGAATTCTCTATTTGGGTTGCAGGGGGGTTCCCCATGCCCATCCAGGGGAGAATGTCTCGGTCGCTGGGCAGATAGACCCAGGACAGGACGCCGATCCATCGCTGGGCACACACTCACTCACACAGACACACTCTATATGGGGCAATTTGGAGAACTCAATTGACTTGATCCATGTTTTTGGACTGTGGGAGGAAACCGGAGAACCCGGAGGAAACCCACGTGGACACGGGGAGAACATGGAAACTCCACCCAGATTGGGATTCGAACCGGGAATCCCTAGCGCTGAGAGGAAAACATGCTAACCACTAATTATTTAATTTGTCATTTTTAAATGGATTCATGTGTCGTCATGTCGTCATGTTCGTCGACGATGAACAATTGTGAGGAACAAAAATATCAATAAAAATATCATTTAACGTGAATTATTTTAATCCATCCATCCATTATCTTCAGCTTTATCCTCTATTAGGGTCGTGGGGAGGGGGGGTTCCTCATGCCCATCCAGGGGAGAGAACGTCTCGGGCGCTGGGCAGATACACCCAGGACAGGACACCAATCTATCACTGGACACACACTCACTCACACAGACACACTCTATATGGGGCAATTTAGAGAACTCAATTGACTTGATCCATGTTTTTGGACTCTGGGAGGAAACCGGAGAACCCGGAGGAAACCCACGCGGACACGGGGAGAACATGGAAACTCCACCCAGATGGGGATTCGAACCGGGAATCCCTAGCGCTGAGAGGAGAACATGCTAACCACTAAGCCACCCAAAAATAATATAATTAATATAATATATCCATCCATTATCTTCCGCTTTATCCTCTCTTAGGGTCGTTATGTTCTACCTGATTCTCTACTAAGGTCGCTGGGGGGGAGGGGATGGGGAGAGGGTTGCCCATCATGGGGAGACACACCCAGGACAGGGCACCAATCTATCACTGGACACACACTCCCTCACACAGAAAAGCTGTGACTCAAACACAATTTAGAGCATTCATTCATTATGTTCTACTGAATTCTCTATTTGGGTTGCAGGGGGGTTCCCCATGCCCATCCAGGGGAGAATGTCTCGGTCGCTGGGCAGATAGACCCAGGACAGGACGCCGATCCATCGCTGGGCACACACTCACTCACACAGACACACTCTATATGGGGCAATTTGGAGAACTCAATTGACTTGATCCATGTTTTTGGACTGTGGGAGGAAACCGGAGAACCCGGAGGAAACCCACGTGGACACGGGGAGAACATGGAAACTCCACCCAGATTGGGATTCGAACCGGGAATCCCTAGAGCTGAGAGGAAATCATGCTAACCACTAATTATTTAATTTGTCATTTTTAAATGGATTCATGTGTCGTCATGTCGTCATGTTCGTCGACGATGAACAATTGTGAGGAACAAAAATATCAATAAAAATATCATTTAACATGAATTATTTTAATCCATCCATCCATTATCTTCAGCTTTATCCTATATTAGGGTCGTGGGGAGGGGGGGTTCCTCATGCCCATCCAGGGGAGAGAACGTCTCGGGCGCTGGGCAGATACACCCAGGACAGGACACCAATCTATCACTGGACACACACTCACTCACACAGACACATGGGGCAATTTGGAGAACTCAATTGACTTGATCCATGTTTTTGGACTCTGGGAGGAAACCGGAGAACCCGGAGGAAACCCACGCGGACACGGGGAGAACATGGAAACTCCACCCAGATGGGGAGTCGAACCGGGAATCCCTAGATCTGAGAGGAGAACGTGCCAACCACTAAGCCACCATGCCGCCCAAAAATAATATAATTAATATAATATATCCATCCATTATCTTTCGCGTTATCCTCTATTAGGGTCGTTATTTTCTACCTGATTCTCTACTAAGGTCGCTGGGGGGGGGGGGTGTTCCTCATGCCCATCATGGGGAGACACACCCAGGACAGGGCGCCAATCTATCACTGGACACACACACTTACTCACACAGAAAAGCTCACACTCTATATGGGGCAATTTAGAGCATTCATTCATTATGTTTTACTGAATTCTCTATTTTGGTTGCGGGGGGGGGGGGGGGGTTCCCCATGACCATCCAGGGGAGAATGTCTCTGGGCTGGGCAGATACCAATCTATCACTGGACAAACACTCACTCACACCAACACACTGTATATGGGGCAATTTGGAGAATTCAATTGACTTGATCCATGTTTTTGGACTGTGGGAGGAAACCGGAGAACCCGGAGGAAACCCACGCGGACACAGGGAGAACATGGAAACTCCATCCAGGAGAACATGCTAACCACTAAGCCACCGGCTCAGCAAAAATAATTAATATAATCCAATATAATGTAATATAGTTCAAATCTAATCTAATCCAATATAATAATATGATATAATATAAAGGGCGGCACAGTGACTTAGTGGTTAGCATGTTCTCCTCTCAGCGCTAGGGATTCCTGTTTCAAATCCCAATCTGAGTGGAGTTGCCATGTTCTCCCCGTGTCCGCGTGGGTTTCCTCCGGGTTCTCCGGTTTCCTCCCACAGTCCAAAAACATGGATCAAGTCAATTGAATTCTCCAAGTTGCCCCATATAGAGTGTGTCTGTGTGAGTGAGATTTTGGCGATAAATGGGCGAGTCCCCAAGCCCATCCAGGGGAGAACGTTTCGGGTGCTGGGCAGATACACCCAGGACAGGACACCAATCTATAGCAAGGCACACAATTACTCACACACAAACACACACTATAAAACATCACACAAGACAAGTGACTGGAACACACACATCGTTCTCCATGATTCATTTATTCACCGAATCGGCAAAAAAAAAAGAAACTGTTTCAGTTGCATGAATAGTAAAGAAAAATAAGAAGTCTCTAAATGTAGATGGAGCAAAGCAGCAGGTCAAATTCGGGGCAACCAACCGTTCTTCATTCAGGCTTTGCTGACCGGGTGACCCTGGGCGCGCTGGTACTCCTGCTGCAGGCTGGAGAGAACCTCCCGATGCTGTTCCGACTTCCTCTCCATGTCCTTCAGCAGATTTTCATAACGTTGGCTGAAAAGGAAATATTTCACAATCGATTATTTATTAGGGCGGCATGGTGGCTTAGTGGTTAGCATGTTCTCCTCTCAGCGCTAGGGATTCCCGGTTCGAATCCCAATCTGGGTGGAGTTTTCATGTTCTCCCCGTGTCCGTGTGGATGTCCTCCGGGTTCTCCGGTTTCCTCCCACAGTCCAAAAACATGGATCAAGTCAATTGAGTTGTACAAATTGCCCCATATAGAGTATGTCTGTGTGAGTGAGTGTGTGCCCAGTGATAGATTGGTGCCCTGTCCTGGGTGTATCTGCCCAGCGCCCGAAACGTTCTCCCCTGGATGGGCATGGGGAACCCCCCTCGCGACCCTAGTAGAGAATTTGGTACAACATAATGAATGAATACTCTAAATTGCCCCATATAGAGTGTGAGTTTGTCTGTCCAGTGATTGATTGGCGCCCTGTCCTGGGTGTATTTCCCTATGATGGGCATAAGGAACCCTCCCCCACTGCGACCTTAGTACAGAATTAGGTAGAACATAATGAATGAATAATGATTGAATTCTCCAAATTGCCCCATATAGAGTGTGTCTGTGTGAGTGAGTGTGTCCAGTGATAGATTGGCATCCTGTCCTGGGTGTATCTGCCCAGCGCCCGAAACATTCTCCTCTGGATGCGAATGGGGAACCCCTCCCCCGCGACCCTAGTGGAGAATTCGGTAGAAGGTAAAGAATGAATACTCTAAATTGCCCCATATAGAGTGTTTGTGAGTGAGTGTGTCCAGTGATAGATTGGCGTCCTGTCCTGGGTGTATCTGCCCAGCGCCCGAAACGTTCTCCCCTGGATGGGCATGGGGAACCCCCCCGCGACCCTAATAGAGAATTAGGTAGAACATAATGAATACATTTCTCCGGTGATGTACTCCAGACGTTTCCCCACGGTTGCTTTGGCTTCATCCAGATCTTGCTTCACCAGAACGGGGCCAACCAGCTTATACACCGTGTTCTGGCTATCCAGCAGGTCCAGTTCCTGAGGGACGCATTGGTATTCAGAAGTTCCATCATCAAAATTTCACCTTAATACAGTGCTTCTCAAATAGTGAGGTGCGCCCCCCTGGGGGGGTGCAGTGCGGTGCATGGGGGGGCGCATAACAAGAAATCACAGAGCAAGTGATATTAAGTTTACTGAACAAATCCTCAAGAGACAACATGGAGAAATATTTAACAGAGATAAAGAGAGAAAGCCGGAGAGAGACGAAGATAATGAGAGCAACAAAAGTCAACCGAAAACTAAATGTCGAAGTGTATTTAGCGCCTGGCTTCACTGTAACTGTAACTTCACTGTAACTGTAACTTCACTGTAACGAAGGTGGAAGACGAAGAAAGACCGGTGTGTCTTCTGTGTCTTTAAATGTTGGCAGCGGACAGCGTGAAGCCAAATAAATAAAGGTGTCACTTAAAGACATTACACCCCAATCACACTGATAACCGCTTGAGTTTTTAATCGCAAATGTGACGCGTAGAGCCAGCAAATATTAACGCTTTATGAAAGCTACTTCAGAAAAGCTGCAAAACGGACGCGTTGGAGACATTAGTTCTGATTTCCTCAAAAAAACAAAAAAAAAAACAGCACAAATTGTTTTTGGTTTGTAGGTTAAAGTGTTAATAAATTGAGCTCCAGAATTAATGTTGCTGATGAATTTGAATTTATTATTATTTATTGATTTTATTTCATATAATTTTTCAGTATCAAATGCCAGTCAGTTCAAAAATGTTTCTAGTTTAAATAAGGATTATATTCGTTTCTGTTACAAACTTTCTGTTACAAAGTTAATAAAAATATTCTGTTCTAGGTTGATCTATATTTCTTTCTTTTTTGTTTTATTTATTGTTCATAAGGATACGCTGTACTTATAACAAACTTATAGACAAATGATATTACAGTGGGCGTGTAAAAATATTTTTTCATCCCATTTTGTCATGGGGGGGGGGGGGGCGCAAAAAGTTTTCTTCTTCCCAGGGGGGGGGCTTAACAGATAATAATTGACAATCACTGCCTTAATAAGAACTTTAAATGATTCACCACACAACACAACAATAAAATAACAAAAGCAACGCACCTCTTTAACAATGTTGTTCTCCGTCAGCTGAGCCTCCAGCTTCTGTCGGGCCGACATGCTTTTATTCACATCTGCAAAGTCAGACGTTTGATGATCAGAGTTGTGGAACGCAAGAGTTTATTTAAATTCATAATTCATTCATCTAATATGGTCAGGGGGGCGGAAGGGGGTTCCACATGGCTTTCTCAGGGGAGAACGTTTTGGGTGCTGGGCAAATACACCCAACGCAGGGCACACTCATTCACACAAACACTATATGAGTATATATAAGAAAACATGGATTCAAGGTGGGTGGCACGGTGGCTTAGTGGTTAGCATGTTCTCCTCTCAGCACTAGGGATTCCCGGTTCGAATCCCAATCTGGGTGGAGTCTCCATGTTCTCCCCGTGTCCACGTGGGTTTCCTCCGGGTTCTCGGGTTTCCTCCCACAGTCCAAAAACATGGATTCAAGGTATATCGAATGCTCTAAATTGCCCCATATAGTGTGTCTGTGTAAGTGAGTGTGTGTCCAGTGATAGATTGGCGTCCTGTCCTGGGTGTATCTGTCAAGCGCCCGAAATGTAAAGCGGGAGATAATGGATGGATGCATGAATAATACTCCTGACAGGGCAGCAAATTGCCTTAGTGGTTAGCATGTTCGCCTCTCAGCATCGGGGATTCCCTGTTCGAATCCCAATCTGGGTGGAGTTACTATGATCACATGTTCCTGTGTCCATGTGGGTTTCCACCAGGTTCTCCGGTTTCCTCCCACAGTCCAAAAACATGAATTCAAGGTAAATCGAATGCTCTATATTGCCCCATATAGAGTGTGTCTGTGTGAGTGAGTGTGTGTCCAGTGATAGATTGGTGTCCTGTCCTGGGTGTATCTGCCCAGCGCCCGAAACGTTCTCCCCTGGATGGGCATGGGGAACAAATGTGACCTATAGTGTGCTTTGAGTTTTGCCCCCCACCCCACTATATGAGTATATATAAGAAAACATGGATTCAAGGTGGGCGGCACGGTGGCTTAGTGGTTAGCATGTTCTCCTCTCAGCACTAGGGATTCCTGGTTCGAATCCCAATCTGGGTGGAGTCTCCATGTTCTCCCCGTGTCTGCGTGGGTTTCCTCCGGGTTCTCCGGTTTCCTCCCATTGTCCAAAAACATGGATTCAAGGTAAATCGAATGCTCTAAATTGTGTGTCTGTGTGAGTGAGTGTGTGTCCAGTGATAGATTGGTGTCCTGTCCTGGGTGTATCTGCCCAGCGCCCGAAACGTTCTCCCCTGGATGGGCATGGGGAACAAATATGACCTATAGTGTGCTTTGAGTTTTGCCCCCCCCCCCCGTAGAGGGTTTCGGTGGTTTTACCTCAGTGTTTACTGTCTATGTACACCCCAGATACGTGTAATCCACCACAATAGTCTCCATTATGCCTCCATAGGATTTATTACCCCTAAAAGTGAATCATAAGACAAAAGAACTACCCCTAAAGGTGCAGTGACGTCATCGTTTTGATTGACAGCACATCGGCAAACGTGCTAAAGCAAAGCTTAGCTCTCACACACACTTTAACTTATTGAAACAACTTAATGTCACGCTAACCTCGCGATTCCAGGTTGTAAATCGGAGTTATTAATAAAAAGAACACCGACAGAACCCTAAATCACACCCACAGCCGCATTGTTTATAAGATTACTCACCTTTTTGTAACTGTTGGTATTTATCTACTTCTGTCTGTAATCTCTTCTGAATCGCTTCAGCCATAGCGACTTTTAACGCGAATTAATTGTTTAAATAAAGAAGATTTAACGGCTTCGGGCTACAGACACACTGCAGCCATGCAGAATGAAAGCAGGCGCGGGAGTGATGACGTGAGGGGATGACGTCGGCTGAGCGTCTGTGACGACGGGTGTTGCTTTATCGCCCCCTACCGTTTATTTAAAATATTTACATTTAACCCATCCATGCAGAGAAACACACATATATGTAAACACACACAAACACACTCTATATGGGGCAATTTTGAGAACTCAATTGACTTGATCCATGTTTTTGGACTGTGGGAGGAAACCGGAGAACCCGGAGGAAACCCACGCGGACACGGGGAGGACATGGAAACTCCACCCAGATTGGCATTCGAACTGGGAATCCCTCACACTGAGAGGAAAACATGCTAATCACTAAGCCACCTGCCGCCCTATTATTCATTCATTCATTATCTCCCGCTTTATCCTCTATTAGGGTCGCGGTGGGGTTCCCCATGCCCATCCAGGGGTGAACGTCTCGGGCGCTGGGCAGATAGACCCAGGACAGGGTGCCAATCCATCGCTGGGCACACACTCACTCACACAAACACACTCTATATGTGGCAATTTTTTGAGAATTCAATTGACTTGATCCATGTTTTTGGACTGTGGGAGGAAACCGGAGAACCCGGAGGAAACCCACGCAGACACGGGGAGAACATGGAAACTCCACCCAGATGGGGATTCGAACCGGGAATCCCTAGAGCTGAGAGGCGAACGTGCTAACCACTAAGCCACCGTGCCCCCCGCCCTATTATTATTATTATTATTATTATTATTATTATTATTATTATATAAGATAGGGCGGCACAGTGGCTTAGTGGTTAGCATGTTCTCCTCTCAGCTCTAGGGATTCCTGGTTCGATTCCCAATCTGGGTGGAGTTTCCATGTTCTCCTCATGTCCACGTGGGTTTCCTCCGGGTTCTCCGGTTTCCTCCTACAGTCCAAAAACATGGACAAAGGTCAATTGAATTCTCCCCATATAGGAAATTGCCCCATATAGAGTTTGTCTATGTAAGTGAGTGTGTCCAGTGATAGATTGGCGTCCTGTCCTGGGTGTATCTGCCCAGCGCCCGAAACGTTCTCCCCTGGATGGGCAATAATATTGATAAAAATATATTATATATCCATCCATTATCTCTCTCCCCCCCCCCCCCCCCCGGGAGATAATGGATAGATATATAATATATTATTATCAATATTATTCAACTTCATATTAACTTGTAAGCATTTCTTTCCTCCGGGTCACAAGGCGGCAGTGTTTCCACCTGTGATCCCGGCAGTGTCATGGCCGCTCACATGTTCCTGAGTTAATGTGAAGGTCTCGGCGTGTTTGTAGCAGCAGAGTTCACGCTTTCAGGTAAAAGTCTGATTTAACTTCTGATTCTATTTTAAATTCTATTGATTTGCATTTTAAAACGCGACGCAGCATCAGATCTGTAATGTTTTGTTGTATGGTGAAGCTTCTTCTGTGTGGACTGTGGTTGTAAAAGCATGTAGCTTATAATAAGAATGAATTAATCTAATAATTAATATTATTAAAATTATAAAATGATTATTTCCTGATATCATTTCTCTTAAAACACAATGAGCTACTTCATAATAACATATATTTTATGAAGATAGCACTGAGACAGGTGCAAAGCAGTTATGAAAACAGTTGCAGCTCTGCAAGTGATGATGATGATGATGATGATGATGATGATGATGATGATGATGATGATCATCATCATCATCAAAGGGAACTGTGCTTTTGCGTCACTTCTGACCATAGCATAGTTTTTTTATATCCATCCATCCATTATCTTCTGCTTTATCCTCTATTAGGGTCGCGGGGGGGTGTTCTCCATGTCCATCCAGGGGAGAATGTCTCGGGCGCTGGGCAGATACACCCAGGCCAATACTCTGGGCACACTCACTCACACAGAAACACTCCATATGGGGCAATTTGGAGAACTCATTTGACTTGATCCATGTTTTTGGGCTGTGGGAGGAAACCGGAGAACCCGGAGGAAACCCACGTGGACACGGAGAGAACATGGAAACTCCACCCAGATTGGGATTCGAACCGGGAATCCCCAGCACTGAGAGGAGAACATGCTAACCACTAAGCCACCGTTTCCGTCCTGGGATACTGCAGGTTGAAGTAATTTATTTATAGAGGGCTTTTTATGATAATACATTGTAGGGGTGAGCTGCAATATTCGCTGATTCGACGATTCGATTCGGAGAACCGTAGTCGACTATGAACCTCATAGTCGAATGTACCATTTTGACCACATGGGGGTGCCCATGGCTGCTGCTAAGCATTAGTTTTTACATGAAATGTCTTTGTTTTCGTTATATATATAGCCTTTTGTCAAATAAAATCATCCTAATTTTTAGGTTTTTAGTTTTTTTTAGTTTTTTTCTTTGAAGTGGAAAAAAGTCCAGAACGGGGATCCCATTTACGGTGCTCTAGAAAAACAAGTAAAATATAAAAAAAAATCTTTTTTAAAAACCACGCTTATAGCACCATCTTGTGGTGAAATTTTAACTGATTCGACTATCAGTCGACTATAGGGAAAATCAGATTCGACTATGAAAATCCTTAGTTGAATACACCCCTAGTACATTGTCACAGAGCAGCGTTACAGTGTTGTAAGCCTTTAAATCCCCAAGGGGGCAAGCCGAAGTGACAGTGGCAAGAAAAAAACTCCACACTCCACTAAATGATCACATGTGCTTATAAAGCCTCAATAATGTGCCCTGGAATGATGTTATTTTTATGCTGTGCTCTACAGAATAAAGAGTTAAATTTGCAGAGAGAAAATGTTTTTTCATCCATCCATTATCTTCCGCTTTATCCTCTGTTAGGGTCGTGGGGGGGTTCCCCATGCCCATCCAGGGGAGAACGTTTCGGGCGCTGGGCAGATACACCCAGGACAGGACGCCAATCTATCACTGGGCACACACTCACTCACACAGACACACTCTATATGGGGCAATTTGGAGAACTCAATTGACTTGACCCATGTTTTTGGACTGTGGGAGGAAACCGGAGAACCCGGAGGAAACCCATGCGGACACTGGGAGAACATGGAATCTCCACCAAATTGGGATTTGAACTGGGAATCTGAGAGGCGAACGTGCTAACCTCTAAGCCACCGTGCTGCCGAAAAATAATAAAAACGTCGTTAAATATGTTGGCCTGTGTTTCTCGGTCTGGCCAAATTATCTCTGTTCCTTTATATTTTGGCCCATAATACATTGTTTAAAAGTCATAAAATACAGATGGGTTGGCTTAATGGTTAGCATGTTCTCCTCTCAGTCCTGGGGATCCAGGTTGGAATCTCCATCTGGGTGGAGTTTCCATGTTCTCCGCCGTGTCCCTGTGGGTGTTCTGACGGTTCTCTGTTTTCCTCCAAAGGAAATTGTGTTTAAAAAAGTGTGTGTGTTGTAGGGCTGCAACTAACGATTATTTTGATAATCGATTAATTGGTTGATGGGTGGCACGGTGGCTTAGTGGTTAGTATGTTCTCCTCTCAGCGCTAAGGATTCCCGGTTCGAATCCCAATCTGGGTGGAGTTTCCATGTTCTCCCCGTGTCCGCGTGGGTTTCCTCCGGGTTCTCCGGTTTTCTCCCAAAGTCCTAAAACAGATCGGATCAAGACAACTGAAATCTCCAAATTGCCCCATATAGAGTGTGTCGTGTGACCAGTGATAGATTGACGTCCTGTCCTGGGTGTATCTGCCCAGCGCCCGAAACGTTGAATTGAATGAATGAATGAATGATTAATTGGTTGATTATTTTTTTCGATTAATCAATGAATCGGATAAATAAATAAAAAATTCCCATGTCTTTAATTTTTTTTTAAATTTTTAAGCAGACGCTTTTATCCAAAGCGACTTACAAATGAGAACACCACACGTCAGTAGTTATGAAGAAAACCAACTACACTGTAGCATTATTAAGCAGGTCAATAAACGTCTGGTTTTGTTTACAGTATGAGTTTAAGGCATCCAATTAGCCCAAAGACAATTAAACACAAATCTCACACACACACTGACACACTATGTAGCATAGTGTGAACAAAATACTAAATTACACAAATTTGAGGCGCTCTAATATGTTACCTAATTCCCCTCTAAATGCAACTCATCCTACCTCTCTCCCATAGAGGGCAGTGTCTTCACTCATATTTTGTCAAAAAATTAAGACGTGAAGCCTGATCATTAATTAGCACCATTGTGTACAAATTGTATTTATTTAAACACTCATTCATTCATTATCTCCCGCTTTATCCTCTATTAGGGTCGCGGGGGGGGGGGGGGGGGGGGGGGGGGGTTCTCCATTGCCCATCCAGGGGAGAACGTCTCGGGCGCTGGGCAGATACACCCAGGACAGGGCGCCAATCCATCGCTGGGCACACACTCATTCACACAGACACACTCTATATGGGGCAATTTTGAGAATTCAATTGACTTGATCCATGTTTTTGGACTGTGGGAGGAAACCGGAGAACCCGGAGGAAACCCACGCGGACACGGGGAGAACATGGAAACTCCACCCAGAAGGGGATTCGAACCGGGAATCCCTAGAGCTGAGAGGAGAACGTGCTAACCACTAAGCCACCGTGCTGCCGTATTTAAACACTGCTTAAGCTAATTAAACCAAAATATAAAGCAGGGGTGCCCACACATTTCTGGCCCGAGATCTACTTTTCCATTGGACAGGTCATCGAGATCTACCAGAGTTAATCTCTTTTTTAGGCTTTTATATTGAAAGCTGTTTACACACATCATGTTAGTATTGTCGAATCTGTTAGAATTGCTCTTTTATTAAACACATTCCTGCAAATAGCACGGAGAAAACCTGATTTTAGTTAAACACACAGTGTACAGCACTGTAAACAATCACTGTAACCTGCATTTCCCCAAACAGAACATCCATCCATCCATTATCTTCCGCTTTATCCTCTATTAGGGTCGCTGGGGGGTTCCCCATGCCCATACAGGGGGAGAACACTTCGGGTGCTGGACAGATACACCCAGGACAGGACGCCAATCTATCACTGGACACACACTCACTCACACAGACACACTCTATATGGGGCAATTTGGAGAATTCAGTTGACATGTTTTTTGGACTGTGGGAAGAAACCGGAGAACCCGGAGGAAACTCACGTGGACACGGGGTTTCATGGAAACATGGAAACTCCACCCAGAGTGCGATTCGAACCGGGAATCCCTAGCGCTGAGGAGAACATGCTAACCACTAAGCCACTGGGCCGTCTCCAAACAGAACATGAACATTAATAAAAGCAAATGCATTTTGAGTTTGACATTGTAAAAAAATATATATTTACCCCCCCCCCCCCACTCTAAATGAAAGTGGAACATTTTAGTTCTTTTGGAGCAAAGTTCTTCACTCGTCAGTCAAATAAAGTGCAAAAACACAAACAGAAACTCTTTAATGTAGATGATTCTCGAGGCAGTGCTTCGGATTTAAGCACGGGGGGCGTGGCCACGTGCTGGTTTTGGGAGCAGCGAGAGAGACGGGGGGGGGGGGGGGGGGGGGGGGGGGGGGCAGACCACTCGCTTACACAGCGGTAGAGATCGTGATTTAGAATGAATCACATTGTGTGTGAATGTGTATGCGTGTGTGTATAAGTGCTTCAGATACTGTTCTGTAAAAAAAAAAAAAAAAAAAAAAGCGCTGATACGTGATGAATGCTTTTTTTTTTTTTTTTTTTTTTTTTTTTTTTTTTTTTTTTTTTTTTTTTTTTTTTTTTTTTTTTTCAAACCTCCATCGCGATCTACCTGACACCCCTCAATGCGATCGACACATTAAGTTCAAGTTCAAGTCATTTATTTATATAGCGCTTTTTGCAACAGTACATTGTCACAAAGCAGCTTTACAGAATGAAAAGCCTTTAAACCCCCAAAGAGCAAGCCGAAGCGACAGTGGCAAGAAAAAACTCCCTGTTATGTTGTTATTTAAGGAAGAAACCTTGGGAGGACCAAGACTCAGTGAGGGACTCGTCCTCCTTAAGCGGCCGGCAGCATCAACAGTGTAGGACAGCCATGTACAGATATCTAACAAATGGAAAAACTAACAACTGGAAAACTATATGTGAGTCCATTAGGGGGCGTCCTGCAGGACCGCCTTGTCAGGTTCCATCCAGTATTCGTCAGCAGAGCCATGGATGAAGATCTCCAGGAAGCCGGGGGACACCTAAAAAGAAACAGACAAGGAAGTCAGTTAGAGCTAATAATAAAGCACGGCATTTAATTAATAAGTAATTAATTGACACAGTGCAGCATGTGACTCCGGCATCACTGACTAGAGCAGCAGAACTAAAAGAGGCAGATCCTGCAGACTCTACATAGTTGAGATGGCGCCCCAGAACAGCATCATTTCTGCGCCACACCCCCCCATTAATGATGAGGTGGGTGAAGAGGTGAAACGCCAGCATACACTGATCACAGATTACCCCCCAACACAGCCAAGTCTGAGACCTACATCTTTATCTACAGGGGATTAGTTAAACACAAGATTAAATAAATGTGTTTTTAATTTATTTTTAAAGATTAATAGTGATTCAGAATCACGAACAGTAACTGGAAGGCTATTCCAAAGTTGAGGAGCCTTGTGGGAGAACGCTCTTCCACCAGCAGTAATTTTATTTATTCTAGGAGCTAAGAGTAAACCAGCACCTTGAGATCAGTGCTCACGTGTTGGCTTGTACGATTGAATCAACTCACTCAGATACTGTGGAGCCTGATTATGTAGAATTTTATGTTATTAATAAAATTGTGTACTCGATTTTGCACCCCTGATATAAAATAACACGTTCTCCATCACTGTTACTCTCCAGAATAACCAAAAACAGCATGAAGCGTGCTCTGGTTCTCATAGTGTGAGTGCACCGTTACGTTGATTCACTTCAAAACTAAAGAACCTCGGGATGTTGTAGTGATTTACTCTGCTGTTCAGCTTCATCCTCATCGGTGACTCCAACATGTTTAGTTTCAGGTGGTGGATCATCATCGTGGTGTTCTGTGCGGGTCAATTCATTTTCGCAGTGCTCGCATGTTCCACGTTCTTTATTAGTGTGAAGCGTGAAGCTCCCGCAGTTTTGATTTAAACTGAAGTTTTCTTTCTGCGTTGGCTTTGTTTCATTTGTACGATTTATCAACTTTTGTTCAACCCGCTATTTTTTTTTTCCAGTGTTGTTAAAGCGCTGCAGGTGACGTAAGCGGTTCCGACATTGCGAGTAACGTGGAAATCGCGCGACCCAACGAATCGATAAGGGAATTCGTTATTGACACTTTTCGTAATCGATTTTTATCGATTTCATCGATTCGTTGTCGCAGCCCTAGTGTGTTGTGTGTAGCTGTTGACTGCATAGAATAAGAGTGGATTTTGCTTTTGTGAGTGCAAAAATCCTAAAAAAAATAAATAAAGGAATTTGTAAACAGGACGGAAAATCGATGAGCAGCAGTTTTAACGAATGAATGTTAAAACAGGAACGATGCACGGCGATGCATTCTGATTTTAATTTCATGCTTCAAACATAAAGTTCATTCTTCATCCTGGCAGCTGTAGTCTGTGCTTGGGTTCACACTGCTTTGATGAATAAGATCTATTACGGTTCTCCATAGACGGCATGGTGGCTTAGTGGTTAGCACGTTCGCCTCTCAGCACTAGGGATTCCCGGTTCGAATCCCAATCTGGGTGGAGTTTCCATGTTCTCCCCGTGTCCACGTGGGTTTCCTCTGGGTTCTCCGGTTTCCTCCCACAGTCCAAAAACATGGATCAAGTCGATTGAGTTCTCAAAATTGCCCCATATAGTGAGTGTGTGCCCAGCGATGGATTGGCGCCCTGTCCTGGGTGTATCTGCCCAGCGCCTGAAACGTTCTCCCCTGGATGGGCATGGGGAACCCCACCGCGACCCTAATAGAGGATAAAGCGGGAGATAATGAATGAATGAATGAATGAATGTTTCTCCATTCAGTACTCTAAGAACTGAGTGTTAATTCTTTTTGGTCCACACGAGGGCGCCAGATGCAAGTGAACTGAACTGAGCTGTGGAAAGCTGCTGAATATTGGAATTGCTATTCAGCACTGTATTTTAACAGTAGGTGGATGTGCTCCATGCGTAATGGTTCTTATACTTAATCATGTGCGATATAAATAACAGCGCATCTCAGCGCTAGGGATTCCCGGTTCGAATCCCAATCTGGGTGGAGTTTCCATGTTCTCCCCGTGTCCTCGTGGGTTTCCTCCGGGTTCTCCAGTTTCCCCCCACAGTCCAAACCCATGGATCAAGGTCACTTGAGTTCTCCAAATTGCCCCATATAGAGTGTATCTGTGTGAGTGAGTGTGCGTCAAGTGATAGATTGGCGCCCTGTCCTGGGTGTATCAGCCCAGCGCCCAAAACGTTCTCCCCTGGATGGGCATGGGGAACCCCCCCGCGACCTTAATAGAGGATAAAGCGGAACTTGTTTAAACTAAAATTGTCTAAACTTGAAAATGTTGTAATTTCTAATTACTTATTTAGTCATTTATTCATCTATATAGTGCTTAATTAGGACAGCACGGTGGCTTAGTGGTTAGCATGTTCTCCTCTCAGCGCTAGGGATTCCAGGTTCGAATCCCCATCTGGGTGAAGTTTCCATGTTCTCCCCGTGTCCGCGTGGGTTTCCTCCGGGTCCTCCGGTTTCCTCCCACAGTCCAAAAACATGGATGAAGGGCAATTGAATTCTCCAAGTTGCCCCATATAGAGTGTGTCTGTGTGAGTGAGTGTGTGTCCAGTGATTGATTGGTGTCCTGTCCTGGGTCTATCTGCCCATTGCCCGAGACGTTCTCCCCTGGATGGGCATGGGGAACCCCCCCGCGACCCTAATAGAGGATAAAGCAGAAGATAATGGATGGATAAATAACAGCATTTGCTTTTTAACCAGCAACGCTGGCATTTAAAATGCACTTGTGTTGTCATTTATATGTCTCTCATATTATAATATTCCTTGTTTAAAGTCCATCCATCCATTATCTTCCGCTTGTCCGGGGTTCGGGTCGAGGAGGCAGCAACCGAAGTAGGGAGACCCAGACCTCCCTCGCCCCAGCCACCTCCACCAGCTCGACTGGGGGAACCCTGAGGTTCCCAGACCAGCTGAGAGATATAATCCCTCCAGCGTGTCCTGGGTCTTCCCCGGGGTCTCCTTCCAGCTGGACTTGCCTGAAACACCTCCTTAGTGAGGCGCCCCGGAGGCATCCTTATCAGATGCCTTGTTTAAAGTAAATATAATAGTGTTTTATTACTTATTTATGAATTTATTTATCTATATAGTGCTTAATTAAAATGGATGTTGTCTCAAAGCAGCTTTACAGTGTCGGCAAGTTTTTATTGCATTACTGGCCCCTCAAAGTCTCCAGGTCATTATGATATCGGGGCAGAATGGGATGTTTCCGAGCATGTCAGCATCTTCGTTATGGCGACTGTGAGAAGCTTGTCCTAGATATTACTGGTTTGCCGGGCATATTGGAATTATGGGGAATGGCCGAGCTGATCAGCTGGCAAACGAAATAACCCAACTAAAAAAGCCTCACACTATAAAACCTATAAACCTCTGATAAATGAATACATAAAAAATACATTGCAATTACAATGGACCACATGAACCAGCAACAAACCACATGAGGTCTACCCCAACATCGGAAATAAAATAATGATGCACCGAAGAGCAGGTTTTATATTTTTATATATTTATATATATATATATATATATATATATATATATATATATATATATATATATATATATATATATATATAAATAATGCAGCGCGGTGGCTTAGTGGTTAGCATGTTCTCCTCTCTGCACTAGGGGATTCGAACCGGGAATCCCATCTGTTTCCATGTTCTCCCCGTGTCCGTGTGGCCTTCCTCCGGGTTCTCCAGTTTCCTCCCACAGTCCAAAAACATGGATCAAGTCAATTGAGCTCTCCAAATTGCCCCATATAGAGTGTGTTTGTGTGAGTGAGTGTATGCCCAGCAATAGATTGGCGTCCTGTCCTGGGTGTATCTGCCCAGCGCCCGAGACGTTCTCCCCTGGATGGGCATGGGGAACCACGCCGCAACCCTAATATAGGATAAAGTGGAAGATAATGGATGGATGAATTCATTTTACTTGCTCCATGTTTTTGGACTGTGGGAGGAAACCGGAGAACCCGGAGGAAACCCACGCGGACTCGGGGAGAACATGGAAACTCCACCCAGATGGGGATTCGAACCGGGAATCCCTAGTGCTGAGAGGAGAACATGCTAACCACTAAGCCACCGTGCCGCCCGCAAACGAAATAACCCAACTAAAAAACTATCAGCCTCACATTATAAACCTCTGATAAATGAACACATAAAAAATACATTGCAGATACAATGGACCACATAAACCGACAACAAACCACGAGGTCTACCCCAGCGTCGGAAATAAAATAATGATGCACCAAAGAGCAGGTTTTATTTATATATATTTTTCATTCATTCATTCATTCATTCATTATCTTCCGCTTTATCCTCTAGTAGGGTTGCGGTGGGGTTCCCCATGCCCATCCAGGGGAGAATGTTTCGGGCGCTGGGCAGATACACCCAGGACAGGACGCCAATCCATCGCTGGACACACACTCACTCACGCACACACACTCTATATGGGGCAATTTTGAGAATGCAATTGACTTGTTCCATGTTTTTGGACTGTGGGAGGAAACCGGAGAACCCGGAGGAAACCCACGTGGACACGGGGAGAACATGGAATCTCCACCCAGATGGGGATTCGAACTGGGAATCCCTAGCGCTGAGCCAGTTATATATATTTTGTTATATGTATTTTATTTATATTACAGAAGCAGAATGGGGCACACAAGACTAACACACAAACACCTTTTTATTAGGGGTATACTGCCCATACTCGGACGATTGCCACCTTACATATACACTGCACCTTGCACTTTACTTCACTGCACCAACATACACTCTTACATACACCCTCTCTGACTTTCTCTTTATCTATATCTCCATACCTTTCTTATATTTTATATTTCAATTTTTATATTTTAAATGTATTGTATCATTTTCCCTTATACTTGTAAATATTGCTTTTTTTGCACAGTTGTGGGTACTTGTTCATAAGTTTTTCACTCACCAGTACCCCAGTACTAGGTGATGTGACAATAAAAATCCTTGAATCCTCGAAATCCTTGAAAGAACCCACATTATGCACAGCCTGCCACATACTGATCACCATGAAACACATTTACGTACATACATTTACATTTGGGGACCTCCAAGCACACATGGTTGGCCACAACATCCCTGAAGCCAAGAGGGTTAAGGGTCTTGCTCAAGGACCCACATTGGTAACTTCAGTGGACCTGGGATTTGAACCCACCACCTTCTGATTGACAGCCCAACACCCTAACCACTGAGCTACAGCGCCCTGACAAAATGCCCCAAATACATCAGAGAAAAAACAAAGTATATCTACACACTCAATGCTCTACTAGGTTTGTGTGTGAGTGTGTTGCTCAGTGAGAGATTGGAGTCCTGTCCTGGGTGTATCTGCCCAGCGCCCGAGACGGGCATGGGGAACCGCCCCCCGCGACCCTAATAGAGGATAAAACGGAAGATAATGGATGGATGAATAATGTACAGTGGATATAAAAAGTCTACACACCCCTGTTCAAATGCCATGTTTTTGTGATGTAAAAAAATGACAGCAAGACAAATAATTTCACAACTTTTTCCACATTTAATGTGACCTATAACCTGTACAATGCAATTGAAAAACAAACAGAAACCTTTACAGCTGAAAAATATTAAATAAAAAACTTAAAATAACCTGGTTGCATAAATATGCACACCCTTAAACTAATACTTTGTTGCAGCACCTTTGGCTTTTATTACAGCACTCAGTCTTTTTGGGTAGGAGCCTATCAGTGTGGCACATCTTGATGTAGCAATATTTGCCCACTCTTCTTTGCAAAACCGCTCCAAATCTGACGGATTGCGAGGGCATCTCCTGTGCACAGCCCTCTTCAGATCACCCCACAGATGTTCGATGGGATTCAGGTCTGGACTCTGGCTGGGCCATTCCAAAGCCTTAATCTTATTCCGTTGGAGCCATTCTTTTGTTGATTTAGATGTGTGCTTTGGGTCATTGTCGTGCTGTAAGATGAAGTTCCTCTTCATCTTCAGCTTTCTAACAGAAGGCCGAAGGTTTTGTGCCAACACTGACTGGTATTTGGAACTGTTCATAATTCCGTCCACCCTGACTAAGGCCCCAGTTCCAGCTGAAGAAAAACAGCCCCAAAGCATGATGCTGCCACCACCATGCTTCACTGTAGGTATGGTGTTCTTTTGGTGATGAGCAGTGTTGTTTTTGCGCCAAATATACCTTTTGGAATTATGTCCAAAAAGTTCAACCTTGGTTTCATCAGACCATAACACATTTTCCCACATGCGTTTGGAAGATTTCAGATGTCTTTTTGCAAAATTTAACCGGGCTTGGATGTTTTTCTTTGAAAGATAAGGCTTCCGTCTTGCCACCCTACCCCATAGCCCAGACATATGAAGAAGACGGGAGATTGTTGTCACATGTACTGCACAGCCAGTACTTGCCAGAAATTCTTGCAGCTCCTTCAGTGTTGCTGTCGGCCTCTTGGCAGCCTCCCTGACCAGTTTTCTTCTTGTCTTATCATCTATTTTGGACGGACGTCCTGTTCTTGGTAATGTCACTGTTGTGCCATGTTTTCTCCACTTGATAATGACAGTCTTCACTGTGTTCCATGGTATATTTAATGACTTGGAAATTCTTTTGTAGCCTTCACCTGACTGATATCTTTGAATAATGAGATCCCTTTGATGCTCTGGCAGTTCTTTGCGGACCATGGCTTGTGCTGGAAGATGTGGCTACAAAAATGTCAGGACAAGCCTACTAGAACAGCTGAACTTTATTTGGGGTTGATCAGAGGCACTTTAATTGGTGACAGGTGTGTGCTGACTCCCATTTAACATGAGTTTGAATGTAATTGGTTAAATCTGAACACAGCCACACCCCCAGTTATAAAAGGGTGTGCACACTTATGCAACTACATTATCTCAGTTGTTTATTTTTACATCACCTCCCTGAAAGGTTTCTGTTTGTTTTTCAATTGCATTGTACAGGTTATAGGTCACATTAAAGGTGGAAAAAGTTGTAAAATTATTTGTCTTACTGTAATTTTTTTACATCACAAAAACATGGCATTTGAACAGGGGTGTGTAGACTTTTTATATCCACTGTATGTCACGCATGGATTCTAATGTGAGGTCAGAGGTGTGTGGCTGCCCGGCCGCTCAAGGAGGATGAGTCTTGGTCCTCCCAAGGTTCCGTCCTTAAAATTAGATTTTGACTTAGATAACCTTTATTGTCATGCATTGTACATTTAGATGTACATAATGTGTGTGTATGTATGTATGTATGTATGTATGTGTGTGTGTGTGTGTGTGTGTGTATATATATATATATATATATATATATATATATATATATATATATATATATATATATATATATATATATATATATATATATATATATATATACTGTACATCAACAGACAAAATTTGACAAAATGTAAGCAGCATAATGAGATGTGATTAGTGAAAGGATTGAAATTGGGTAGCTGCATATATAAATGTATAAATAAATTATAAAATATATAAATTATAGCAGACAGTAGAATATAAATTATATATATTTATCCATCCGTCTATTATCTTCCACTTTATCCTCTATTAGGTCACGGGGGGATTCCCCATGCCTATCCAGGGTAGAACGTTTCGGGCGCTGGGTAGATACACCCAGGACAGGATGCCAATCTATCACTGGACACACACACACAGACACACACTATATGGGGCAATTTGGAGAATTCAATTGACCTTGATCCATGTTTTTGGACTGTGGGAGGAAACCCAGAGAACCTGGAAACCCAAGCGGACATGGGGAGAACATGGAAACTTCATTCAAAGTGCTGAGAGGCAAACGTGCTAACCACTAAGCCACTGTGCCGCCATATATATATATATATATATACATATACATATACAGTCATGGCCAAAAGTTTTGAGAATGATACAAATATTAATTTTTCTGTTTTTATTATGCCAATTTGCATATACTCGAGAATGTTATAAAGAGTGATCAGCTTAACAGCAATTAATTGCAAAGTCAATATTTGCCTACAAAATGAACTTTATCCCCCAAAACACATTTCAACTTCATTGCAGCCCTGCCTTAAAAGAACCAGCTAACATCGTTTCAGTGATTGCTCCATTAACACAGGTGTGGGTGTTGATGAGGACAGGGCTGGAGATCAATCTGTCATGATTAAGTAAGAATGACACCACTGGACACTTTAAAAGGAGGCTGGTGCTTGGCATCATTGTTTCTCTTCTGTTAACCATGGTTATCTCTAAAGAAACACATGCAGTCATCATTGCACTGCACAAAAATTGGTCTAACAGGGAAGAGTATCGCAGCTAGAAAGATTGCCCCTCAGTCAACAATCTATCGCATCATCAAGAACTTCAAGGAGAGAGGTTCCATTGTTGCCCAAAAGGATCCAGGGCGCCAAAGAAAGACCAGCAAGCGCCAGGACCATCTCTTAAAAGTTTTTCAGCTGCGGGATCGGGCTACCAGCAGTGCAGAGCTTGCTCAGGAATGGCAGCAGGCAGGTGTGAGTGCATCTGCACGCGCTGTGAGGCGGAGACTCTTGGAGCAAGGCCTGGTCTCAAGGAGGGCAGCAAAGAAGCCACTTCTCTCCAGAAAAAACCTCAGGGACAGACTGATATTCTGCAAAAGGTACAGGGAGTGGACTGCTGAGGACTGGGGTAAAGTCATTTTCTCTGATGAATCCCCTTTCCGATTGTTTGGGATATCTAGAAAACAGCTTATTCGGAGAAGACGAGGTGAGCGCTACCACCAGTCTTGTCTCATGCCAACTGTAAAGTATCCTGAAACCATTCATGTGTGGGGTTGCTTCTCTGCCAAGGAAATCGGCTTTCTCACAGTCTTGCCTAAAACACAGCCATGAATAAAGAATTGTACCAGAATGTCCTCCGAGAGCATCTTCTCCCAACCATCCAAGAGCAGTTTGGTGATCAACAATGCCAGCATGATGGAGCACCTTGCCATAAAGCAAAGGTGATAACTACATGGCTCAGGGAACAAAACATAGAGATTTTGGGTCCACGGCCTGGAAACTCCCCAGATCTTAATCCCATTGAGAACTTGTGGTCAATCTTTAAGAGACGGGTGGACAAACAAAAACCTACACATTCTGACAAAATGCAAGCATTGATTGTGCAAGAATGGACTGCTATCAGTCAGCATTTGGTCCAGAAGTTGATTGAGAGCATGCCAGGGAGAATTGCAGATGTCCTGAAGAAGAAGGGTCAACACTGCAATATTGACTTGCTGCATTAACTCATTCTAACTGTCAATAAAAGCTTTTGTTACTCATAATATGATTGTCAGATGTTTTTATCACATACAGAAATATAATTGCAAACACACATAAAAACCAAAGGGGGGCAGATCATGTGAAAATATAATATTTGTGTCATTCTCAAAACTTTTGGCCATGACTGTGTGTGTATATATTAGGGGTGAGCTGCAATATTCGCTGATTCGACGATTCGATTCGGAGAACCGTAGTCGACTATGAACCTCATAGTCGAATGTACCATTTTGACCACATGGGGGTGTCCTTCGGCTGGAGAGACTACTTTAGCCGCCGTCCCGGACTCTTCAGCGCAGAGTTTTGATTGTTCATCTGATGGTTGGTCTGATTGTATTCCGCTGCACGGGTGGTCACGGAGTGCGTCTAGACTCGGTGTGCCGCTGCCGCTCGCACTCCACGCCTATGCTCAGTTCGGTTTCTGGCTTCCTACAGGATCGCGAGTAATAAGTGACGTCACCATCCGGCGTTCCCGGCCACTACGTCTCAGCGATCTCCACCGCTACTGACCGGTGCACAGCGCCTCGCTTCGGCGTTTGTTTATTCTGTTTTTGTTTTTCCCTACGGACAGTGGTTCGTTTGTGGGGCGTTCCCCCACGGAACATAAACTTTTTCTGTTCACCTTAAATCACGCTTCCTCCTCATTCCGGTAGCGTGATCGCTTAGAACTGACAATTTTACATGAAATGTCTTTGTTTTCGTTATATATATAGCCTTTTGTCAAATAAAACCATCCTAATTTCTAGAAAAAAAAAACACGTAAAATATAAAAAAAAATCTTTTTTAAAAACTACGCTTATAGCGCCATCTTGTGGTGAAATTTTAACTGATTCGACTATCAGTCGACTATAGGGAAAATCTGACGAATCAGATTCGACTACGAAAATTTGTAGTTGAATACAGCCCTAGTGTGTGTGTGTGTATATATGTATATGTATATATATATATATATATATATATATATATATATATATATATATATATATATATATATATATATATGTATATATATATATATATATATATATATATATATATATAAATATATTAATAAATCACTGTTTTTCAACGTTGTCACGGCTGGTCAAACAGCTCAGCCAATCAGTTATGAGGACTGAAACCAACTGTTTTATAATACAGAACAAAGTACAGACAGACTCCCATTTGAGTTGGAGATGATATTTTTCCACTGCGAGTGAGGAACATAATCATATTGTGTGGGTAGAACTGGCAGGAGAACAGCCGAGCTCAGTATCATGTACATCAGACAAGTCTTTTTAAAGGTGCTGCCTCAGGAGCCGGAGCTTAAACTGAGCATCTACAGAATGCAAGAAGAAAATCTATATTTAACAAACGTACACTTCTGACTCTCACTGTAACGTTTGTTTACTGTAAGAAATATCAGATGCTTCAAACTGAATAGACGCTTCTAGTTCTTATATCGTCTACTTGCTTTTTACTCAGTGTGGAAAATAACCCTTTAAACTACGAATAATGAATATTGTGATGAATAGTAGTGATGGACCGATTGATCGGCCGGCCGATTGATCGGGGCCGATTTTTGGCATTTTTAGATAATCGGCATCGGCCGATATTTAAACAATGCCTACAGGCAACGCTGTGGGCAGCTCCGTCATTCTGGCTCAATGACTGAATACAGTCATTTGATCTAACTTTTGCTTAGAGTGACCCCTAGTGGTCAGAACGCCACGCAATGCTCAAGGGAATGGATCGGTGTTTTGAAACTGCGTGACGCCTCAAGAGAGAAAACGGTTTCTCTTTCAACTCTCAGTATTTGTTACTGGCCGCTCTTCGTAATGTATAAAGTGTTTACCGTCTGCATAATTAGAGCGATTGTGTTATTTAGATGGCGGCACGGTGGCTTAGTGGTTAGCACGTTCGCCTCTCAGCGCTAGGGATTCCCGGTTCGAATCCCCATCTGGGTGGAGTTTCCATGTTCTCCCCGTGTCTGCGTGGGTTTCCTCCGGGTTCTCCGGTTTCCTCCCACAGTCCAAAAACATGGATCAAGTCAATTGAATTCTCAAAATTGCCCCATATAGAGTGTGTCTGTGTGAGTGAGTGTGTGCCCAGCGATGGATTGGCGCCCTGTCCTGGGTGTATCTGCCCAGCGCCCGAGACGTTCTCCCCTGGATGGGCATGGGGAACCCCCCGCAACTTTAATAGAGGATAAAGCGGGAGATAATGAATGAAAAATGAATGTTATTTAGAGAGAAAATGGCAATAGTTTTATTTGGAACTGTAACCTTAGCAACCTATAGCTAACGCTATAGTAATGTTCCGGGACATTTTGTAACATATACAGTGTTTACTGTTTGTATAATTACGGCGATTTTGTTAAACTGGCTAGCTAACGCTACATATCGCTAGCACTAACTGATGCTAGCTTACAGGCAGTGATGTGCCAGTTCACAGTTTAATTCTGAACATTGTTCAAAGTTCAGATCATAAAATTTTTTTCTTGAGATATTCAAATAAGTACTTTTTTTCACACTACAAACTACAATATTTGTTTGTTAATATTTTATTTATTTATCTAAATTAGCTAAATTGGCTCATTAGTTCAAAAAGTTCATTGAATGTTGTTCTGTGTAAATTATGCAATGTTCATCAATAAATGTTCATTCTAAAAAGATGCTGCTATCTGCTTATGTTTAGGTACACTGACACTTTAATTAATAATGTGTAAATTAAAGTTGTATGTTTTTAATATTGCTCTCTGTATTACAAAAAGTAGAGTAGACAGTGATAAACTGATTACTTTTGTGTCTTGTTGTTTATTATTATTATTATTATTATTATTATTATTGTTGTACTTTATTAGTTGCAATAAAAACTGGCAATATCGGCTTTATATATCGGCCATCGGCCACTTCTGTCGTCTAGATATCGGCATCGGCCATTAAAAAACCCATATCGGTCGATCACTAATGAATAGTATTGTATGGTCGGTAGGGTGGCATGGGGGGGGGGGTTCCTCATGCCCATCCAGGGGAGAACGTTTCGGGCGCTGGGCAGATACACCCAGCACAGGACACCAATCTATCACTGGACACACACTCACTCACCCAGACACACTCTATATGGGGCAATTTGGAGAACTCAATTGACTTGATCCATGTTTTTGGTCTGTGGGAGGAAACCGGAGAACCCGGAGGAAACCCACGCGGACACGGGGAGAACATGGAAACTCCACCCAGATTGGGATTCGAACCGGGAATCCCTAGCGCTGTGAGGAGAACATGCCAACCACTAAGCCACCGTGCCGCAGGACGCAAAACAGTGATTTATATCACTCTTTTTATCACTCTTCTCCCACAAATCCATCAAAGTCCTCATCTTCTGTGTCTGAATTAAAAAGCTGCGCAATTTCACTATCGAGCACTCCGGTGTTCCCTCTCATCGATGTCTGAGTCCATCTCGTCTCCAGGTGGCCGTTCAGCAACGATGCCGGCTTTCGTGAAAGCTCGGACGACGGTTACAGCAGAAACCTCAGCCCAGGCATCCACAACCCATTCACAGACGCTGGCGTGACTCGCCCGCCGCTGCCTCCAGAGTTTTAGTAAACGTGTGTTTAACGTCTATCATCCATCGCTCCCACGCCGCTCGTGACTTTACTTTAAACGCCCTGTTTACGCCAATGTCCAGCGGTCGGAGTTCTTTATTTAATCCTCCCGGAATGACGGCAAACTCCGAATTAATTTTCTTCACTTGGATTTTCACGTTGTCTATGAGATGAGCGCGCATGGAGTCACAGAACAGCAGGGACGGTGAAGTGTGGAAAAAAACCACCCGGTCGCACAACAATACTTTTATCGATTTTGGAACTCAGTAAACGTATAAGGTCCACATCTGATTTCTGGGAAAATTTCAGGCTTTTATTTTATTAGGAAAATACGGTAACCAAACTATAAAGACCATTTGTACTGAAAAAATTGTTTCTGAATCGAAAATCGTTTCTGTATGGAAAATCGAATCGTGACCTCAAAAGTCTGAATCGAATCGAATCGCCAGACACTGAGAGAATCGCACCCCTAGTGTGTTAATATACTGTGTTCAACGAGGTCTTCGCAGAATTTATTTCGGCCGACGTTCACGCAGCACTGCTTTTGACAAGCCGTCCTGAGAGTGACGCTCTGCAGCCATCTTACTGAACCTTTCACTGTTCTGTCTCTCTGTATGCAACCTGATGCAGTATTGGACAGAATGCTGATCCACCTCCAGGTCACGCTGCATTCTGATGTTATTCTAAGGCCTGTGATGGAACGTGGGTTTGGTTGGAAAGAAAAATTCCGGCTTTTTAGGTGTCTCATTATGTTTCAGCGAGTGCTGTGTGCTTTCCATATAAATGTTATGGAGTTTTTATATAGTGCAGTAATAAAGCTATAAGACCTTAACAGACCTTAATATTAAAAATGCTCCGTGGCGTTATGCAGAGTGTGAAAACTCACTGATTATCCGTAGGCTCATATGCAAGTCAGTTAAAGGCTATGTGAGGCATCATTTACATTAAAAATATGAATAAATAATTTAAGAATTGTGGAGAGGGGCGGCACAGTGGTTTAGTGGTTAGCATGTTCTCCTCTCAGCGCTAGGGATTCCCAGTTCGAATCCCAATCTGGGTGGAGTTTCCATGTTCCATGGATCAAGTCAATTGAGTTCTCCAAATTGCCCCATATAGAGTGTGTCTGTGTGAGTGAGTTTTTGCCCAGTGATGGATTGGTGTCCTGTCCTGGGTGTATCTGCCCAGCGCCTGAAACGTTCTCCCCTGGATGGGCATGGGGACCCCCCCGCGACCCTAAAGGAGGATAAAGTGGAAGATAATGAATGAATGAATTGTGGAGAGGTTACTATAGTTGCATTTGGCAATATATTATATATGTGTATAACAAGTATATGATTTTAAGGATTTTTTTAAAGAATAAATACGTCATTTTTGTTTGATGGACTTTTTTGATCCCAAAAGAACATTCAGGGCAACCAGCAGCTTGTCCATATTGCATAATTAATTGCAATTAAACAATAATTTAAAAACCGAAATCCATTCATCCATTATCTTCCGCTTTATCCGCAAATATAAAAACTAAATATAAAAATGTAAGATTAAAGTAAAAAAAGTAGATGTATTGATTAAAAATAGATGTCGAATGAGTGTAAAAAAAAAGTATATAAAATAAAGACTTATAAAAAATATAATAGAATATAAATATAATATGTATGATATAGTCTAATTAGCTGATAATATAGGGAAATACTGATTGAATTGTCTGAAGTGTAACAGTCACATGATTCATGTTCTCCCCGTGTCCACGTGGGTTTCTTCTGGGTTCTCTTGTTTCATCCCACAGTCCAAAAACATGGATCGAGGTCAACTGAATTCTCCAAATTGCCCCATATAGAGTGTGTCTGTGTGAGTGAGTGTGTGTCCAGTGATAGATTGGCGTCCTGTCCTGGGTGTATCTGCCTAGCGCCCGAGACATTCTCCCCTGGATGGGCATGGAGAACCACCCCCCCCCCATGACCCGAGTACAGGATAAAGTGAAAGATGATGGATGGATGATCATTACCTTATCCCTCCTTTTATTATTATTTTTTTATATCAGATGTTTGTGGGCGGCAAGGTGACTTAGTGATTAGCATGTTCTCTCAGTTCTAGGGATCCCCGCTTCGAATCCAAATCTGGGTGGAGTTTCCATGTTCTCCCCGTGTCCGCGTAGGTTTCCTCCTGGTTCTCCGGTTTCCTCCCACAGTCCAAAAACATGGAGCAAGGTCCATTGAGTTCTCCAAATTGCCCCATATAGAGTGTGTTTGTGTGAGTGAGTGTGTGTCCAGTGATAGATTGGCGTCCTGTCCCGGGTGTATCTGCCCAGCGTTCTCCCCTGAAACGTTCTCCCCTGTATGGGCATGGGGAACCCCCACCCCCCCCACGACCCTAGTAGAGGATAAAGCAGAAGGTAATTGATGGATGGATATGTGAAGTGGTCCAAGGTGTGCATTATTATCAATAATGTCAAAGTCCGGCAACCGGCTCAACCAATCAGATGAAGAACCCTGTTTATATAAGACTCGATCCACAGGATCATTAATGGGATTATTTGTCACAGTTATTTACGCTTTCGATCTGTTTCGATTGGTTCTTTCTCTTATGTTTAGTTGCCGTTGTGCTGGTTTGTGTTGTTGATATTTCCTAAACTGCTATTCTCAGAGCCTTTTAAGTTGACAGCCGTTTTTAATGAGCATCATTAAACAGGCAGAACGCGAGGATTTGTGGGTTTGTTTTGTTCTTTCATGTCAGATAGGTTTTCTTTTCTTTCTGAAGAACATTCTGGCATGGCTGCCCGAGCAGGTGCTGAATCATTGCTTAGCTCTGCACATGTTCTTGGCTTTGAGGAGGCAGATCATGTTCGGTTCTGGTTCTGTGCAATAGTGTGTGTGGGGGGGGAGAAGCATTTGGGAGAGCACATGGCAGATGCAGTGCCATGTGAGAATTTAATTGGTGAGAATTTAAAGAAAATGGAATATTTTCATCTGGTTTACCAGTATCAGATACAACACGATACTAATTCCATCCATCCATCCATTATCGTCCGCTTTATCCTCTAATAGGGTCCATCCAGGGGAGAACGTCTCGGGCGCTGGGCAGATACACCCAGGACAGGACGCCAATCTATCACTGGACACACACTCACACACACACACACACACACACACACACACACACACACACACTCTCTATATGGGGCAATTTGGAGAATTCAGTTGACCTTGATCCATGTTTTTGGACTGTGGGAGGAAACCGGAGAACCCGGAGGAAACCCACGCAGACACGGGGAGAACATGGAAACTCCACCCAGATTGGGATTCGAACCTGGAATCCATAACGCTGAGAGGAGAACATGCTAACCACTAAGCCACCAAAGTTTGTTGTCGTTATTAAGTACTCATGTTGGTACACTGTAGCTCCATCAGTGGTGGTTCGTCATGGCCTTCAATGCGTGGCAAGAAAAAACTCACTGTTATGTTATTATTTTAAGGAAGAAACCTTGTGAGGACCGAGGCTCAGTGAGGGACTCGTCCTCCTTGAGCGGCCGGCAGCATCAACAGTGTAGGACAGCCATGTACAGATTGTGTGATGATCATGTGGCCTGTATTTAACAATTAAAAACTATTTTAAAAAGTCCATTGAGGGTGTAAAGTTGTCGCAAAAGCAGCTTTACAGTGTTGTAAACCTTTAAACCCCCAAAGAGCAAGCCGAAGCAACAGTGGCAAGAAAAAAATTCCCTTTTATGTTGTTATCTTAAGGAATAAACCTTGTGAGGACCAAGACTCAGTGAGGGACTTGTCCTTCTTGAGCGGTTGGCAGCATCAACAGTGTAGGACAGCCATGTACAGATTATGTGGTGATCATGTGACCCGTATTTAACAATTGGACAACTATAAAAGTCCATTGAAGGACCGCCAGTCAAATAAAAAGGTTCCATTTAGTAATCGTCGTAGCCGCAGTGCTTCAGCAGCACCATGGATGATGATCTGACCACACCTCCAGAAAATTAGCAACAACCCAAAAGAAACAAACAATTAAAACAGTTAAAGCTAATAAGTTCAAGTTCCAGTAATTTATTTATTGAGCGCGTTTACAATAGCACATCGTCACAAATTAGCTTTATAAGCCTTTAAACCCCCAAACAGCAATCTGAAGTGACAGTGGCAAGAAAAAACTCCCTGTTATGTTGTTATTTTAAGGAAGAAACCTTGTGAGGACCAAGACTCAGTGAGGGACTCGTCCTCCTTGAGCGGCCGGGCAGCATCAACAGTGTAGGACAGCCATGTACAGATTGTGTGATGATCATGTGACCCGCATTTAACAATTAAAAACTATAGAAGTCCATTGAGGGCGTCCTGCAGGACCGCCAGTCCAATAAAAAGGTTCCATTTAGTAATCGCCGTAGCCGCAGTGCTTCAGCAGAACCATGGATGAAGATCTGACCACACCTCCAGAAAATTAGCAACACCTCAAAAGAAACCTAAACCCCCAAAGAGCAATCCGAAGCGACAGTGGCAAGGACAAACTCCCTGCTATGTTGTTATTTTAAAGAAGAAACCTTGTGAGGACCAAGACTCAGTGAGGGACTCGTCCTCCTTGAGCGGCCGGGCAGCAACAATGTAGGACAGCCATGTACAGATTGTGTGATGACCATGTGACCCATATTTAACAATTGGACAACTATAGAAGTCCATTGAGGACGTCAAGTTCAAGTAATATATTTATACAGTGCTTTTTACTATAGTACATTGTCACAAAGCAGCTTTATAAACCTTTAAACCCACAAAGAGCAAGCTGACGTGACAGTGGCAAGGAAAAACTCCCTGTTATGTTGTTATCTTAAGGAAGAAACCTTGTGAGGACCAAGACTCGGTGAGGGACTCGTCTTCCTTGAGCGGCCGGGCAGCATCAACAGTGTAGGACAGCCATGTACAGATTGTGTGCTGATCATGTGACCCGTATTTAACAATTAAAAACTATAGAAGTCCATTGAGGGCGTCCTGCAGGACCTCCAGTCCAATAAAAAGGTTCCATTTAGTAATCGTCATAGCCGCAGTGCTTCAGCAGAACCATGGATGAAGATCTGACCACACCTCCAGAAAATTAGCAACACCTCAAAAGAAACCTAAACCCCCAAAGAGCAATCCGAAGCGACAGTGGCAAGGACAAACTCCCTGCTATGTTGTTATTTTAAAGAAGAAACCTTGTGAGGACCAAGACTCAGTGAGGGACTCGTCCTCCTTGAGCGGCCGGGCAGCAACAATGTAGGACAGCCATGTACAGATTGTGTGATGACCATGTGACCCATATTTAACAATTGGACAACTATAGAAGTCCATTGAGGACGTCAAGTTCAAGTAATAATATATATTTATACAGTGCTTTTTACTATAGTACATTGTCACAAAGCAGCTTTATAAACCTTTAAACCCACAAAGAGCAAGCTGACGTGACAGTGGCAAGGAAAAAACTCCCTGTTATGTTGTTATCTTAAGGAAGAAACCTTGTGAGGACCAAGACTCGGTGAGGGACTCGTCTTCCTTGAGCGGCCGGGCAGCATCAACAGTGTAGGACAGCCATGTACAGATTGTGTGCTGATCATGTGACCCGTATTTAACAATTAAAAACTATAGAAGTCCATTGAGGGCGTCCTGCAGGACCTCCAGTCCAATAAAAAGGTTCCATTTAGTAATCGTCATAGCCGCAGTGCTTCAGCAGAACCATGGATGAAGATCTGACCACACCTCCAGAAAATTAGCAACACCTCAAAAGAAACCTAAACCCCCAAAGAGCAAGCCGAAGCGACAGTGGCAAGGAAAAACTCCGTTATGTTGTTATTTTTAAAAAGAAACCTTGTGAGGACCGAGGCTCAGTGAGGGACTCGTCCTCCTTGAGCGGCCGGCAGCATCAACAGTGTAGAACAGCCATGTACAGATTGTGTGCTGATCATGTGACCTGTATTTAACAATTGGACAACTATACAAGTCCATTGAGGACGTCAAGTTCAAGTCATTTGTTTATTGAACACTTTTTACTATAGCACATTGTCACAAAGCAGCTTTATAAACCTTTAAACCCACAAAGAACAAGCCGACGTGACAGTGGCAAGAAAAAACTCCCTGTTATGTTATTATTTTAAGGAAGAAACCTTGTGAGGACCAAGACTCAGTGAGGGACTCGTCCTCCTTGAGCGGTTGGCAGCATCAACAATGTTGGACAGCCATGCACAGATTGTGTGCTGATCATGTGACCCATATTTAACAATTAAAAACTATAGAAGTCCATTGAGGGCGTTCCACCAAGAAACCACCAAGAAATTAGCAAACCAGAGCAATAAATATCCGGATTTCGTGGCTCCATTCCTGGATTTCGGCAACTTTCGACACACTTCATGTAACAGCTCCCTTAGTAATTTCCTCACATCTCTACAGTATGATGCATGAACGCTCTATTTCCAATGCATATATTTTCCTTTACCCCCCCCTTCAGTTCAGCCTATTTAGTAAAGAGGCCAGATCGCTTGCTCAGCGAGTCTCACAAATTGGTTATTCTTGGGCCCGAACAAAGCCGTTTTCTCCCGTGTGCATGTTTAATTTATCTCGAACCGAAAGTGAAACAAATATAGCCGTGCAGGGGAGAACCTGATAAACTGCACGACTTTCCAAATGCCAGGTTGTAACTCTGTATATGCAAATAAGTCTTAATTTGCCGTTGCTTCAGTGGCGGCTCTGTTGTCTTCTGTTCCCCGAGCATCGGCTCGCATATTTAAAGGCATTGTTTACACTCATGCTATAAACTTCATTAGATTTGAGGAATTACTTCAGGTGGGCGGTGGGATTATTTGTCTCGCGTATGATTCCCACTCGTGGCTTGTGATGCATTACATATTTACTGCTTTTGAAAGCTATTTCCAAGTGTGAATCAACAAGATTTGGAGCTGAACCAAAGAAACACAAGATATTTCTGCATCACATCAGCCATCCAAGGCGGCACGTGGCTTAGTGGTTAGCATGTTCTCCTCTCAATGCTAGGGATTCCACGTACGAATCCCATTCTGGGTGGAGTCGCCATGTTCTCCTCGTGTTCGCGTGGGTTTCCGCCGGGTTCTCCGGTTTGCTCCCACAGTCCAAAAACATGGATCAAAGTCCAAAAAAAATGTTGGCCCATGTAGAGTGTGTATGTGTGAGTGAGTGTGTGCCCAGCGATAGATTGGCATGGGGTGTTCCCCATGCCCATCCAAGGGAGAACGTTTCGGGCGCTGGGCAGATACACCCAGGACAGGGCGCCAATCCATCGCTGAGCACACACTCACTCACACATACACACTCTATATGGGGCAATTTGGAGAATGCAATTGACCTTGATCCATGTTTTTGGACTGTGGGAGGAAACCGGAGAACCCGGAGGAAACCCACGTGGACACGGGGAGAACATGGAAACTCAACCCTGATCGGCATTCAAACCGGGAATCCCTAGCGCTGAGAGGAGAACATGCTAACCACTAAGCCACCGTGCTGCCTGCTCTATATTTTTTATTTTTTTTAAATTAACAGATATTACATGCTCTACACGTGCCACTTTACTTTTAGTTTATTGTGTATTTTAAGTACTTTTAATTTAGTTTTACAACACCTACTGTTTATTTTTTTTTTATTTCTCCTTTTGTATATATATATATATATATATATATATTCATTCATTCATTATCTCCCACTTTATCCTCTATTAGGGTCGCGGTGGGGTTCCTCATGCCCATCCAGGGGAGAACGTCTCAGGCGCTGGGCAAATACACCCAGGACAGGGCGCCAATCCATCACTGGACACACACTTACTCACACAGACACACTCTATATGGGGCAATTTTGAGAATTCAATTGACTTGATCCATGTTTTTGGACTGTGGGAGGAAACCGGAGAACCCGGAGGAAACCCACGCAGACACGGGGAGAACATAGAAACTCCACCCAGATGGGGATTGGAACCGGGAATCTGAGAGGCGAACGTGCTAATCACTAAGCCACCGTGCCGCGCTGAGAGGCGAACGTGCTAATCACTAAGCCACCGTGCCGCCTATATATATAATAATTTTTATAACATTTATAACCATATAAAGCATATTTTTTGCACTGTGGGGATGCAGCCTTAGGGATGATGGAAAAAAAAAAAAAAAAAAAAAAAAAAAAAAAAATATATATATATATATATATATATATATTATCATCCCCAAGGCTGTTGTTCAGAAGCCATCAGTGCAGTTCCATCACGTCAGGAGTCCATGTTTAAACTCGTACACAGGCAGCAGTTAATTAGCCCCTGAATTGGGCTAGATTGCAGTTTTTGGTGAACCGCCGCGCTGTCCCACGGGAAGGTCGATGGGCTGTGGAATTTTTTCTGGTGATTGTGCAGGAGTAAAGGGTTATTAGGCCTTCGCTGTCAGACTGACTAATAAATTGATCCGACCCGCAACAAAGCTCTTAAAGAACGCAAATGCATCTGGAGAGTGGCATAAATTGGAAGGGAAGTTAAGGCCGTGACGTGACTGGCGTTTTAAAGGCGTAGGTCTGTCCGCTGAAGGTTTCCTGATGAAAACGGATGCAGGTTAAACTCACGGGACGTTATGAGGCTCGTGCGATCATTTTTAATGACAAGTCCGTTAAAAAAATAATAAAATAGTGGAGTTTCGGTGTTGGATTGTTTTGTTTTTCTTTAAATGTCCATAGTTTTAAAACACAATTATTTACACAGGAGCAGTTCTGATTTAACTGGCAATTATAAAAATAAAAATGGAAATATAAAACGGGCTAAAGCACAAGATAAAAGACTAAGAATGAAATGTAAAACCGGGCTGCACGGTGGCTTAGTAGTTAGCATGTTCTCCTCTCAGCACTAGGGATTCTCGGTTCGAATCCCAATCTGGGTTTTCTCCAAATTGCCCCATATTGAGTGTGTGTTGCATCCAGTGATAGATTGGCGTCCTGTCCTGGGTGAATCTGCCCAGCGCCTGAAACCCCGGAAGATAAAGCGGAAGATAATGAATGAATTACCTAAATTTGGAGGGCGGCACGGCGGCTTAGTGCTTAGCAGGTTCTCCTCTTGGCGCTGCGGATTCCCAGTTCGAATCCCAATCTGGGTGGAGTTTCCAAGTTCTCCCCTTGCCCGCGTGGGCTTCCTCCGGGTTCTCCGCTTTCCTCCCACAGTCCAAAAACATGGATCAAGGTCGATTGAGTTCTCCAAGTTGCCCCAAATACAGTGTGTCTGTGTGTGTGAGTGTGTGTCCAGTGATAGATTGGCGTCCTGTCCTGGGTGTATCTGCCCAGTGCCCGAGACATTCTCCCCTGGATGGGCATGGGGAACCCCCCCCGAGAGGATAAAGCGGCCTTCACCCAAACAGATATCAGATATGCGATTTGGGTTTGTGGTGGCGTCGGGGGGCATATATTTGTTGCGCTCACAATGGAAACTAGCACGTTATCAATTTGCGCTCGTATCGTTCAGCTCGACTCGCCACGTATTAAGGAAAGCGGCTCATTGATTGGGATAAGCGCTCCGCGGCGCAGTAGGAGGCCCGCACCGTAACGGATTAAAAAGCACTTAAGACCCTGAATGGGTTTCGCGTCCCATTAGCCAGTTTACGAAGTCATCCTTCCATGCTGATTCCACAAATACACAGCCCATTAATCTTGCAGGCAGGATGGGGCTCTTCCAGCTCCCCCACGAACCCGGGTTCGAGCTGGTTGCATCACTCGGCCCGTTGATCGAATCTGTTAATTGAATTCAGTCTTGAAGGAGTCCCCAGCCGGTACCTCAGGACGCGACTTCGGCTCGGCTGTAGTTACGTGGCGGCCCGGCGGGGCCATCAGACAAGCGCCACGCATCCGCCCGTGTGCAGGGATAGGATCCACATACCAACACACATCCGTCTGCACTTTAATGTCCATTATCTTACCTCACGCCACTGTTTACCCAGCGTGGGTTTAAACATGCAGCACGTGTCTTTCTGTCCTCCTATTGGTTGGTGAGTGCTGAATTTTTAATATCTTGAAAGAGAACTAAGCTTTTAACTTGCTTTTGTGAACAGGGAGGCAGAGGAACCCACACACACACCGAGGATGTCCAAGATCACCAAAGCTGCGAAGGCGGTGAAGAAGGTGGACGTGGGTGGCGTGATCCGGGCAATCGTGCGATCGGGACAGGCAGCTCCGGGGCCTCCACTGGGCCCCATCCTTGGGCAGGTAAGCTTTTCAAGCGGTTTCTTGGCCGGTTCCTCTGTTTTGGTTCCTCTGCTGTTCAGGGACGCCTTTGTGCTTGATTTTCTCGATGTGAAACTTTAAAGGTGAAAAGAGTAAAAAGCAACACTGCGGGTGTGTGTGTGTGTGTGTGTGTATGTATGTGTATATATATATATATATATATATATATATATATATATGTATATATATATATATATATGTGTGTATATATATATATATATATATATGTATATATATATATATATGTGTGTATATATATATATATATATATATATATATATATATATATATATATATATGTATATATATATATATGTATGTGTATATGTATGTGTATATATTTATATATATACAGTGATACCTCGAGAACCGAAGCAATGAAACCCATAGGAAATAATGGAAACTGGATTAATTCGTTCCAAGCCCCAGAAAATGCCTATTTACTAGCCTAATTTGTATATAATATGTAGAAAAACATGAGTCTCAACAAGAAATAAGAAATAAAAGTGTATTTATTAAAACAAAAAAAAAAAAATGTACTGTACAGTAAATTGTGTTTCGTTTACTGTACCTGTACCAACCTTTATGGCAGGAGGGAATGAATGTGGAGGGAGGAGGGAAGGGGGATGGTTATTGTTTTGAAGGGGAGTCCTCTTTAATAAAAACAGAGGGTAACTGCTCTTCGGGTGTTTCTCTCTCCACAAAGCATGACTCTCTCCACAAAAACCTGACTCTCTCTCTGCACTCACACTGTTGACGAGAGCAAGGCGCGCTGGGCCAAATGAACGCCATTCGGCTCAACTCGGCTCATCTCCAAATATTTGTTCGGATTCCAAGACAAAATTTTCTCGAATTTCCTGGTCGAATACCGATTTGGTCGAAAGTCAAGGCGTTTGAGAACCGAGGTATCACTGTATTTATATATATATGTATGTATATAATGACATCACAAGCTTTTAAAATGGCGCTTAAGAGTTACGATTGCTTTTTGTTTGGGGAACGTGAATGACATCATCAGAATGATTCCATTCCACTTGCACGTGTTCTGTATGGAGTTTGTCTTGAAATCTGATTGGTTGACGTTCGGTCGGTGTCAAAATGTTGTGTTTATTGTCGTTCTTCTTTTGCTCTATTTGCATTTTGTTGAGTTGTGTAGTTGCTATGAGGTCTAGCAGCTTGTTCCTGGAGAACGTTGTTTCGTTCCATTATGTACGACATTGGGGCTGCACCAACAATTCCTCCTGTATTGTAGATGTATCCTCTCCTAGGGTCGTCGTGCCCATCCAAAAGAGAACGTTTCAGGACAGGACGACAATATATCCCTGGGCACACACTCACTCACACAGACACACTCTATATGGGGCAATTTGGAGAATTCAATTGACCTTGATCCATGTTTTTGGACTGTGGGAGGAAACCGGAGAACCCGGAGGAAACCCACGCGGACACGGGGAGAACATGGAAACTCCACCCAGATTGGGATTCGAATCAGGAATTCCCAGTGCCGAGAGGAGAACATGCTAATCACTAAGCCACCGTGCCACCCTCCAAATTTAGTTAATTCATCCATCCATTATCTTCCTCTTTATCCTCTATTAGGGTCGCGGGGGGGGTTCCCCATGTCTATCCAGGGGAGAACGTTTCGGGCGCTGGGCAGATACACCCAGGACAGGGCGCCAATCTATCACTGGACACACTCACTCACACAGACACACTCTATATGGGGCAATTTGGAGAACTCAATTGACTCTATCCATGTTTTTGGACTGTGGGAAGAAACCGGAGAACCAGGAGGAAACCCACGCGGACACGGGGAGGACATGGAAACTCCACCCAGCGCTGAGAGGCGAACGTGCTAACCATTAAGCCGCCGTGCCCTAACGATTCCTTTTCTATCAATTAAGATTGACCCACAGCTCCCTTCATGCCATGTTCCTCTGGTCATGTGACCCTGTAGCATTAGGATGTTTTATTAATGTTGCGTAAAAGCTTTGGCCAGTTTTCCTAATGATCTCTTCTAATACGTGATCATCATATATGGCAGCGTATATTGCCGCGTCCCGAATCGAATCGATACGAGTCGCGATTCGTCCTCTATTTTTCTCCGTTTCGTCCGAGTGAAGAAATTAAATTTCTAACGAGCCCGCTGGCTTCCGTCCAGCGCAGAGCTCATTTCCCTAAATATCCAGTGCTTCAAAACGCGCCGTTTTCTGTCATTAGTGGGACATGGACAGGAAAGCGGTCCCGTCATTTAGGACTTGCAGAGGATTCACGTTGAGACGCTTGAGAATTGTGTGTATTAACGAGCGAAACGACACCGACGTGATCCAAATTTACATTTATTTGCAAACGGGACATCAACAAAACACCCAGAATATCATTATCTTCCACGGAATCCACTACCACGGTGGGTGGGAGTTTTTGGGGGGGGGTTTTTGCCCGTCCAAGGGAGATTACATTACATTTAGTCATTTAGCTGAAGCTCAAGTTCAAGTAATTTATTTATAAATTGCTTTTTACTATAGTATATCGTCACAAAGCAGCGTTACAGAGTTAATAGCCTTTAAACCCCCAAAGAGCAAGCTGAAGCGACAGTGGCAAGAAAAAAAACTCCCTGTTATGTTGTTATTTTAAGGAAGAAACCTTGTGAGGACCAAGACTCAGTGAGGGACTCGTCCGCCGGTCGGGCAGCCGGGCAGCATCAACAGTGTAGGACAGCCATGTACAGGTTGTGTGGTGATCATGTGACCCGTATTTAACAATTGGACAACTATAGAAGTTCATTGAGGACGTCAAGTTCAAGTAATTTATTTATATAGCACTTTTTACAATAATACATCGTCACAAAGCTGGTTTTTAAGGCTTTAAACCGCAAGCCGAAGCGACAGTGGCAAGAAAAAACTCCCTGTTATGTTGTTATTTTAAGGAAGAAACCTTGTGAGGACCAAGACTCAGTGAGGGACTCGTCCTCCTTGAGCGGCCGGCAGCATCAACAGTGTAGGACAGCCATGTACAGATTGTGTGATGATCATGTGACCCGTATTTAACAATTGGACAACTATAGTTCAAATAATATATTTATATAGCACTTTTTACAATAGTACATTGTCATAAAGCAGCTTTACTGTGTTATAAGCCTTTAAACTGCAAGCCAATGCGACAGTGGCAAGAAAAAACTCCATTATGTTGTTAGTTTAAGGAAGAAACCTTGTGAGGACCAAGACTCAGTGAGGGACTCGTCCTCCTTGAGCGGCCGGGCAGCATCAACAGTGTAGGACAGCCATGTACAGATTGTGTGATGATCATGTGACCCATATTTAACAATTGGACAACTATACAAGTCCACTTAGGACGTCAAGTTCAAGTAATTTATTTATATAGCACTTTTTACAATAATACATCATCACAAAGCTGCTTTATAAGCCTTTAAACCGCAAGCTGAAGCGACAGTGGCAAGAAAAAACTCCCTGTTATGTTGTTATTTTAAAGAAGAAACCTTGTGAGGACCAAGACTCAGTGAGGGACTCGTCCTCCTTGAGCATTTGGCAGCATCAACAGCCATGTACAGATTGTGTGATGATCATGTGACCCGTATTTAACAATTAGACAACTATAGTTCAAATAATATATTTATATAGCACTTTTTACAATAGTACATTGTCATAAAGCAGCTTTACTGTGTTATAAGCCTTTAAACCGCAAGCTGAAGCGACAGTGGCAAGAAAAAAACTCCATGTTAGAGAGGAGGGCAGCATCAACAGTGTAGGACAGCCATGTACAGATTGTGTGATGATCATGTGACCCATATTTAACAATTGGACACTATAGAAGTCCATTGAGGGCGTCCTGCAGGACCTCCAGTCCAATAAAAATCCAGGTTCTATTCAGTAATCGTCGTAGCTGCAGTGCTTCAGCAGAACCATGGATGAAGATCTGACCACACCTCCAGGAAACCGGCCACACCTCAAAAGCAACAGACAAGTAAAGCAGTTAGAGCTGATAATAAAGTCCAGCATTTAAGTCATAAGTAATTGATTGACACTGCAGATGATTTGATCCAAAGCGATCTACAATTGAGAACATCACGAGTCAGTAGCTATGAAGACAACCAGCCACACTGTAGAATTATCAAACTGATCGTTATCTGATCCTGCACCCCCCCCCCCATTTTAATTTATTTTATTTATATATTTCTTTGTCTTTTACAACACGTATTTGTTTAAAACATGCGTCTTCAGTAGTTTCTTAAAAATGCCATGTGACATTGCCTTACAGACCGAGTTGGGAGCATGGTTCCACCATTTCGCAGTGGTGAACGCCATGGAGTGTGATGTAGAGCCAATTTTAGTTCCATCCATCCATTATCCTCCGCTTTATCCTATATTAGGGTCGCGGGGGGGTTCCACATGCCCATCTCAGGACGCCAATCTATCACTGGACACACACTCACTCACACAGACCCCGCTCTATATAGGGCAATTTGAAGAACTCAATTGACCTTGATCCATGTTTTTGGACTGCGGGAGGAATCTGGAGAACCCGGAAGAAAGAAATGGCTAAAAGTTAATATTAAGTTGCATAATATTGATAATATATTATATATCTATCCATCATCTCCCGCTTTATACTATATTAGGGTCACGGGGGGTTCCCCATGCCCATCCAGGGGAGAACGTCTCGGGCGCTGGGCAGATACACCCAGGACAGGGCACCAATCTATCACTGGGCACACACTCACTCACACAGACACACTCTATATGGGGCAATTTGGAGAATTCAATTGACCTTGGTCCATGTTTTTGGACTGTGGGAGGAAACCGGAGAACCCGGAGGAAACCCACGTGGACATGGGGAGAACATGGAAACTCCACCCAGATTGGGATTCGAACCGGGAATCCCTAGAGCTGAGAGGAGAATATGCTAACCACTAAGCCACCGTGCCGCCCCCGATTTTAGTTAGATAGGGCAACTGCTTCACCTTGAATCCATATTTCCGGACTGTGGGAGGAAACCGGAGAGCCCTGTGGGAGGAATGCCTCATGGAAACAGGAGCATGAGGAGCTTTGCGTCGGTTCTACACGGTTCTAAAAGCAGCACGTCTCATTGTTTACGCATCAAGTCCCCTCATAAGTAAAAGTCCAATTAAAACCCTAATGTTCCCATTAAGGCCTTGTCTGTCCTAATGATGAGTAATGAAGACAATGTCCTTTCAGAAGGGGGTTCCAGACTGACCTCCACAGGGTCGTTCTAAACAGAAAGCAGAGAAAAATTCTAGATTTCTCAGATGTTTCTGAATAAAAAGGCATTCTATGCGTGTTTTAATTAATGCTAAAGATATACAGTACAATTAATGAATTTCCCGATGTATGTTGCTCAGTAAGTTGGCCACTAGATGGCAGTATTTGATTAGATACTGCCGTCTAGTGGCCAACTTATGAACACGTCTACACACATGTACCAGGCTTTAACAGGCGCTGATCACCTGACGCGGCTCCGTTATAACAACGCTCAGTAAGTTGGCCACTAGATGGCAGTATTTGATTAGATACTGCCATCTAGTGGCCAACTTATGAACATGTCCGCACACGTATAACAGGCGCTGATCACCTGACGTGGCTGCAAAACAACTTCGTTAAGTACATTTGCCACTAGATGGCAGTATTTGATCAAATACTGCCGTCTAGTGGCCAACGCACGAACATGCCTACACACATACCAGGTGCTGATCACCTGACACCGCTCTGGCTTGATCAAATTCTGCCGTCTAGTGGCCAACGTACTAAAAGCAGTATTTGATGAAATACTGCCATCTAGTGGCCAAGGTACTGAACTGCATTGTGATGGAGTCGTGTCAGGCGTTTTATCGCTTCCGCTTTATCGTCTATTAGGGTCGCGGGGGGGGTTCCAGAGGAGAACGTTTCGGGCGCTGGGCAGATACACCCAGGACAGGACAGGATGCCAATCCATCGCTGGACACACACTCACTCACACAGACACACTCTATATGGGGCAATTTGGAGAACTCAATTGACTTGATCCATGTTTTTGGACTGTGGGAGGAAACCGGTGAACCCAGAGGAAACCCACGCGGACACGGAGAGAACATGGAACCTCCACTAAGGTTGGGATTCGAAACGGGAATCCCTAGCGCTGAGAGGAGAACATACTAATCACAAAGCCACCGTGCCACCCCTCTCGTAGCATATTGGAAGTTTGGGTTTGGTACCTGGTCTGAAAGTTTTAACCAGTGTTCTAAATCCTTGGCTGTGTGTGTGTGTGTGTATATGTGTGTATGTGTGTATGTGTGTGTGTGTGTGTGTGTGTGTGTGTGTGTGTGTGTGTGTATGTGTATGTGTGTGTGTGTGTGTGTGTATATGTGTGTGTGTATGTGTGTGTGTGTGTGTATATATGTGTGTGTGTGTGTGTATGTGTGTGTTTGTGTGTGTGTGTGTGTATATGTATGTTTGTGTGTGTGTGTGTGTGTATACGTGTGTGTGTGTATATGTGTGTGTATATATATGTGTGTGTGTGTGTATGTATATATATATATATATATATATATATATATATATATATATATATGTGTATATATATATATATATATATATATATATATATATATATATATATATATATGTGTATATATATATATATATATGTATGTGTGTGTGTGTGTATATACGTGTGTGTGTGTGTGTGTGTGTGTGTGTGTGTGTGTCGGCCCATACTCCGCTCGTAGTAAACTGTAAATAAATTGCTCACGGCAGCCTTTTAGCTGCAGGCTCTGGCCCTTTAATCTTCCCTCTTTCTTCCTTGTTTTGCTCTCTCCTCTGCTTAACCAGGCCTGACAGAATAAACGGAGAGGTAGGCCGCCGGCGGGTGGGGCAAACTTAAATCAACCAGAGAAATAATAGAAAGGGTGCCGGCAACAAATGGAACAGCTTCAGTCAGTGAAGATGATTATGATCTGAGTGAAACGGCAGCAACAGCTGAATGGGGGATGGAAGGAAACGATGAGGGGGGGAAGCGAAAGGCTGGTACAGGTGTCCAAACCTGTTTACATGAGGAGAGATGTTCAGATCATACGTTTGTGCTCAGAGCAGCAGGAAAACGATATCATGATGATCTGAATGATGATCTGGATTTGGGTTTTTTTTTTTGGTGTTTTTTTGGTGTGGTAGCTCAGTGGTTTGGGTGTTGGGTTGTCAATCTGAAGGTTGGGGGCTTAAATCCCAGGTCCACTTACCAGGACCCTTAGCCCTGATTGCTCCAGGAATGTTGTGATTACCTTGTGCTCACCTTGTAAGTCCATGGTTCCCCATGCCCATCCAGGGGAGAACATTTCAGGTGCTGGGCAGATACACCCAGGACAGGACGCCAATCTATCGCTGGGCACACACTCACACAGACACACACTATATGGGGCAATTCAGAGCAATCAGCTTACCTTGAATGTTTTTCGGACTGTGGGAAGAAACAGTTTGTATATATATATGTATGTATGTATGTATGTATATTTATATATTTATATATATATATATATATGGCGGCACGGTGGTTTAGTGGTTGGCACGTTTGCCTCTCAGCGCTAGACATTCCCGGTTCGAATCCCCATCTGGGTGGAGTTTCCATGTTCTGCCCTTGTCTACGTGGGTTTCCTCCGGGTTCTCCGGTTTCCTCCCACACTCCAAAAACATGGATCAAGTCAATTGAATTCTCAAAATTGCCCCATATAGAGTGTGTCTGTGTTAGTGAGTGTGTGCCCAGCGATGGATTGGCGCCCTGTCCTGGGTCTATCTGCCCAGCGCCCGAGACGTTCTCCCATGGATGGGCATGGGGAACCCCACCGCGACAGAGGGGAGATAATGAATGAATGGGAAAAAAAAACGAAAAGAAAAATATATATATATATATATATATATATATAGTGTGTGTGCAGTGATGGTTCATATTTAATGAAGTTGCCTCTGATTTACTGCAACTTGTGGGCTTTGATTTTTCGCCAGCTATTTTAGAAGTTGCCCCACATGCATCTGAAATGCGGGATTTGAAATGCAGAGCAGGGTGAAGATGAAAGTCAGAGTGCCGGACTCTAGGTTCACTTGCCCCTCACCCCACTCCACAACCCTGCCCGTCTCGCCGAAATCCCTCTGAAGCGGAGAACCTCCCGAGGGAGCGTTCTCCATAACGCAGTGATGAATAACTCCGTCCACCCGCTTCGCCGTCGTGCCAATCGGGCTTGCAAATATTTTTATGTAAATCACACACGAGGTGAAGCATAATGTCACACGCCAGCACTTAGCTCGCTGACAAATGAGTCCTGTTTCAATTAATCCGAGTTAATAATGGTTCTAGAGGTGAGGACGGAACGGGTGGAGGGCTTTAGTGATGGCTGAAGGAGCGCAACTGAAATTTGTCAAATCTTTAGGCTTTGACAGGCTGCTGCCGCCCATACAATCTTGTTTCTGGTGGTATATATTTATATATATATATATATATATATATATATATATGTAAAACGGGTAGTACCGGTCCATAAATCTGATTGGCTGAGCCGTTTGTCTATTGATAATAATACACAACTCGTTGGGTGTACACAATATTAGAATTTGCACTGTTAGTAAATGTCTGTAGGTTTAAAGGTGTTTAATGGCATATAAATTGTTTGAGTGTGAGAGCGGTTTATGAAACATTAAACTAAATATATAAATAACTTAACTGTACCCAACCGAGTCGTGAGGCCCAAACCGAACCATGAAGCCTGTACCCAACCGTGAAGACTGAACGGTACGGCCTGTACCCAACCCTGAGGTGAGGACCCAACCATGAGGCCCAAACCATTAAGCCCGTACCCAACCGTGAGGACCGAACCGTGAGGCCCACACCCAACCATCAGGACCTAACCATGAGGCCCGTACCCAACCGTGAGGACCGAACTGTGAGGACTGAACCGTGAGGACCGAACCGTGAGGACTGAACCGTGAGGCCCATACCCAACCATCAGGACCTAACCATGAGGCCCGGACTGAACCGTGAGGCCTATACCCAACCGTGAGGCCTGTACCCAACCGTGAGGACTGAACCGTGAGGCCCATACCCAACCGTGAGGCCTGTACCCAACCGTGAGGACTGAACCGTGAGGACTGAACTGTGAGGACTGAACCGTGAGGACTGAACTGTGAGGACTGAACCGTGAGGACTGAACTGTGAGGACTGAACCGTGAGGCCTGTACCCAACCGTGAGGCCTGTACCCAACCGTGAGGACTGAACCGTGAGGACTGAACTGTGAGGACTGAACCGTGAGGACTGAACTGTGAGGACTGAACCGTGAGGCCCATACCCAACCGTGAGGCCTGTACCCAACCGTGAGGACTGAACCGTGAGGACTGAACTGTGAGGACTGAACCGTGAGGACTGAACTGTGAGGACTGAACCGTGAGGACTGAACTGTGAGGACTGAACCGTGAGGCCTGTACCCAACCGTGAGGCCTGTACCCAACCGTGAGGACTGAACCGTGAGGACTGAACTGTGAGGACTGAACCGTGAGGACTGAACTGTGAGGACTGAACCGTGAGGCCCATACCCAACCGTGAGGCCTGTACCCAACCGTGAGGCCTGTACCCAACCGTGAGGACTGAACCGTGAGGACTGAACCGTGAGGACTGAACTGTGAGGACTGAACCGTGAGGCCTGTACCCAACCGTGAGGTGAGGACCCAACCATGAGGCCCAAACCATTAAGCCCGTACCCAACCGTGAGGACCAAACCGTGAGGACCAAACCGTGAGGCCCACACCCAACCGTCAGGACCTAACCATGAGGCCCGTACCCAACCGTGTGGACTGAACGGTGAGGACTGAACCGTGAGGCCCATACCCAACCATGAGGACTGAATCGTGAGGCCCATACCCAACCGTGAGGACTGAACCGTGAGGCGAGGACCAAACCGTGAGGCGCGTACCCAACCGTGAGGACTGAACCATGAAGACTGAATCGTGAGGCCCGTACCCAACCGTGAGTACTGAATGGTAAGGCCTGTACCCAACCGTGAGGTGAGGACCCAACCATAAGGCCCAAACCATTAAGACCCGAACCGAGGCCTAAACCATGAGGTTTGTGTCCCGAACCCCTCACTCAGAACACAGCGTTCCGTTACACCCCCACTGCAGTTGTATTTATTTATGTGCATCAGATGAAGGATGTCAGTTTGTATCATGTGGCTCGATAGCAATTCGATTCGATGAAAAGACTCTCCGGTTCGACTCGTCTCTCTGAGGTGACGTGAACTGTAACGGACACCCAGCTGTCTGAACAGATCTTTTATTCCGGTGGCATAATAACAGTGATCATGCTTCACAGTACACAGCGCGAGGTAAATTCAAGACAGAAAGGATTAGCAACCTCATTGTGGCTCGTGACCAAAGGCACTTGGGAGATTAGTATCGAGGAAACCACAATTACACCCAATAAACGCCCTGTGGGTGGCGCTCATTCCTGCCCGCCCCTCGTTATATTTCTGCTGCCGAAACCCAAGACGAATGTTCTCCAGCAGGGGTGCACGCCCCGGCCCGGGCTTCCGGCTCTCGTGAAGACGAAGAGGAGTGGGCGGGGCAAGTGGAGGTTCCAGGGATACGGGGCAGCCTGGAAGGAGCCTGCCGGCGTACTGCGTGGAACCCGGCGCCTCATTCGTGCCCACCCCTCGTCACACGCCCCTTCACACTTCAGTGGCTCATACGAAACAACAATGGTAACCCTCGTTTGTACAAAGCACGCACTCGAGTCGAACTCCGGGAATGTCTTGTATATATTTTTAAAAAGCGTCGAGGTCGGCAGATCCCCCTGGACGTCTACAGCTCCTGTGAAATGTAGGCGGATCCTAAAGAGCTTTCGGCGCGCTCCAGGCTTGAGTGGCTGTGCCCATGAGTGCGCGAGGTCGTACTATACCGAGAGGACGCTTGGTCCCCTTGAGTCTGTCCTTCGGCCGGCTGTTCCACATCAGTCCCGGAACCCTGGTTAACGACCCGGCCCTCGGTGCTCTCCCCCTCCGGAGCGCTCGTACGCCTTTCCCAGGCCGATCTGAGCTTGACCCCTAGAGCTAGAACGTTTTTCCCGACGAACACCGTGGATACCCTTGAGTCCCTGTACCACAGTACGCCTACCGCCCTGAGCACCAGAGTCATCACGTTGATGGTGACCAGGCTGAGCCACGGGTATACGGCCTCCCTGTGCGCCCGCCTGAGAACCGGGAGTGCCATCTCGGTCAGCGACACGCAGGGGAGCAGCAGCAGGAGCATGTAGCAATAAAAGAACACGACCCCGTCCATCCACAATGGAACCACGGTCCCGCTCTGGGCCTCCTCCCACAGGCCGGCCTGCAGGTCCAGGACGTCCAGCAGGTCCAGCGCCACCCAGAAGAGCCTGGCGCGTACCTCCTGTTTCCTGCGCGCCGGCGTCACATGCTCGGCCCCCGTCAGCACCACGAAGAGCGAGGGCAGGCCGACCGAGAGCAGGAGCGTGAGGGTCTTCCGGGCCAGTGGGTCGGCCGGGCGCCGCTCGTGTCTGTAGTTCTGGCACACGAAGAAGAGCTTGAGCTCCAGCAGGGACAGGAAGAGGAACCACAGAGCGCTCGCAAAGCCACGCCGGAGCGAGCGCGCCTCCGACGCCATGCCGACCGAGACGAAACGCAGCGCCAGCAGGAAGCCCAGGTCCCCCAGCGCCACCGCCGTGCACGCCCACGCCGCCGGCCAGGCCCCGCTTTCTCGGCCCAGCATGTTCTGCTCCAGGAGGTAGAGGTCAAGCACTGCCATCGTGCTGACGGTCACCAGGGTGGAGAGACACACCTGTGGCGAGGGCAGCATTCCTGGCGAGGGAGAAATGGGGGTGGTGTTAGCATTTGTCGGACATGTTTCAAAAGAGTAATTAATACATAGCAATGCATATTAATAAGCTCGACTGCAAACATGAAAGATACTTAAATGAGGTTAAAGAGTTGTATTTATTTTTTTTAAATATGGGAGGCACGGTGGCTTAGTGGTTAGCATGTTCTCCTCTCAGTGCTGGGGATTCCCGGTTCGAATCCCAATCTGGGTGGAGTTTCCATGTTCTCCTCGTGTCCACGTGGGTTTCCTCCGGGTTCTCCGGTTTCCTCCCACAGTCCAAAAACATGGATCAAGGTCAATTGAATTCTCCAAATTGCCCCATATAGAGTGTGTCTGTGTGAGTGAGTGTGTGTCCAGTGATAGATTGGTGTCCTGTCCTGGGTGTATCTACCCAGCGCCCGAAACGTTCTCCTCTGGATGGGCATGGGGAACCCCCCCGCAACCCTAATGGAGGATAAAGCGGACGATAATGGATGGATGGATTATTATTGGCGGGGCGGCACGGTGGCTTAGTGGTTAGCATATTCTCCTCTCAGCGTTAGGGATTCCCAGTTTGAATCCCAATCTGGGTGGAGTTTCCATGTTCTCCCCGTGTCTGCGTGGGTTTCCTCCAGGTTCTCTGGTTTCCTCCCACAGTCCAAAAACATGGATCAAGGTCAATTGAGTTCTCCAAATTGCCCCATATAGAGTGTGTCTGTGTGAGTGAGTGTGTCCAGTGATAGATTGGTGTCCTGTCCTTGGTGTCCTGTCCTTGGTGTATCTGCCCAGTGCATGAAAAGTTCTCCCCTGGATGGGCATGGGGATCCACCCCACAACTCTAATAGAGAATAAAGCGAAAGCTGATGGATGGATGGTATTTACACTGGTGGTGGCCATTCCTGTTAAAGAACATGGGGCAAAAGTGAGGTGGAGTAAAGCGTGGCCTGCTTAGTTAGGTACGAGCCAACTAGAAATGTCCCCCTGAATACTTTGTAAAGAATTGCAACCAGCGTTGTTGTTCATCCCAATCAACATAACGGGCTGACATTCAAATGTCCATTCATCCATTATCTTCAGCTTTATCCTCTATTAGGGTCGTGGGGGGGGCCCATCCAGGGGAGAACGTTTGGGCGCTGGGAAGATACACCCAGGACAGGACACCAATCTATCACTGGACACACACTTGCTCACACAGACACACTCTATATGGGGCAATTTGGAGAACACAATTGACCTTGATCCAAGTTTTTGGACTGTGGGAGGAAACCGGAGAACCCGGAGGAATCCCACACAGACACGGGGAGAACATAGAAACTACACCCAGATTGGGATTTGAAGCGGGAATCCCTAGCATTGAGAGGAGAACATGCCAACCACTAAGCCACCGTGCCGCCCTGCATTCAAATGTTGTTCAACTAAATTCCATTTAAATGTCAGCAGCAAGAACGTGAGTGCTGCTGGAGCTGCAGTAGAAATAATAATGACATATTACCGGCTGTGGGTTTTTAAACACTGATTTAGGGGAAGGAGAGGCGCCCGCATACTTTCGTTCATCTCCATGTTATTGCCTTGAAAGTGGGCCTCTGATATGCTTTTTAATTTCCTTGGAATATCCTTGGAATGAGCGCACTGGGTCTAATTTGTATGCAACTGCTTAAAGGCAGAGTTCCAGATTCAATTATGACCCACGAGGACGTTTTATTAATTTTAGAGGTTTTAGACCTGGTGTCGCTCGCAACGCAAACCGCGTCGGCTTTTTCCTCGAAATCAAACTAAACGAAGATGGCTTCGACCACAGGTGCTTTTCTCTCTCTGCATTTTCATTAGGGGTGCTGAAAAAAATCGATTCTTCAAAGAATCGCGATTCGTAGTCCTGGCGATTCTGAATCGATTCAAAATGAATGATTTTTTTAAAAATGCGGTTAAATTTTATTTTGGCGTCCCCTCCCGAGCGTACTGAGTATCGCATGACATCTGCACGGCCACCTTACAGCATGCTTGTTCATGCTAGCGGGAAGCATGGAGCGGTGAGTGTAACATGAAATTGAGGTACTTAGACATCAACCTGAGCTAAAGAAGTTGAAAATATAATTAATATTTAAGGTTAAGTTTAGAAAATGTAGCAAATGTTGGTGCAATATAGTATGGATGTATGGATTTTATTTTTTAATGTTAAGTTTTAAAGATTTGCAGAATCTAAAGTCACTCTGACTGTAAATTCTGTATTTTAGTTTGGATTAAAGGTTAAACTTTGGTATTAATATATTTAGTAATATTTGTTCATCGATGGATGTTTTTTATTTAAGAAAAAGCCGGGCAGCTAAGCGAACCTAACGCTGCTCATTTTAAATTAGCACAATCCTGTTTTTATATAAATATAAAATGATGCAAAAAGATTTGATACAGGACGGAACCTGAAGTATTGTTTTAAATAAATGTTCTTTTTGTTAACATCGTCGTTTCATCTCGTCAATCACATCATTTAAACAAAATTTAAAGAGCATTTGACCTGAATAAAAAAATCGTTTCTGAATCGAATCGTGACCTCAAAAATCGGAATTGAATCGAATCGCCAGACACTGAGAGATTCGCACCCCTAATTTGCATGTAGCGGATACTCTCCGGTTATTGGGTTTTATTCCTTTGTATGTTAATTGTGCTGAATTAAGAACCGGCGTTTTGTCCGAACCCGTATTGTCTGTGGCCGTGTTGATAAGAAGGTCACCTCCACCGTAATTAACTATTAAAAACCGCCGCCTTCAGCTTCCTCCGGTTTCCAGCAGGTGTTCGTTCATACGGCTCTACAGACGCGGCAGAAATTACCGCTAATAGATTTAAGTTTTTTTTTTTTTTTTTTTGGTTTGTTTGTTTTATCAAGGACGCCGTCAAACTCCCCTGACGATTGCGGTGAGGATGTCGGTGCGACGTTCTGATTGCATGGTCTGTCATCAGCCTATTGGAAACACCTGCAGTTTCCTCCCACACTCCAAAAAACATGGATCAAGTTCAATTGAATTCTCCAAATTGCCCCATATATAGTGTGTGTGTCTGTATGAGTGTGTGTCCAGTGATAGATTTGCACCCTGTCCTGAGTGTATCTGCCCAACAACCGAAACGTTCTCCACTGGATGGGCATGGGGAACCCCCCCGCGACCCTAATAGAGTATAAAGCAGAAGATAATGGATGGATGGATTTAAGGGTTTTTATTAAGGACGCTCTCAAACTCCCCGATGATTGCGGTGTGGACGTTGGTGCGACGTTCTGATTGGACGGTGTGTCATCAGCCTTGGGTAACAAGAAAACACCTGCCTAATTATACAGTTAGCCACGACGTTCTGTAATCAGAATCTGACCCTGATGCAGGACGAGCTGATGACGTTCACGAATTGTGCATGTTCTCCACAGGTGTCCTTTGTGGTGTTATGGTGGACACTACAGTTCCATTCATTTAAAACTCCCTCTCAATTTTAAGAAACTGGATGTAGAAGCGGGCGGCATGGTGGCTTAGTGGTTAGCATGTTCTCCTCTCAGTGTTAGAGATCCAGGTTCGAATCCCAATCTGGGTGGAGTTTCCATGTTCTCCCACAGTCCAAAAACATGGATCAAGTCAAGTGAATTCTCCAAATTGCCCCATATAGTGTGTGTTTGTGTGAGTGAGTGTGTGCCCAGCGATAGATTGGCACCCTGTCCTGGATGTATCTGCCCAGCGCCTGAAACGTTCTCCCCTGGATTGGCATATTGGCATGGGGAAACCCCCCCCCCCCCCAGTAGAGGATAAAGCGAAAGATAATGGAAGCGAAAGATTAAGATAACAGCAGCATGATGGCATAGAGGTTAACATGTTCTCCTCTCAGTACTAGAGATCAAGGTTCGAATCCCAATCTGGATGGAGTATCCATGTTCTCCCCGTGTCAACATGGGTTTCCTCCGGGTTCTCCGGTTTCCTCCCACAGTCCAAACACATGAATCAAGGTTAATTAAATGCTCCAAATTGCCCTATACAGAGTGTGTCTGTGTGAGTGAGTGTTTGCCCAGTGATGGATAGGCATCCTCTGTCCTGGGTGTATCTGCCCAGCGCCCGAGACGTTCTCCCCTGGACATAGGGAACATCATCCCCCCCACCGCGACCCTAGTAGAAGATAACGCTGAAGATAATGGATGGATGGATGGATAATACAAACAGATGAAATGTACTTTAAGAGGTATCGAACACGTTGACGTTTTATTTAAAGTGGGATTCTTTCTTTCTTATTTTGACCAGCTTCTGTCGGTGTCCTCCGCTTCACATATTGAATCCACCCCCCACCCCCCAATTTCGCGTGGTTAATAAAAAAAATTACATAAAAACTTTTTGCCCATAGAAGATTAACAAATAAGGATCATACAGGTTTACCAAGGAGCCACAAGAGGGTGCCGTTTGTGATTTTATCACAGTTCAGAATGTTCAGACACTAAAAGAGGGAGTTAGTTTCTGATCCTGCATATTTATTATACAGAAAATATATTATTCATCGGAAACCATAAGATTTACATTTTTTTTTTTTCTCTCCGCACGTTTTTTTTCATCCGCAAACGACTTCCATCCACAACTAACGTCGGATTACTATGTATTTCAGATGTTGTGGGGCGGTTAGGAACCTGCATGTTAAACCAGACTCGGCCAATTTAATTTAAAGACCGGAACTTACCCACCTTCTAAAGATTTTATCGATATAGTCCAAACTGGCCTTATAACAAACCATAAGAATTGAAATGGTGATCATGGGGTTTGGGGGGGGGGGCAGCGACAGTGATTCACTGCCTGGGTGTTTTTTACAGACCTAATAAAATGTTAGTGCTCTGTGGTAATAGTTCATAAATATGTCGGCGAAAATGAGGGAGGGGGGTGAAAGTGACATGGTGAGGAATGAGAGACAAAAGGCGCAGGAGGCTTTGCAGGAATTGCAGTGCAGATGAATTCATCCCTGGCTTAAGAAGTGCCGAAATTAAAGGCATTAATACTTGGGCGAGGAGGAAATGAAGGAAATGCGGTTAGTAAATGACCTCCGATGAATAATCTCAGCTCTCTGTGGGATGAAGACGGCGTCTGCATCGCTGATATCTCGATTAACATCACAGCTTTTCTTCTTTTTTTTTTGTGGGTGGCCGCGGCTGATTTCCAGGCCTGGAATGGGTTTCGAAAATGCTGTCTGCGAGAAGATTAAAATGCTGCGTGTGGTTATCGCGCCGTTATCAAACAGTGGGCATGCATGTTTATATGCCGGGGTACAGGTCGTCTTCGGGGCTTGGGCTGTCAACCTGTAATTCACTTTGATGTGAGTGATGGTGTTGGATGAAAATTCCTCCAGGCACATCAATAATAACAAGGCTTCATCATCCAGCCTTCCAACAGACTATATATCCTCTTTAGCCGGCAGAACCCAGGTGAACGCGGCCCGTGTCTGTGCGCTCGCATGTATTATTTAGGCAGAAATTCCCGGCTGGCCTTAAACATCCGTGCTTTCCGCTTTTCCCCACATGGCTGTCTTTGGGTTTTATGGACTGCTTAATATTAATTGCTCTTTTTTTTTTTAAGCGTGAACTTCAAACTGAGTTTTGAAGTTTGCATTTGCAACATGAAACCATCCTGTGCCTTGAAGTGCTTGGAATCGTATTTACGTCGATCGGGACTGGTGCAAATGAGCTCGTTTCATCAAGCTGCTAATTAAAGCTATTAAATGGAACATCTCCGTGATGGACATTAATTTAAAGTATAGATGGGGCCATTAAATGGCATTAAATGCCACAAGGCATCCCAGTACTAAAGTCACTCAGGGTTCTAAAAAAGTATTTAAATCTGCAGTTAATACATGAACAACCCGTGATTGATTATTATTCCCTATTTACCGTGTTTTACTGATCATCTGGTTAAATGAATAACATCTGGTTTAATAATTGATCTCTCATACACTGCTCTTCACCTTATCCATCCATCCATTATCTTCCGCTTTATCCTCTATTAGGGTCACGATGGGGTTCCCCATGCCCATCCAGGGGAGAACGTTTCGGGCGCTGGGCAGATACACCCAGGACAGGACGCCAATCTATCGCTGGACACACACTCACTCACACAGACACTCTATATGGGGTAATTTGGAGAACTCAATTGACTTGATCCACGTTTTTTGGACTGTGGGAGGAAACCGGAGAACCCGGAGGAAACCCACACGGACATGGGGAGAACATGGAAACTCCACCCAGATGGGGATTTGAACCTGGATCTCTAGCACTGAGAGGACTCGACCTACTGACTCAACTCAAGTTGAGTTGGGTAACATGGAAACACCTGCAGTTTCCTCCCAAAGTCCAAAAACATGGATCAAGATCAATTGAATTCTCCAAATTGAGTGAGTGTGTCCAGTGATAGATTGGTGTCCAGTCCTGGGTGTATCTGCCCAGAGCCCAGTGTATCTGTCCAGCGTTCTCCCCTGGATGGGCACGGGGAACACCCCCCCCCCCCCATGACCCTAGTAGAGAGGCGAACGTGCTAACCACTAAGCCACCGTGCCGCCTCTTCACCTTATATGGCTATAAATTATTGGAACACCTAGAGGAAGTTATTATAATATTCAATTGTATGTCGCTATGTCCCAATGAAAGCCTTTACTTGTCTCAGAAAGCTTTTTACAAGATTGTAAAACAACATTCATGAGTTCAGACACTGCTGATGGATGAGAACGTATGGCTCATAATCCTAATTCCAATTTTTCTCAAAGGTGTTTGATGGTTCTGAGATTGGGGCTCATGCTGAAACAGAAGAATCTCCTCCCCAAACCGTTTTCACAAAGTTATGTGCATTAAATCGTCCAAAGTGCTTGACTACTTGGCTGATTTAATACACCTGTGGCAATAGGACCAAATAAAATGGCTGGGTGGGACGGACGCTTAGTGGTTAGCATGTTCTCCTCTCAGTGCTGGGGATCCAGGTTGGAATTCCAATCTGGACGGAGTTTCCATGTTCTTCTTGTGTCTGTGTGGGTTTCCTCCGGGTTCTCCGGGTTACTCCACAGTCCAAAAACATGGATTTAAAGTAAATGGATGCTCCAAATTGCCCCATATAGAGTGTGTTTGTGTGAGTGGGTGTGTGCCCAATGATAGATTGGCGCCCTGTCCTGGGTGTATCCTGAAACGTTCTCCCACGGGACGGGAAAAAAGTGTACGGCAAGTGTGCCTTTATTTTTGTTCCACGCGAGTTGAGCCACTTGGTCTAAACCTGGTTTTCTCATAAATGTCGTCATGACGATTTTAAGTCACTATTACGATAAATTAATTGTAGAATTTAGTGAGCAACATCAGTGTCTTGTGTGTGTGTATATCCATCCATCATCTCCTGCTTTATCCTCTATTAGGGTCGCGGGGGGGTTCCCCATGCCCATCCAGGGGAGAACGTTTCGGGCGCTTAGCAAATACACCCAGGACAAGACACGAATCCATCGCTGGGCACACATTCACTCACACAGACACACTCTATATGGGGCAATTTGGAGAATTCAATTGAGGGGGCGGACATGGGAAGAATATGGAAACTCCACCCAGATTGGGATTCGAACATGGAAGCCCTAGCGCTGAAAGGCAAATGTGCTAACCACTAAGCCACTGTGATTGTTTTTATTTATATATATATATATATATATATATATATATATATATATATATATATATATATAATAAAAACACATACATACACACACACGTTGTATGTCTGTTGTGCTGCTAGAGGTTTTAAATGCTGAGCTCCATTGGACGAGTCTACAAGGACGAGTACCTTGTAGATATACAACCAGAGACAGTAGCTTAATTGTTGTTGCCCGGTTTGTTGCTTATTCTATAAACCGTCATAGGTGCTCAATGGATGCTTATAGCTGGATATTTGTGTTTGGTAGATTTTCTGTCTAGTAGCATCACTGAGATGTTTATAACAGTCATCTGATCCACTAATACCAGCACATCAATTTCACTGCTGAACTAAAGCAGTAAGGCACGAGGGAGGGGGTGTGCGTTATAATGAATAAAATAGAGTAGAGTCGTTACACCTCTTTTCCGTTATTTATTTACAGTAATGCACAAGCTCGAGTGCTTCATTGCTTTTATAAAACGGTTATAACAGTAAAACAAGGATTGATTCCTAAATGCGTTTGTTGAAAGTGTAAACGTTAATAAACTGAAGATTTAACAATGTAATCTAGTCTGGTTTTTAAAGTGAAAGCCGATTGCTGAGAAAACGGTTTCCGGTTTTTCTAACAATCAAATACAGCCATCTAGTGGCCAAATTGCAGAACACAGTTTATAAAAAATTGTCGAAACATGTGCTCATTGGGTATGGAGTCATTGTTTATATTAATCTGTATTTTGTGGTTTGAAATAATTTGTATATCACACATCGATAAGTATTGACCGGCTAGTAGCCAAGAACACAGCTCATAAAAAAAAATTAAAAAAATAATAATAATAATTTTCAGTACAATCACGCATTGATACCAATGTGAAGCGGTCAGGAGTGGGCAATATTGTCACTGTCACGGCTGGACAAACGGCTCAGCCAATCAGATTAAATCCACCGCTCAAATAATCCAAATCAATAGTGGTTTTTGGGGGTCATGACCATTACAGATCACAGTAAAAAAAATATTATATAATACGTTTTCAAATAAAAGGATCAAGGTTGTAATTGTCAAACCAGAAAGTGCATCTATGTGAGAACTGGTACGATAGACAACAAATAACGTGTCCACTGAGTGTGTGTTCGATTTAAATGTTGACTATTATAGTGTGTGTGTTTATAAATGGCTCATATACTGAATCAACTAATAATTTGTGCATACATAATACCATCCATTCATTCATTATCTTCCGCTTTATCCTCTACTAGAGTCGCGGGGGGGGGGGGTTCCCCATCCAGGGGAGAACGTTTCGGGCGCTGGGCAGATACATCCCGGACAGGGCGCCAATCTATCGCTGGGCACACACTAACTCACACAGACACACTATATATGGGGCAATTTGGAGAACTCAATTGACCTTGATCCGTGTTTTTGGACTGTGGGAGGAAACCAGAGAACCCAGAGGAAACCCACGTGGACACGGGGAGAACATGGAAACTCCACCCAGATTGGGATTCGAACCGGGGATCCCTAGAGGCAAACGTGCCGCCATACGTAATACCAATGTCTATAAAACTGTGAATAAAAAAAAAACATTTTAAAGTCCTTAAACTATTCCATAATCCATCCATCCTTTATTTTCCGCTTTATCCTAGATAGACCCAGGACAGGACACCAAGCTATCACTGGACACACACTCACACACACATACACACGCTATATGGGGCAATTTGGAGAACTCAATTGACTTGATCCATGTTTTTGGACTGTGGGAAGAAACCGGAGAACCCGGAGAAAACCCACGCGGACACGGGGAGGACATGGAAACTCCACCCAGATGGGGATTCGAACCGGGAATCCCTAGAGCTGAGAGGAGAACATGCTAACCACTAAGCCACCCCTATTCCATAATCAGCCTTTCAATTACTTGCCTCTCTGTCCTCTTCTGTTCTCCTGCATTGTATCACCAAAACACCTGCTTTTTACTGTTTTTGGCTTGAGGTTCTTTGGCCGGAGAGCAACTGTGGAACTCCGCACCCCCTCCCTACTTCAGTCCCATCAGTCTAAACCCTTTCTTTGTTCTCTTTATTCTGGAAAATAAAGTACCTCAATAACATATTTTATTTGCTGGGACTGTACCCTATTAGGTACTTTAATATACTGCTTTAGAACATATTTTTAGGTATTTGGGGCACAAGAAAGGTCTAGTTGTAGAGAGATCCAGTGATGGGCTTTAGGAGGAACATTTAGGAGTTAGGTTGGACATTGAGGTTAAGAAGCGAACCCACTTTGTACCCCTTTTCTCTGACTGTGCATTTGTCTTCATTATTTTTTGTTGTATTGTTTTGTTCACGTTGTTTTCTTTAGTTTGCTAAAATGCATGGACATTATTAACTAATTATTACTGTTAATAATATTATTATTATTGGTAATATTTAGGATGGTTATGCTGGTGTGCCTCAGATGATGCACCCAGTTCTTGGTTTAAGGGTAATAAGCGGTGTAGAGCCAATAAACTAACATATACTTTTGATGGGTGGCACTGTGGCATAGTGGTTAGCATGTTCTCCTCTCAGCACTAGGGATCCAGGTTCCAATCCCAATCTGGGTGGAGTTTCCAAGTTCTCCCCGTGTCCGCGTGGGTTTCCTCTGGGTTCTCCGGTTTCCTCCCGCAGTTCAAAAACATGGATCAAGGTCAACTGAATTCTCCAAAATTGCCCCATATAGATGTGTGTGTGTTTAAGAGTGTGCGCCCAGTGATGGAGACGAGTGTGCGCCCTGTCCTGGGTGTATCTGCCCAGCGCCCGAGACGTTCTCCCCTGGATAGGCATGGGGAAACCCCCCGCGACCCTAGTAGAGGATAAAGCGGAAGATAATGGGTGGATGGGCGGACTAGTTTGGGTTCCTAGTGAGGAACCTTTAGAGGAACGTTGCGTCGCTTTAACACTTCTACGTGAGGCGAATGGAAATTGCAGATTTTTAGTGGTTAGCATGTTCTCCTCTCAGCACTAGGGATTACCGGTTCAAATCCCAATCTGGGTGGAGTTTCCAAGTTCTCCCCGTGTCTGCGTGGGTTTCCTCCGGGTTCTCCGGTTTCCTCTCGCAGTCCAAAAACATGGATCAAGGTCAATTCTCCAAATTGCCCCATATAGAGTGTGTGTGTGAGTGAGTGTCCAGTGATAGATTGGCGTCCTGTCCTGGGTGTAACTGCCCAGCGCCCGAAACGTTCTCCCCTGGATGGGCATGGGGAACCATGGGGAATAAAGCAGAAGATAATGGATGGATGGATGGCTGAACTAGTTTGGGTTTCTAGTGAGGAACCTTTTGAGCAACGTCGTGTCGCTTTATCACTTCTATGTGAGGCGAATTGCAGATTTCTGACCTTCTACAAACATTTTTAAAGGTTAACCAGAGAAACAAAGTGCTTTATTCTATAAGTCTGCCTTTTGTTTAAGGGAAAAGGGGGCGTTTTAAAGCAGATGCTTCCACCATGACCTTCTCCAGCCGTTTGTAATGACTTGAATGTAAAGTTCGTGTGCATTAATCAGGCAGCGCAACTTCAGTCATGGCGGGAGAAGAAGGGAGGACGACGCCGTGTGCGAAAAGCGACGGGTTTCGAGGGTTTTGCCTCAGAAAAAGCGAACGGAACACATTTACCTGAGTTGGAACGACGCCGCTCCTCTATAGATTCGAAGCGCGGGGATTAATAACCTTCGTCGCTGCTCCTTAAGCTCGCCACGTCGCGCTGAACCCGAACCAGCCATCGAGCAAAGCGGGCGAAGAGCTACATGGTCGCCGGCTGAGCCCGCCGCCGGTTCGGTTCGGTTCGGTTGGGTTGGGTTGGGTTCGGACCTGCGGTGCTTGCCTGACAGACCTGCCGCCGAGACGCTGCTCTCTCCGGCTCGTCCTCCTCCGTTGGCGCGGTGGGAGAAGTGGATCCGAAGTGCGCCGGAATCGACTCCTTGCCCGGCTCACGTGGTAAAAGTTTGATTCGCCCGACAGTCCGACCGTCCACGGAGGCTCGGCGTGGAAATAAACACGCGGGGAGGCAGGCGACCCAACGCGAGTTTTAGGATTGCGGTGTGGGATTTGTAGGCAGCCTTCGTCCGTGCGTGTGTGTGTGCGCGCGCGTGCACGCGCCTCCTCTCACCCCGCACTCACCCTCCTCTCATCCCCCACACACCCTCCTCTCACCCCCCACTTACCCTCCACTCACCCCCCACTTACCCTCCACTCACCCCCCACTTACCCTCCACTCACCCTCTTCTCACCCTCCTCTCACCTTCCACTCACCACCCACTCACCCTCCTCTTACCCTCCTCTTACCCTTCTCTCACCCCCACTTACCCTCACTCACCCTCCACTCACCCCTCCACTCACCCCTCACTCACTTCCCACTCACTCCCCACTCAACCCCCATTCACCCTCCTCTTACTCCCCACTCATACTCCTCTCACCCTCCACTCAACTCCCACTCACCCTCCTCTCACCCCCACTCACTTTCCACTCACTCCCCACTCAACCCCCATTCACCCTCCTCTTACCCTCCACTCACTCCCCACTCACCCTCCTCTCACCCTCCTCTCACCCCCACTCACTTTCCACTCACTCCCCACTTAACCCCCACTCACCCTCCTCTTACCCTCCACTCACTCACCCTCACTCCCCAAACCACTTGATATCTAGAAAAGCCCATATAATAAAAGGGCAAATTGTTTAATTACTCTGGTTTATCCCTGTAATTGCATTGTCCGACAAAGGTATACACCCCCAGCACATTAATTGTCCTGATCCACCCCCCCCACACACACACACACAACGCACACAATATGGGGCAATTCAAAGCATTCAATCGCCCTTGAATCCATGTTTTTGGTCTGTGGGAGGAAACCGGCGAACCCGGAGGAAACCAATGCGGACACGGGAAAACGAGAACATGGAAACTCCACCCGGATTGCGAATCGAACCTGGAATCCCCAGCGCCGAGAGAACATGCCAACCACTAAGCCACCGTGCCGCCCCGTCAGTGACGACTTGTCCTAAATAATAAAATGTCCTGATTTTTATTTTCTTTTTTAAAGTCCCCGACGTTGTCGTGTTGTTCCATCTTTTATTTTCCTTCAGTGTGCATGCATTGCGTATTTATGGGGCAACCTGTTCTAAATTTATGATTGCCTTTTTCTTGGAACAGTGGATTTCTGAGCACTGGTGATTCGATTTAGAGCGTAATTGGCGCGCCATCATGGAATGAAATTGAGCGTGAGCTCGTTATCCATTCCCTTCTTTTAAGTGCACTGGCACTCCACCCGCGAGCGTCTTTTATTCTTAGACATTCGCAAAGCAGCATCTCGCAGGGACCCTGCGCCGTTTTCCTCCACAGGCTTCGTCCTACGGCGATGCCGGGGTCGTCTTTCGGGTTGGGGTTTAATCAGTCTCATGATGAGCGAAAGATGGAGGGTGGGGGGGTGGAGGGGTAAGTCATCTTTCATGTCACAATCATCTGCCTGCTTCACTGATTTTCACATTTTCCCCTTCTTTTTTGCCCTCGTCCCCCACCTTTGCGCTCACCCGCTCACTGTCTTCGGTCCCACCGGGTGGCCTTGAAGGTCACTGCGCTCCGGCTCTGGCCAAGTATTGAAGGGAAATGAAATAAGCACATGGGGGAGTGGGATGAAGGAAGTTGTGAAGGTTTGGCAGGATTGCACAGTCATCACCGACACCACCACCATCACCCCCACCGCCAAAGTTGGGAAGGAGGTGGAGGATGGCGCTTGGATGAGGAGGACATGATTGCTGGCCGAATGTCCATCCATCCATTCATTATCTTCCGCTTTATCCTCTATTAGGGTCAGGGGGGGGGATTCCCCATGCCCATCCAGGGGAGAACATCTCAGGCCCAGGACAGGACACCAATCTATCACTGGGCACACACTCACTCACACAAACACTCTCTATATGAGGCAATTCGGAGAACTCAATTGATTTGATCCATGTTTTTGGACTGTGGGAAGAAACCGGAGAACGTGGAGGAAACCCACGCGGACACGGGGAGAACATGGAAACTCCACCCAGATTGGGATTTGAACCGGGGATCCCTAGTGCTGAGAGGAGAACATGCTAACCACTAAAAATCTACAATTTCCATTCGCCTCACGTAGAAGTGTTAAAGCAACGCAACGTTCCTCCAAAGGTTCGTCACTAGGAACCCAAACCAGTCTGCCCATCCACCCATTCATCCATTATCTTCCGCTTTATCCTCTACTAGGGTCGCGGGGGGTTTCCCCATGCCTATCCAGGGGAGAACGTTTCAGGCGCTGGGCAGATACACCCAGGACAGGGCGCACACTCGTCTCTATCACTGGGCACACACTCTTAAACACACACACATCTATATGGGGCAATTTTGGAGAATTCAATTGACCTTGATCCATGTTTTTGGACTGCGGGAGGAAACGTGGAAGGAAACCCACGCGGACACGGGGAGAACATGGAAACTCCACCCAGATTGGGATCTTTGAATCCCCAGCGATGAGAGGAGAACATGCCAACCACTAAGCCACCGTGCCACCCTTATTTTAATGCATTATTTAAAATATCCATAAAGTGATCCTTTATTAGAATTATATTTGGTCAGTTTTTTTTTTTTACATTTGGTCATTTGGCAGACGCTTTTATCTTACAAGTGTCCCAAGGTGAGCACAGGGTTGGTACAACATCCCTGGAGCAATGAGGGTTAAGGGTCTTGCTCAAGGACCCACATTGGTAACTTCAGTGGACCTGGGATTTGAACCCCCAACCTTCAGATTGATAACCCAGAATTATGATATAGATATAAAAACAAAAACCCACATCATGATCCCCATCCATTATCTTCCGCTTTATCCTCTATTAGGGTCGCGGGGGGGGGGTTCTCCATGCCCATTCAGGGGAGAAAGTTTCGGGTGCTGGGCAGATACACCCAGGACAGGACACCAATCTATCACTGGACACACACTCACTCACACAGACACTCTCTATATGGGGCAATTTGGAGAACTCAATTGACCTTGATCCATGTTTTTGGACTATGGGAGGAAACCGGAGAACCCGGCGGAAACCCACGCGGACACGGGGAGGACATGGAAACTCAACCCAGATGGGGATTCGAACCGGGAATCCCTAGCACTGAGAGGAGAACGTGCTAGAACTAGGGGTGCTGAAAAAAATCGATTCTTCAAAGAATCGCAATTCATAGTCCAGGCGATTCTAAATCGATTAAAAATGTTCAAGAATCGAAAATGCGTTTCAATTTTATTTTTGGCGCCCCCTCCCAAATGTACTGAGTATCGCATTACGGATCCGCTCGGCCACCTTACAGCATGCTTGTTCATGCTAGCGGGAAGCATGGAGCGGTGAGTGTAACATGAAATTGTGGTACTTAGACATCAACCTGAGCTAAAATATTTAAGGTTAATTTTTGAAAATTTCACGAATGTTGGTGCAATATAGTTAAAAAGACTGAAGTATGGATTTTTTTTGTTAAGTTTGAAAGATTTGCAGAATCTAAAGTCACTCTGACTGTAAAGTCTGTATTTTAGTTTGGATTAAAGGTTAATGCACCATGGTAAACTTTGGTATTAATATATTTAGTATTATTCGTTCATTGATGGATGTTTTTTATTTAAGAAAAAGCCGGGCAGCTAAGCGAACCTAACACTGCTCATTTTAAATTAGCACAATCCTGTTTTTATATAAATATAAAGTGATGCAAAAAGATTTGATACAGGACGGAACCTGAAATATTGTTTTAAATAAATGTTTTTTTGTTACTATTGGCGGCACGGTGGCTTAGTGTTTTGCACGTTCTCCTCTCAGCACGAATCCCCATCTGGGTGGAGTTTCCATGTTCTCCCCGTGTCCGCGTGGGTTTCCTCCGGGTTCTCCGGTTTCCTCCCACAGTCCAAAAACATGGATCAAGTCAATTGAGTTCTCCAAATTGCCCCATGAAGAGTGTGTCTGTGTGAGTGAGTGTGTGTCCAGTGATAGATTGGTGTCCTGTCCTGGGTGTATCTGCCCAGCGCCCGAAACATTCTCCCCTGGATGGGCATGGAGAACCCCCCCGCGACCCTAATAGAGGATAAAGCGGAAGATAATGGATGGATTTGTTTACATCGTTGTTTCATCTTGTCAATCACATCATTTAAACAAAATTTAAAGAGCATCCATCCATTATCTTCCACTTTATCCTCTATTAGGGTGACAGTGTGGGTTCCATGCCCATTCAGGGGAGAACGTTTCGGGCACTGGGCAGATACACCCAGGACAGGATGCCAATCTATCACTGGACACACACACTCACACAGACACACTTTACTATATGGGGCGATTTGGAGAACTCAATTGACTTGATCCATGTTTTTGGACTGTGGGTGGAAACCGGAGAACCCGGAGGAAACCCACACGGACACGGGGAGAACATGGAAACTCCACCCAGATGGGGATTCGAACCGGGAATCCCTAGTGCTGAGAGGCGAACGTGCTAACCACTAAGCCACCTGTTTAAAGTCTGTTTAAAGAGCATTTGAACTGAAAAATCGTTTCTGTATCGAATCGTGACTCAAAAATCGGAATCGAATCGAATCGCCAGACACTGAGACATTGGCACCCCTAGTGCTAACCACTAATCCGCTGTGCCGCCCCTGCCCGAATGTCCTCCGGCACAAACAAGTCGCAATCCACCCGCGCTCTCGCACCACCTTCGGCCATCCGTCATAAACAGGAGCCGCAAGCCGTCACCGCCCAAACCTCATTTACACTCCACCTATGAAAATCAAGAATGCCCAGCAGGACTGCAGCTGGAAGGGCTTTGCTTCACTGAGGCCGGGTGCCACGCCTGAATCGCCTCCGTACAGCTGAGAGTTGCTCAAAGAATTTGAGTAATGACCCCACCACGGGTAAAACTGCTGATCTGATCGCTTTTCTCAAAGATCTGGTTCCATGATTGGATTCAGTGACTGGCCATTTTGTTAGGTACTGCTGTAGTTCTTTGCTCATTGTATATTTCATAGGCAGGGCGGCACTGTGGCTTAGTGGTTAGCATGTTCTCCTCTCAGCACTAGGGATTCCCAGTTCGAATCCCCATCTGGATGGAGTTTCCATGTTCTCCCCGTGTCCGCGTGGGTTTCCTCCGGGTTCCTCCCACAGTCCAAAAACATGGATCAAGACAATTGAGTTCTCCAAATTGCCCAATATAGAGTGTGTCTGTGTGAGTGAGTGTGTGTCCAGTGATAGATTGGCGTCCTGTCCTGGGTGTATCTGCCCAGCGCCCGAGACGTCTCCTCTGGATGGGCATGGGGAACCCCCCCCCCCACCTGCGACCTTAATAGAGGATGAAGCGGAAGATAATGGATGAATGGAGATACTGTATATTTTATAGGCAGCATGGTGGCTTAATGGTTTGCATGTTCTCCTCTCAGCACTAGGTATTCCAGGTTCGAATCCCAATCTGGGTGGAGTTTCCATGTTCTCCCAGTGTCCACGTAGGTTTCCTCCGGGTTCTCCGGTTTCCTCCCACTGTCCGAAAACATGGATCAAGTCAATTGAGTTCTCCAAATTGCCCCATATAGAGTGTGTCTGTGTGAGAGTGTGTCCAGTGATAGATTGGTGTCCTGTCCTGGGTGTATCTGCCCAATGGCCGAAACATTCTCCCCTGGATGGGCATGGGGAACCCTTAATAGTGGATGAAGCGGAAGATGATGGATGGATATATTTTATAGGCTCCACTTTCAGTTACAGACTGTAATCCATCGATGTCTTCACATTTTTGGTTGTTCCTTGTTACCCTGTTCTTCACTTATCAGGACTCTGAGGTGTCAGTTGGATGGTGGTTGGATATTGGTGGTTGAATTTTAGTGAAACTGACACAGTGGTGGTGTCCTTCGCATCAGTGTTAGTGGATCAGACGGCCGAGTGCTACTGGAGTCTTTACCTCAGTGTCAGTTTTGTACTCTGAATTGTTCACTAAGTGGGTCACGGACATGTTCTGGTTCTGGCCGTTTCGTGGACACGTTCTGGGAGGGTTAGAGACACGTTCTGGTTCTGGGCGGGTCGTGGACACGTTCTGGTTCTGGGAGGGTCGCGGACACGTTCTGGTTCTGGGAGGGTCGCGGACACGTTCTGGGCATATCGTGGATACAGTACGTTATGGGCGGGTCTCAGATACGTTCTGGTTCTGGGCGGGTCGCGGACACGTTCTGTATATATAGTGTACGTTATGGGTGGGTCATAGACACGTTCTGGTTCTGGGAGGGTTGTGGACACGTTCTGGTTCTGGGCGGGTCGTGTACACGTTCTGGTTCTGGCAGGGTCGCGGACACATTCTGTACATATCGTGAATATGTTATGGGCGGGTCCCAGATACGTTCTGGTTCTGGCCGGGTCGTGTACATGTTCTGGTTCTGGCCGGGTCGAGGACACGTTCTGGTTCTGGGAGGGTCGTGGACACGTTCTGGACGGGTCGCGGACACGTTCTGTACATAGCGTAAATACTTTATGGGCGGGTCCCAGATACGTTCTTGTTCTGGCCGGGTCGTGTACATGTTCTGGTTCTGGCCGGGTCGAGGACACGTTCTGGTTCTGGGAGGGTCGTGGACACGTTCTGGACGGGTCGCGGACACGTTCTGTACATAGCGTAAATACGTTATGGGCGGGTCCCAGATACGTTCTGGTTCTGGGCGGGTCGAGGACACATTCTGGTTCTGGGAGGGTCGCGGACACGTTCTGTACATGTCATAAATATGTTATGGGCGGGTCCCAGACACGTTCTGGTTCTGGGAGGGTCGTGGACACGTTCTCGTTTTGGTTGGGTCTCAGTCACATTCTGGTTCTGGGCGGGTCGCGGACACGTTCTGGGCATATCATGGATACGTATTGGGCGGGTCGTGGACACGTTCTGGTTCTGGGCAGGTTGTGGACACGTTCTGGTTCTAGGAGGGTCGTGGACATGTTCTCGTTTTGGGTGGGTCGCCGTCACATTCTGGTTCTGGGCAGGTAGCGGGCACGTTCTGGGCATATATTTGATTCGTATTTGGTGGGTCCCAAACACGTTCTGGTTCTGGGCAGGTCGCAGACACGTTCTGGTTTGGGGTGGGTCACAGACAAGTTCTTGGATGGTTGGGGACACGGTCTCTTTTTGGTTGTGTCGTGGACACGATCTGGGCGGGTCGCGGACACGTTCTTGGTGGGAGTGGACACGTTGTCTTTTTGGGTGTGTTTTGGGTGAGTTGCCGACACATACTGGGTATGTCGGTTGTGAACTTGTTCTGGGTGGGTCTTCTAAACGTTCTGGTTCTGGCCGGGTTAAACCTGAATCCCCAGCGCTGAGAGGCGAACGTGCTGACCACTAAGCCACCGTGTCGTCCTTCATACACAATCAGAAAAATCGTTACTGACCAACTCTTACATTTATATACCAGATTTCATTGAGGGTGTATAATCCCAATTCCTTAATTTTATGGATTTCAGTTGTTTATTTTGACTTAAATTGTTTGGCTTGAGCACTTATTATTGGAGAGGTGTGTGTGTGTGTGTGTGTGTGTGTGTGTGTGTGTGTGTGTGTGTGTGTGTGTGTGTTTAAATATGCAAAGTTAATTGCATTTTCAGGGCATGCTGATTTAATGTTATATACACCAGTTGACGACATTCCACCCTTGCAGAGATTTGGAGTGAAAGCCCTTGAACAACCTTATTTGACGTCGTCCTACTTTGTATCTGAGGCCCAGACTCATTTGAAGAGTTGGATTTGTGGGATTAAGGAGGCCATGTGACATCCTGATAAGAGGAAATGTGCTAAAGGAATACGCTGCAAATTAAATTTGGAAAGTGGTAATCGGGGGATTTGGTGGCGAGTGTAATTAACCGTCTGCACTCTCAGCCTTCCAACCAACCACCAAAGAATATCGTTGTCTCCTTGGTAACATAAAATCGGTAGTAGGTAGCTCAGTGGTCAGGGTGTTGGGTTATCAATCAGAAGGTTGGGGGTTCAAATCCCAGGTCCACTGAAGTTACCGATGTGGGTCCTTGAGTAAGACCCTTAACCCTCATTGCTCCAGGCATGTTGTACCAACCCTTTGTTCTGACCCCAACCAAGTTAGATAAATGTAAATGTGTCTCTGTTCAGATTGACTCGTCGAATTGAGGAACCGAATCCAAACTGTGGGTGGCGTAGTGGTTAGTATGTTCTCTTCTCAGCGCTAGGGATTCCCGGTTCCAATCCCAATCCGGGTGGAGTTTCCATGTTCTCCCCGTGTCTGCGTGGGTTTCCTCCGGGTTCTCCGGTTTCCTCCCACAGTCCAAAAACATGGATCAAGGGCAATTGAATACTCCAAATTGCTCCATATAGTGTGTGTGTGTGTGAGTGAGTGTGTGTCCTGTGATAGATTGGTGTCCTGTCCTGGGTGTATCTGCCCAGCGCCCGAAACGTTCTCTTCTGGATGGGCATGGGGAATGGATATTAGGATTGGCTCAGGCGGCACGGTGGCTTAGTGGTTAGCATGTTCTCCTCTCAGCACTGGGGATTCCCGGTTCGAATCCCAATCTGGTTGGAGTTTCCATGTTCTCCCCGTGTCCGCATGGGTTTCCTCCGGGTTCTCCGGTTTCCTCCCGCAGTCCAAAAACATGGATCAAGTCAATTGAGTTCTCCAAATTGCCCCATATAGAGTGTGTCTGTGTGAGTGAGTGTGTCTCCTGTGATAGAATGGTGTCCTGTTCTGGGTGTTTCTGCCCAGCGCCTGAAATGTTCTCCTCTGGATGGGCATGGGGAACCCTCCCCCCCCCCCCCCCGACCCTAATAGATGATAAAGCAGAAGATAATGGATGGAATCCAAACTGCTTGAGGTCCAGTGTGTTGCTCTTTAAGGGTTTAAAAGCTTATAACACTGTAACGCTGCTTTGTGACAATTTACTATAGTAAAAAAGTGCTGTATAAATAAATTAGTTGAAGTTGACGTCCTCAATGGACTTCTATAGTTTTTAATTGTTAAATACGGGTCACATGATCATCACACAATCTGTACATGGCTGTCCTACACTGTTGATGCTGACCCCCGCTCAAGGAGGACGAGTCCCTCACTGAGTCTTGGTCCTCACAAAGTTTCTTCCTTAAAATAACAACATAAAAGGGAGATTTTTCTTGCCACTGTCGCTTAGGCTTGGGGTTCAAAGGCTTATAACACTTATGACCATGTACTATTGTGAAAAAGCGTTGTATAAATAAATTACTTGAACTTGACGTCTTCAATGGACTTCTATAGTTGTCCAATTGTTAAATACGGGTCACATGATCAGCACACAATCTGTACATGGCTGTCCTACACTGTTGATGCTGCCCGGCCGCTCAAGGAGGACGAGTCCCTCACTGAGTCTCGGTCCTCACAAGGTTTCTTCCTTAAAATAACAACATAACAGGGAGTTTGTCTTGCCACTGTCTCTTCAGCTTGCTCTTTGGAGGTTTAAAGGCTTATAAAGCTGCTTTGTGATAATGTAATGTTGAAAAAAATGCTCTATAAATAAATGACTGGAACCCATGCCGTGAGAAGCACCAAAACATGGCTTGATGCCCATGCCATCACAGTGGTGACTGGCCAGCCAACGCGCCAGACCTAAACCCATCAAATACCCCATTGAGGGCATTCTGAAGCGGAAAATGAGGGAAACTAGACCCATCAACACAGAATCTTCCACTTTTACTGTGGACCACAGTATTTATTTATGATATTGGCAGCTGGTTCCGTGACCATGACGGGCTGTGTTTCCAAAATCAGAACCGCGATATGAAGAAAGCATTTGGACTGTTGACTCGTCTTTAATCTATCTATTAAGACATATAAACTCTCTCTCTCTCTCTCTCTCTTTCTTATCTATGGGGTTCTCTTTTGCTCGTATCGATTCTCATTATGCTTCTCATAGGGAACATATTTCATATCCATTATTCTCCAGCCAAGACTCTGTTCACACATACATTATGTATTTTCCCCAAACACCAATAAACTGACCGGCGGAGGATCCGAATGGCAGTATCGTTGTACTCAGTGTGTTCTCTTTAGCGTTCGTAGTAGAACTGCTATCTGAAGGTCAGTGAGTGCAGGGTTAGGGTGGCTTAGTGGTTAGCACGTTCTCCTCTCAGCGCTAGAGATTCCCGGTTCCAATCCCAATCTGGGTGGAGTTTCCATTTCCTCCCCGTGTCCGCGTGGGGTTCCTCCGGGTTCTCCGGTTTCCTCCCACAGTCCAAAAACATGGATCAAGGTCAATTGAATTCTCCAAATTGCCCCATATAGAGTGTGCCTGTGTGAGTGAGTGTGTGTCCAGTGATGGTTTGGCGTCCTGTCCTTGGTGTATCTGCCCAGCGCCTGAAACGTTCTTCCCTTCCCGCTTTTCTCCAGTTTCCTCCAAAGGTCCAAAATATGAATTTAAGGCAAATTGAATGCTCTAAATTGCCCCTATGGCGTGTTTGTGTATCTGTATGAGTGTGTGCCCAGTGATAGATTGGTGTCCTGTCCTTTGTGTATCTGCCCAGCGCCCGAAACGTTCTCCCCATTCTGTTTTTTTCCTGTTTTCTCCAAAGGTCCAAAATATGGATTTAAGGCAAATTGAATGCTCTAAATTGCCCCAATATAGTCAGTATGTGTGTTTTTTTCTGTGTGAGTGAGTGGCTGTGCCCAGTGTTAGATTGGCACCCTGTCCTTGGTGTATCTGCCCAGCGCCCGAAACGTTCTCCCCTTCCCGCTTTTCTCCGGTTTCCTCCAATAGCACAAAATAGGGATTTAAGGCAAATCGAATGCTCTAAATTGCCCCCTATGGTGTGTTTGTGTGTCTGTATGAGTGGCTGTGCCCAACGATAGATAGGTGTCCTGTCCTGAGTGTATCTGCCCAGCGCACTTGACCCCCCACAATTCCCCCCCCCCCCCCCCGACCCTAATGGAGGTTTAAGCGGAAGATAATGCAGGAATTAATGAGTCCTACTTACTGAATAAATCTAGATTAATGTTAAAATGCCGTGTTCCCGGGTTACTGTGTGCATACGTCTCATTTAAGACAATGTGAGAAGGCGGCTTGTGGCTTAGTGGTTAGCATGTTCTCCTCTCAGCGCTAGGGATTCCCGGTTCCAATCCCAATCTGGGTTGAGTTTCCATGTTCTCCCCTTGTCCGCATGAGGTTCTTCTGGGTTCTCCGGTTTCCTCCCACAGTCCAAAACCATGGATGAAGGTCAATTGAATTCTCCAAATTGCCCCATATAGAGTGTGTCTGTGTGAGTGAGTGGCTGTGCCCAGTGGTAGATTGGCACCCTGTCCTTGGTGTATCTGCCCAGCGCCCGAAACGTTCTCCCCTTCCCGCTTTTCTCTGGTTTCCTCCAATAGCCCAAAATAGGGATTTAAGGCAAATCGAATGCTCTAAATTGCCCCCTATGGCGTGTTTGTGTGTCTGTATGAGTGGCTGTGCCCAGCCATAGATAGGTGTCCTGTCCTGAATGTATCTGCCCTGCGCACTTGACCACCCACAACTCCCCCAACTCTCTACCCCCCCCCCCCCCCCCGATCCTAATGGAGGTTTAAGCGGAAGATAATGCAGGAATTAATGAGTCCTACTTACTGAATAAATCTAGTTTAATGTTAAAATGCTGTGTTCCCGGGTTACTGTGTGCATACGTCTCGTTTAAGACAATGTGAGACGAAGAAGCTCCTTGCCACACGCCAGCCTTTAAAAGCTTATTTGCACCAATTATATTATGGGTTGTAAGTATAATACTTGACACATTGCCACTGCGGAAGAGTATATTCCCCTAAAATCACACGTTTTAGCTCTATATACTGCGTGTTCTGCACGGGCAGCTGGGGCATGTGTACATGTAATGAAAAACGTGATTTCAAGGAGAACTAGTGGGGGAACCTGGAATCCCTAGCACAGAGAGGAGAACATGCTAAACACTAAGCCACCATGCTGCCCCATTCTGATATCATCTATCCATCCATTATCTTCCGAGTCCGTGGGGGTGGGGGTTCCTCATGTCCATCCAGGGGAGAGCGTTTCGGGCGCTGGGCAGATACACCCAGGACAGGACGCCAATCTATCACTGGACACACACTCACTCACACAAACACACTCTATATAGGGCAATTTGGAGCATTCAGTTTACCTTGAATCCAGGTTAGGACTTCGTCCTTCCAACAAGTGGAACAGTGGAACAAGGGTGCTACACATACCCATCCAGGGGAGAACGTTTTGGGCGCTGGGCAGATAGTCCCAGGACAGGACACCAATCTATTACTGGACACACACTCACTCACACAAACACACTCTTATATGGGGCAATTTGGAGAATTCAATTGACTTGATCCATGTTTTTGGACTGTGGGAGGAAACCGGAGGACCCGGAGGAAACCCATGCGGATACGGGGAGAACATCAATTGTCAATCATTCATTCATTCATCCATTATCTTCCGCTTTACGCTTTATCCCCTATTAGGGTCGCGGTGGGATTCCCCATGCCCATCCAGGGGAGAACGTCTCGGGCGCTGGGCAGATAGACCCAGGACAGGGGGCCAATCCATCGCTGGGCACACACTCACTCACACAGACACACTCTATATGGGGCAATTTGGAGAACTCAATTGTCTTGATCCATGTTTTTGGACTGTGGGAGGAAACTGGAGAACCCGGAAGAACCCCACGCAGACACGGGAAGAACATGGAAACTCCACCCAGATTGGGATTCGAACGGGAATCCCCAGAACTGAGAGGAGAACATGCTAACCACTAAGCCACCGTGCCGCCCCCAGCTTGATATCGATTGTTTGAACTTCTTAATTCAGTCAAGTGGAACTTGAACGAGTTCTAATCTTTGCGTGTGGTGGATTATAGGAGCATCAACATGATGGAAAGCTTTAATATTCTCCTGAAATATTAAGGCGAGTCGTCCAGATGAAGCTGAACGTCCCCATCAATGTGATGTACGGTGGACATTTTGGTCCGCGCGTCTCGGGTTCGTCGACGAAAGTTAATTGAAGCGCATGACATCGGGATGATTGTGTCCTCAGGCTTCGGCAGCCTTGGCTTGACGTTTTGGCCGGAGCGTCGATCGGAGTACTCGGCATTCCGGAGAACCTGAGCTGCGCTTTGGAACGCCTGCCAAGCGATCGTCCTTAAAAGACACTCCGGTGTCGGACGCTTCTCCAATCGTGTAGCAGCCACACTTATGATAATGAAACGTCCAGACGCTCATTGTCTCGTCGTCCATTGTGGACGACTTGGCAGGGTTTGAATGGCGCATGCACCTGTAGGACCCATTGCACTTATTCCTTTCGTCTTAGAACCCCGTCTCTGACCTGCAGGTTCTCTAATGAATTACACTGTCCCTTAAAAGTGCACGGACTTGTCCTGATTATATCTTAAAGGCTGCTGGAAATCAGAATCAGGATCCATTATCTTCCGCTTCATCCTCTACTAGGGTCACGGGGGGGGACTTATGTCCATACAGGGGAGAACGTCTCGGGCGCTGGGCAAATACACCCTGGACAGGGTGGCAATGTATCACTGGACACACACTCACTCACTTACATACACATACACACAAATACACTCTATATGGGGCAATTTAGAGCATTCAAGTTTACCTTAAATACATTTTTTTGGACTGTGGGAGGAAACCGGAGAACCCCCCAGCAACCAGTAAGCCCCTGTGCCACCCCCCTATTTTCCACTTAATCCTCTATTAGGGTCATGGGTAGGGTTCCCTATGTCCATCCAGGGGAGAACGTTTCGGGCGCTGGGCAGATACACCCAGGACAGGACGCCAATCCATCACTGCACACACACTCACTCACACAGACACACTCTATATGGGGCAATTTGGAGAACTCAATTGACTCTGAATCCATGTTTTTGGACTGTGGGAGGAAACCGGAGAACCCGGAGGAAAACCAAGCGGACACGGGGAGAACATGAAAAATCCATCCAGATTGGGATTCGAACCAGAATCCCCAGCGCTGAGAGGAGAACATACTAATCACCAAGCCACCATGCCTGTGCCAACTCATCTATATTCCACTTAATCCTCTACTGTACCAGGGTTGCGAGGGGGTTGCCCATGCCCATCCAGGGGAGAACATTTCGGGCGCTGGGCAGATACACCCAGGACAGGACGCCAATCCATCACTGGACACACACTCACTCACACAGACACACTCTATATGGGGCAATTTGGAGAATTCAATTGACTTGATCCATGTTTTTGGGATCCATGTGGGAGGAAACCGGAGAACCCGGAGGAAACCCACATGGACACGGGGACAACATGGAATCTCCACCCAGATTGGGATTCGAACCTGGAATCCCCAGCGCTGAGAGGAGAACATGCTAATCACCAAGCCACCGTGCCTGTGCCAACTCATCTATGTTCCACTTAATCCTCTACTAGGGTCGCGAAAGGGTTCCACATGTCCATCCAGGGGAGAACATTTCGGGCGCTGGGCAGATACACCCAGGACAGGACACCAATCTATCATTGGACACACACTCACTCACACAAACACACTCTATATGGGGCAATTTGGAGAATTCAATTGACTTGATCCATGTTTTTGGGATCCATGTGGGAGAAAACCGGAGAACCGGACACGGGGAGAACATGGAAACTCCACCCAGATTGGGATTCGAACCTTGAATCCCTAGCGCTGAGAGGAGAACATGCCAACCACTAAGCCACCGTGCCGCAGTGGTTAAAAGAACCAACCAATAAGTAAGCTGAAGTTCAGACCCTGTTCTGGGTTCCATCAGTGAACATATTTCATCTTTTTTTTTTTGTTTTTTTGGAATGATTATTTCTAAGCGAAACGCCAGCCGAACCGTCCTGCCATCTGCCACGTGGACGAGCACTTTCCCGTGGGTGCCAAAATGCCGCATCTCATCCCGACCCAAAGCTATTTTTTTTGCGTTGACATGGCAACGGCAGCCTGGTGAAAATGCTCTCTCCAGAGTTTTTGTTGCTTCAAGAGCATCATCGTCGCTCGGGTCAGGGCTGCGGCGCCGGCTGTGTGTTGGAGTTTATTAAAGGATGTTTAGTCTGGATGAATATGTGCTTTCTGCCGTGACCTTCCTCCACGCTGTTTGCAGATCTTCTCCGTCTGCCTCGGCTGACTGATCACAAGTGTTCTCGCACGAGGACACGTCTTTGAGGTTGGGACGATTCCATTCAGCCTTTGAACTTCTCTGTAATTGTCTAAACTTTGTGCGAGCGGAAAATGATTCAACTGTACAGCTGCACTGGAATGCATTTTATAATAAATAAACTGAATGAGACTGAGGGTGGCTTAGTGGTTGGCATGTTCTCCTCTCAGAGCTGTGGATTCGAGGTTTGAATCACAATCTGGGTGGCGTTTCCATGTTCTCCCCGTGTCCGCGTGGGTCTCCTCCGGGTTCTCTGGTTTCCTCCCACAGTCCAAAAACATGGATTCAAGTCAATTAAGTTCTCCAAATTGTCCCATATAGAGTGTGTTTGTGTGAGTGAGTGTATGTCCGGTGATAGATTGGTACCCTGTCCTGGGTGTATCTGCCCAGCGCCCGAGACGTTCTCCCCTGGATGGGCATAGGGAACCCCTCTGCTTCCCACATGGAACATGGAAACTCCACCCACATTGGTATTCGAACCTGGAATCCCCAGCACTGAGAGGAGAACATGCTAACCACTAAGCTACCGTGCCGCCCTATATATATATAGGGTTTTATATATATATATATATATATATATATATATATATATATATATATATATGGCTTAGTGGTTAGCATGTTCTCCTCTCAGCGCTAGGGATTCCCGGTTCGAATCCCCATCTGGGTGGCGTTTCCATGTTCTCCCCGTGTCCGCGTGGGTCTCCTCCGGGTTCTCCGGTTTCCTCCCACAGTCCAAAAACATGGATTCAAGTCAATTGAATTCTCCAAATTGCCCCATATAGAGTGTGTCTGTGTGAGTGAGTGTGTCCAGTGATAGATTGGCGTCCTGTCCTGGGTGTATCTGCCCAGCGCCCGAGACGTTCTCCCCTGGATGGGCATGGGGAACCCCTCCACTTCCCACATGGACACATGGAACATGGAAACTCCACCCAGATTGGAATTCGAACCTGGAATCCCCAGCACTGAGAGGAGAACATGCTAACCACTAAGCTACCGTGCCACCCTATATATATATATATATATATATATATATATATATATATATATATATATATATATATATATATATATATATATATATATATACGGTGGCTTAGTGGTTAGCACGTCTGCCTCTCAGCACTAGGGATTCCAGGTTCGAATCCCAATTTGGGTTTATCATGTTCATGAGACTGAGGGCAGCAAGGTGACTTAGTGGTTAGCATGTTCTACTCTCAGCACTAGGGTTTCCCGGATTGAATCCCCATCTGGGTGGAGTTTCCATGTTCTCCTCGTGTCCGCGTGGGTCTCCTCCGGGTTCTCCGGTTTCCTCCCACAGTCCAAAAACATGGATCAAGTCAATTGAATTCTCCAAATTCCCCTATGTAGAGTGTGTCTGTGTGAGTGAGTGTGTGCCCAGTGATAGATTGGCGTCCTGTCCTGGGTGTATCTGCATGACGCCCGAAACGCTCTCCCCTGGATGGGCATGGGGAACCCCTCCACGACCCATTCAGGCATGGGGAGAACATAGAAACTCCACCCAGATTGCGATTGGAAACTCCATCCATCCATTATCTTCTGCTTTATCCTCTAGTAGGGTTGCGGGGGGGACATTTCGGGTGCTGGGCAGATATATATATATATATATATAACGGGCGGCCCGGTGGCTTAGTGGTTAGCATGTTCTCCTCTCAGCGCTAGGGATTCCTGGTTCGAATCCCCATCTGGGTTGAGTTTCCATGTTCTCCCCTTGTCCTCGTGGGTTTCCTCAGGGTTCTCCGGTTTCCTCCCACAGTCCAAAAACATGGATCAAGTCATCTGAGTTCTCCAAAATTGCCCCATATAGAGTGTGTGAGTGAGTGTGTGCCCAGCGATAGATTGTCGTCCTGTCCTGGGTCTATCTGCCCAGCGCCCGAAACGTTCTCCCCTGGATGGGCATGGGGAACCCCCCGACCCTAATAGAGGATAAAGCGGAAGATAATGGATGGATGGATGGATATATATATATATATATATATATATATATATATATATATATATATATATATATATATATATATATATAGTTCGGTGTCACTTAGAAATTTATATTAAATGATTCGGAAATACTCTCTATACATAGTTTATTTGCTAAATGACTATTCCAGCTGCAAACATCTGGTTTTTAATGCAATATCTACACATCACTGCAGTGTTCTAAGGGTACACTGTGTTTGTTAACTGTGTAAGAAGCCTATTGGATGTTTCAGATGTTGATGAAAGTTTGACGTAGAAAATTATTATTTCAAATAACAAAAACTATTAACCATGTCAATGTCTGGACAATATTTCTAATCATTTTGCAACTCATTTGATAAAACTCTAAATTGTCCGGGAGGCCCCAAACTTTTGAATGGTAGTGTATATATAATATATAATATATATAATATATCTACGTTATACTGTACTGTATATGTGGCCTATTCTGCAGTTACTAGTTGATATTTTGGAAACGTAGGCAGTTCTGATTATTACAAAATGCCATTTTGCTAATGCCATGTTGAACAGCGACGGAATGAATTATGAATCTCAGTTAACACTCAGCCTTTGGGAAGGTTTCCCAGCGAAAGGTCAGCGCAGAACGTTCCGCTGTAATAAAACGACTAATTAGTGTCTTTGCACGATTAGTCGAGCCACAGCGGGGACTTTGCAGCTCCACACCTACGTAACGCCGTTGATCTCACGTTAAGACGCAGAAGTGAGGCTTCGATTCGTCAAGAACCGGAAGTGTGAATCTCCATCCATTATTTTCCGCTTTATCCTCTATTAGTTTCGTGGGGGTGTTCCCCATGCCCATCCAGGGGAGAACGTTTCGGGCGCTGGGCAAATACACCCAGGACAGGCGCCAATCTATCACAATCTACACACACACTCACTCACACACACACACACTGTATATGGGGCAGTTTGAGAACTCAATTGACTTGATCCATGTTTTTGGACTGTGAGAGGAAACTGGAGAACCCGAAGGAAACCTACGTGGACACGGGGAGAACATGGAAACTCCACCCAGATTGGTATTCGAACCTGGAATCCCCAGCGCTGAGAGGAGAACATGCTAACCACTAAGCCACCTTATGTGTTTTTATGTAAACCAAAGTGTATCTGTGTGTGTGTGTGTGTGTGTGTGTGTGTGTATATATGTTACGGTTGCGGTGGGTTCCACATGCCCATCCAGGGGAGAACATTTTGGGCGCTGGGCAGATACACTCAGGACAGGACGCCAATCTATTACTGGACACACACTCACTCACACAGACACACTCTATTTGGGGCAATTTGGAGAATGCAATTGACTTGATCCATGTTTTTGGACTGTGGGAGGAAACCGGAGAACCCAGAGGAAACCCACGTGTGTGTGTGTGTGTATGTATGTATGTGTGTGTGTGTGTGTGTGTGTGTATATGTATATATATATATATATATATATATATATATATATAAATAAATATATATATAAATAAATAAATGGGGGGGTTCTCCATGCCCATTCAGTGGAGAACGTTTCGGGCGCTGGGCAGATACACCCAGGACAGGACGCCAATCTATCATTATGCACACACTCTCTCCCACAGACACACTCTATATGGGGAAATTTGGAGAACTGAATTGACGTGACTGTGGGAGGAAACCGGAGAACCTGGAGGAAACCCACTTGGCATGAGAGGAGAACATGCCAACCACTCAGCCCCCGTGCCGCCTCCGGGTGTGGGTCTCATTTATCAAATATCTCACATATGATGGCTGTCAGATTCCTCACACTCACTCAGGACTAAATGGACTCTCCACTCTTTTGCGAGACATGCAGCCGAGCGTACACAGCTCTCACAGCGCACCAATAACTTATTGTATGATTGACACCCCCGTGCTCCCGTTCCAACCCTCGTTGGTATTCATCAACTGTAAGTCGCGATGATAGGCCGTCTGTGACGCGTTGGCCCGGCCGGATTTTCTGACTCCATCCTCTACTTTCTGTTTGTTTTTCTAGCGAGGGATCCCGATCGGCGCGTTCTGCAAGGACTTCAACGAGAAAACGAAGGACATTAAAGAAGGCATCCCTCTTCCCGTCAAGATTGATGTCAAGGTAAATGCAAAGTGGTTTTATATTTTAAATTAATTGTTTTCTTGACTTGGCAGGTAAGCTTGTTAAGCTCTCATGGCCTCGAGTGCCTTATTACATTCATAAAATGGTTATAAACACAATATAATAATAAAAAAAACAAGGGCTTGATCGCTGAGTAACAGGGTTTCAGTTTCTATAATAACCAAATACTATGGTCTATCTAGTGGGCTCACAGTTTTATAGAAACATAGGGGAAAATGTATTGTATATCACACATTGATAAGTTATTTTGCCATCTAGTGGCCAAATTACAGAACGCAGATTATAAAGAATGTATTGTATGTCTCGCATTGATACGAATATGAAGCGGTCGGAGTTACAGGTTTCTGGTTTCTCTCACAATGGAATACTAGTGCCATCTAGTGGCCAAATTACAGAACGCAGGTTATAAATAATGTGTTGTATGTCAGTGGAGGACATTAAAGAAGGCATCCCTCTTCCCGTCAAGATTGATGTCAAGGTAAATGCAAAGTAGTTTTATATTTTAAATTAATTGTTTTCTTGACTTGGCAGGTAAGCTTGTTAAGCTCTCATGGCCTCGAGTGCCTTATTACGTTCATAAAATGGTTATAAACACACTATAATAAAAAAAACAAGGGCTTGATCGCTAAATAACAGGGTTCCGGTTTCTATAAAAACCAAATACTATGGTCTATGTAGTGGGCTCACAGTTTTATAGAAACATAGGGAAAAATGTATTGTATATCACACATTGATGTTATTTTGCCATCTAGTGGCCAAATTACAGAACGCAGGTTATAAAGAATGCATTGTATGTCTCTCATTGATACGAATGTGAAGTGGTCAGAGTGAGTAGTAGGTTTCCGGTTTCTTTCACAATGGAATACTAGTGCCATCTAGAGGCCAAATTACATAATGCAGGTTATAAATAATGTGTTGTATGTCTCGCATTGATACGAATGTGAAGCAGTCAGAGTTACAGGTTTCTGGTATCTCTCACAATGGAATACTAGTGCCATCTAGTGGCCAAATTACAGAACACAATTAATAAAGAATGTATTGTATGTCTCTCATTGATACGAATGTGAAGTGGTCAGAGTGAGTAGTAGGTTTCCGGTTTCTTTCACAATGGAATACTAGTGCCATCTAGTGGACAAATTACAGAACGCAGGTTATAAATAATGTATTGTACGTCTCTCATTGATACGAATGTGAAGAGGTCAGAGTAACAGGTTTCCGGTTTCTCTCGCAACGCAATTCTAGTGCCATCTAGTGGCCAAATTACAGAACACAATTAATAAATAATGTATTGTCGGTCTCGCATTGATACGAATGTGAAGTGGTCAGAGTGAGTAACAGGTTTCCGGTTTCTTTCACAATGGAATACTAGTGCCATCTAGAGGCCAAATTACATAATGCAGGTTATAAATAATGTGTTGTATGTCTCGCATTGATACGAATGTGAAGCAGTCAGAGTTACAGGTTTCTGGTATCTCTCACAATGGAATACTAGTGCCATCTAGTGGCCAAATTACAGAACACAATTAATAAATAATGTATTGTATGTCTCGCATTGATACGAATGTGAAGCGGTCAGAGTTACATGTTTCTGGTTTCTCTCACAACTAAATACTAGTGCCATCTAGTGGCCAAATTACAGAACACAATTAATAAATAATGTATTGTAGGTCTCGCATTGATACGAATGTGAAGAGGTCAGAGTAACAGGTTTCCGGTTTCTCTCACAATGACATACTTGTGCCATCTAGTGGCCAAATTACAGAACACAATTAATAAATAATGTATTGTAGGTCTCGCATTGATACGAATGTGAAGAGGTCAGAGTAACAGGTTTCCGGTTTCTCTCACAATGACATACTAGTGCCATCTAGTGGCCAAATTACAGAACACAGTTAATAAATAATGTATTGTATGTCTCGCATTGATACAAATGTGAAGCGGTCAGAGTGAGTAACAGGTTTCCGGTTTCTTTCACAATGGATTACTAGTGCCATCTAGTGGACAAATTACAGAACGCAGGTTATAAACAATGCATTGTATGTCTCGCATTGATACGAATGTGAAGCGGTCAGAGTAACAGGTTTCCGGTTTCTCTCACAACTAAATAATAGTGCCATCTAGAGGCCAAATTACAGAATGCAGGTTATAAAGAATGTATTGTATGTCTCGCATTGATACGAATGTGAAGTGGTCAGAGTGAGTAACAGGTTTCTGGTATCTCTCACAATGGAATACTAGTGCCATCTAGTGGCCAAATTACAGAACGCAGGTTATAAAAAATGTATTGTGTGTCTCGCATTGATACGAATGTGAAGCGGTCAGAGTTACAGGTTTCTGGTTTCTCTCACAACTAAATACTAGTGCCATCTAGTGGCTAAATTACAGTACACAGTTAATAAATAATGTATTGTAGGTCTCGCATTGATACGAATGTGAAGCGGTCAGAGTGAGTAACAGGTTTCTCGTTTCTTTCACAATGGAATACTAGTGCCATCTAGTGGCTAAATTACAGTACACAGTTAATAAATAATGTATTGTAGGTCTCGCATTGATATGAATGTGAAGTGGTGAGAGTGAGTAACAGGTTTCTGGTTTCTTTCACAATGGAATACTAGTGCCATCTAAAGGCCAAATTACAGAACACAATTAATAAATATTGTATTGTAGGTCTCGCATTGATACAAATGTAAAGTCGTCAGAGTAACAGGTTTCCGGTTTCTCTCACAACTAAATACTAGTGCCATCTAGAGGCTAAATTACAGAATGCAGGTTATAAAGAATGTATTGTGTGTCTCGGATTTATACGAATGTGAAGCAGTCAGAGTAACAGGTTTCCAGTTTCTCTCACAACTAAATACTAGTGCCATCTTGAGGCCAAATTACAGAATGCAGGTGATAAATAATTTAGTTGTATGTCTCGCATTGATACGAATGTGAAGCGGTCAGAGTAACAGGTTTCCAGTTTCTCTCACAACTAAATACTAGTGCCATCTAGAGGCCAAATTACAGAATGCAGGTTATAAAGTATGTATTGTCTCGCATTGATACGAATGTGAAGTGGTCAGAGTGAGTAACAGGTTTCCGGTTTCTTTCACAATGGAATACTAGTGCCATCTAGAGGCCAAATTACATAATGCAGGTTATAAATAATGTGTTGTATGTCTCGCATTGATACGAATGTGAAGCAGTCAGAGTTACAGGTTTCTGGTATCTCTCACAATGGAATACTAGTGCCATCTAGTGGCCAAATTACAGAACACAATTAATAAATTATGTATTGTATGTCTCGCATTGATACGAATGTGAAGCGGTCAGAGTTACATGTTTCTGGTTTCTCTCACAACTAAATACTAGTTCCATCTAGTGGCCAAATTACAGAACGCAGGTTATAAAGAATGTATTGTATGTCTCGCATTGATACGAATGTGAAGCAGTCAGAGTAACCGGTTTCAGGTTTCTCTAACAATGACATACTAGTGCCATCTAGTGGCCAAATTACAGAACGCAGGTTATAAAGAATGTATTGTTTGTCTCGCATAGATATGAATGTGAAGCGGTCAGAGTAACAGGTTTCCTGTTTCTTTCACATCTAAATACTAGTGCCATCTAGTGGCCAAACTACAGAACGCAGGTTATAAATAATGTAGTTGTGTAACTCGCATTGATACGAATGTGAAGCGGTCAGAGTAACAGGTTTCCGGTTTCTCTCACAACTAAATACTAGTGCCATCTAGTGGCTAAATTACAGTACACAGTTAATAAATAATGTGTTGTATGTTTCACATTGATATGAATGTGAAGCAGTCAGAGTAACAGGTTTCCAGTTTCTCTCACAACGAAATACTAGTGCCATCTAGTGGCCAAAATACAGAATGCAGGTTATACAGAATGTATTGTATGTCTCGCATTTATACGAATGTGAAGTGGTGAGAGTGAGTAACAGGTTTCCGGTTTCTCTCACGACATACTAGTGCCATCTAGTGGCCATATTACAGAACACAGGTTATAAAGAATGTAGTTGTAGTGTGTCTCACATTGATACAAATGTGATGCGTTCAGAGTAACAGGTTTCTGGTTTCTCTCACAACGACATACAAGTGCCATCTAGTGGCTAAATTACAGAACACAGTTAATAAATAATGTGTTGTATGTTTCACGTTGATATGAATGTGAAGCAGTCAGAGTAACAGGTTTCCGGTTTCTTTCACAACGAAATACTAGTGCCATCTAGTGGCCAAATTACAGAATGCAGGTTATAAAGAATGTATTATGTGTCTCGCATTGATACGAATGTGAAGCGGTCAGCATGAGTAACAGGTTTCCGGTTTCTCTCACAACATACTAGTGCCATCTAGTGGCCAAATTACAGAACGCAGGTTATGAAGAATGTATTATGTGTCTCGCATTGATACGAATGTGAAGCGGTCAGAGTGAGTAACAAGTTTCCGGTTTCTCTCACAACATACTAGTGCCATCTAGAGGCCAAATAACAAAATGCCGGTTATAAAGAATGTATTGTGTGTCTCGCATTGATACGAATGTGAAGCGGTCAGAGTAACAGGTTTCCGGTTTCTCTCACAACTAAATACTAGTGCCATCTAGTGGCCAGATTACAGAACGCAGGTTATAAAGAATGTGTTGTTTTTCTCGCAATGATACGAATATGAAGTGGTCAGAGGTGTGTGTTATTGACAACAATGTCACGTCTGGACAAAATGTTCAGCCAATCAGATTCATGGCTTGGAACTACCTGTTGTATAATTTAATATACGGCTTGGAGTTCATCTCATTATGCAGCCAAATCTGTGACCCCAAACCCACCAAGCGATGAGGCCTATCCTGTGAGTGGAGGTGTTTGTACCCAATGTTCTCAGGAGGGTTTCACATTTTGTGGTATTAGGTGGTTTAGAAAACACGGGGAATTATTTCCACAGATTAAATTGGATCCTGACGTTTTTAAAGCCATTTTTTGAAACTGTTAAGCACATTACATGGTGATGCAGCTTACCCAAAATATAATGCAACCCTAGACGAAAATATATGTGAGGTTGTATAAGGTTGTCAGTAACAGGCCACGAGGGAAACGCTCTATAATTAAAGCGGTGTCCAGGCAATTTATTAGGCATCTCTTTAGAGACCAACACAATTTGAGCTTTGCGTTTAATAACACGTAATCCTTTGAAACGTGAAGTGGGAGCACAGACTTTAACAGGTAGTCAATCGACCACCTCACACAACGCAGAGTCTGACTGTGGGATTTATTTTTATTTAAAAGCGTATGTAAGGAGAGAAGGGGCTGGCGAGCGCTCTGTGTTCATGTTCATCACTGAGCTGTTTGATGGGGTTCAGGTCAGTGTGCGTTTCATGCCAATCAAGTTGTTTCACACCCGACTTATCAGGCTTCGCCGCCGTGGACCGGGACCCGGGCGCTCATCCCTGAAAACAAACAACAGAACAGCTGGAAGCGTACAGTTATCTAAATACATGGCTTGTTTGGTTGTATACACCTGAGACAATGGACTGAAGAGAATACAGAGTTCAGAGCGAGAGGAGACGAAATATGATATGATATATGAGAGATGAGATGAGATATGATTGAGTGATGAGATGAAATGAGATGTTATATATGAGTGATGAGATGAAATGAGCTATGAGATGAGATATGATATGAAATGAGAGATGAGATGTTATATATGAGTGATGAGATATGAGATGAGAGGAGATAATGTATATGAGTGATGAGCTGAAATGAGATGAGATATGAGTGAGATGAAATAAGAGATGAGATGAGCTATGAGAGATGAGATGTTATATATGAGTGATGAGATATGAGATGAGAGGAGATAATGTATATGAGTGATGAGCTGAAATGAGATGTTATATGAGTGATGAGCTGATATGAGATACGAGATGAGATATGATATGATATGAGAGATGAGATGAGCTATGAGATGTTATATATGAGTGATGAGATATGAGATGAGAGGAGATAATGTATATGAGTGATGAGCTGAAATGAGATATGAGATCAGATATTAGATGAATGAGATGGGATGAGATATTAGATGAAATGAGATGGGATTATATATGAGTGATGAGATGATGAGATATTAGATGAGGGGATATATGGTATATGAGTGATGAGCTGAAATGAGATATGAGATCAGATATGAGATGAAATGAGATGGGATGAGATATTAGATGAAATGAGATGAGAGATTATATATGAGTGATGAGATGAGATATGAGATGAGAGGAGATATGGTATATGAGTGATGAGCTGAAATGAGAGATGAGATGAAATGAGATGAGATGAGATATGAGATGAAATATGAGAGATGAGATATGATATGAGTGATGAGATGAGATATGAAATGATATGAAATGAGATATGAGAGATGAAATGAGAGGAAATATGATATGAGTGATGAGCTGAAATGAGATGAGATAAAATGAGATGAGACATGATATATGAGTGATGAGATGAAATATAAGATATGATATGAGATAAGATAAGAGCCAATTCATTCATTATCTCCTGCTTTATCCTCTATTAGGGTCTCAGTGGGGGTTCCCCATGCCCATCCAGGGGGAACGTCTCGGGCGCTGGCCAATCCATCGCTGGGCACACACTCACTCACACAAACACACTGTATATGGGGCAATTTTTGAGAATTCAATTGACTTGATCCATGTTTTTGGACTGTGGGAGGAAACCGGAGAACCCAGAGGAAACCCACGTGGACACGGGGAGAACATGGAAACTCCACCCAGATGGGGATTCGAACCGGGAATCCCTAGCGCTGAGAGGAGAACATGCTAACCACAAAGCCACCGTGCCGCCTAGAGTCAACATAAAAGATAATAATACAAAACCTGAAGTGCCATATTGCATTTATAAATCGATTACAAACACACTATAATTAACGTAAACACGGTTTGATTAATAAATGCGTTAATTAAAAGCATTCGCTAATAAACAGCTGTTCCACGACGTTCACTGGTCGTGCTGATCCAGATGCCGGTTTCGGTAGCAACGAAATACTGCCCTCTAGTAGCCGAATTACAGAATGCAGATTATAAAATACACGGGGACAATAATTTATTCCATATCCATACAATTATCTGGTGTCCGCGTTCCTCCCACAGTCCCAAAACATGGATTCAAGGTCAATTGAATGCTCTAAATTGCCCCATATACTGTAGAGTGTGTGTGTGTGCCCAGCGATAAATTGGCGCCCTGTCCCGGGTGTATCTTTCCAACGCCTAAAACGTCCTCCCCTGGATGGCATGAGGACCCCCCCCCCATAAACAGGAAAATAGGCTTCAAATTCAGGGACGTCATTAACAAATCTATGCTAATGGACATCCGTCTTTATAAAGCTGCGATCTGAATGTTGTGCGAATGGGAGTTGGTACCTCGCCGTTATTATTTCTGCTCGCGTGTTAATCCCGGCGATGTCCTCTCGCCTCGGTGCTTCTCAGAGGAATGAAGGCTGAGTGAGTGACTCGTCTCAGGTGCGTCTGAAGAGTCTTGCCGAACGTCTTCACGTTCTCCGTCACAGTGTTCTGGCCCTGTCTCCGTCTCTCCTCTCTATCCACTTGAAATGAAATTTAAGACACATTGTTGTCTGGCTCGATCTCTTAAATAAAGACGGATTAATAGGCTTTTGAACCGCTCGCCTCGCTGCCGCCGCCGTCGACACGCCAGATCTGAGAGGACTTTATTGAAATGGAATGAGACGCCTGGTAAGTGTTAAGGGTCAGGCGGCTGCATGAAGGAAAAGTTTGGAGAGTCTGAATGGGGGTTCTTTCCCGTGGCCATCTTTCTGTCTCCTGTGAGTCAATTATGAAGAGTTTCCAGAGGGCAAAGTGGACATCGGCTTGATTAATATAGCCTTTGCTCGGATGTTAGCTGCCACGTGGTCCAAACTTTGAGACTCACTTTGTGAAGATATTTTGGTGTGGGTGTCATGTACCAATAAAGCGTTCCAAAAAAATTTCATGCGTTTAACTGAATAGACAATCAAGTGTACTCACTCTCTCACTCTATATCTCTATCTCTCTCTCTCTCTCTCTCTTTCCCTATATCTCTCTCTCTCTATCTCTCTCTCTTTATCTCTCTTTCTCTATATCTTTCTCTCTATCTCTCTCTCTCTCCATCTTTTGCTCTATCTCTATCTCTCTCTCTCTCTCTACATCTCTCTCTCTATCTCTCTTTCTCTATATCTTTCTCTCTATCTCTCTCTCTCTCCATCTTTCGCTCTATCTCTATCTCTCTCTCTCTACATCGCTCTCTCTATCTCTGTTTCTCTATATCGCTCTCTTTATCTCTCTCTTTCTCTATATATATCTCTCTATCTCTCGCTCTCTCTCTCTCTACATCTCTCTCTCTCTATCTCTCTTTCTCTATCTCTCTCGCTATCTCTCTCGCCATCTCTCTCTCTCTCTCTCTCTCTCTCTCTCTCTCTCTTTCTCTCTCTATATATATATATATATATATATTCTCTGTATCTTTCTCTCTATCTCTCTTTCTCTATATCTCTCTCTATCACTCTTTCTCTCTCCATCTCTCGCTCTATCTCTCTCTCTCTATCTCTCTTTCTCTATATCTCTCTCTATCTTTCTCTCTCTCTCCATCTTTCGCTCTATCTCTATCTATCTCTCTATCTAGCTCTCTCTATCTCTCTCTCTTTCTCTCTCTCTCTCTCTCTCTCTCTCTCTCTCTCTCTCTCTCTCTCTCTCTCTCTCTCTATATATATATATATATATATATATATATATATATATATATATATATATATCTCACTCTCTCTCTTTCTATCTCTCTCTCTCTCTACATCTATCGCTCTATCTCTATCTCTCTCTCTCTCTCTCTCTTTCTCTCTCTCTCATTATTCAAATCTCCCCGCTCACCCTGCAACCGGACATTCCTACACTTTCCCATGCTCAGTGTCCTGCACCTATTCAACAGTTAATCAAACTATCATTCATTCATTCATTCATTCATTCATTCATTCATTCATTATCTCCCGCTTTATCCTCTATTAGGGTCGCGGTGGGGTTCCCCATGCCCATCCAGGGGAGAAAGTCTCGGGCGCTGGGCAGATACACCCAGGACAGGGCGCCAATCTATCACTGTGCACACACTCACTCACACACACACTCTATATGGGGCAATTTGGAGAATTGGGAGGAATCCGGAGAACCCGGAGGAAACCCACGCGGACACGGGGAGGACATGGAAACTCCACCCAGATTGGGAACTAACCACAAAGCCCCCATGCCGCTCTCAAACTGTTGTGAAATGACTAAATGTTTCAAAGTATTACGAAACCCTTGCAGTGGGTCGGATGGAAATCACACGTGAAGGTTAGCAAAGCCGTCAGATTGAATCCACTTACGTTTCCCTGTCGCTGGTGGCAGCTGGGAATCGAGAGACGCAGCAGATGTCAAGTTCTGTCAACTCTGTGGCGTCCACGCCGCCGTCGCCGCCGCCATCGCCACCGGTCCCGAGCCGGCAGTGCGGCATTTTCAGTTAGAAAGAGTGATTGCTTTTTCCTGTGATGGTTTTTAGCTCACTTGGCATTTTAAGGCAAAAAAAAACAGCCTGGATGATAAACCCACAGATCCGTGAATATCAATCACCCCAATACTTCAACCATGTCATCTGGACGTTTTTGTATTAAGTTAAAAATGCGTTTATTTTTATGATTTAACTATTAATAATGAATGTGTTTTGAATGTTGAGTTTTCCATTCGGCTGTTTACTTTCATCCATTATCTTCCTCTTTATCCTCTACTAGGGTCGTGGGGGGGTTCCCCATGCCCATCCAGGGGAGAACGTTTCAGGCGCTGGGCAGACACACCCAGGACAGGACGCCAATCTATCTCTGGACACAAACTCACTCACACAGACACACTCTATATGGGGCAATTGGGAGAATTCAATTGACCTTGAGCCATGTTTTTGGACACACTCACTCACACACACACATACACAGACACACCCTATATGGGGCAATTTGGAGAATTCAACTGACCTTGAGCCATGTTTTTGGACACACACACACATACACACAAACACACTCTAAATGGGGCAATTTGGAGAACTCAATTGACCTTGATCCATGTTTTTGGACTGTGGGAGGAAACCAGAGAACCCGGAGGAAACCCACGTGGACACAGAGAACATGGAAACTCCACCCAGATTGAGATTAGAACCGGGAATCCCTAGTGCTGAGAGGAGAACATGCCAACCACTAAGCCACCGTCCCGCCCGGAGCTCAATGACATTTGGTGTTATACAGAGATATTCCTCATATCAATTTATTAACACCACGTTAATCATTTAGTGGTTATATATTAATAATTTAATTATAACCACGCATATTACAGTAAGCCGGGGAAACAGAATGTCTTAAGAGTGTCAGTCTGTGGGCTGTACTCGCCAGCTGGTGCAGCAGGCTTGAGTGGCATGTCGTGCGGAGCACTTGAGTTCCACCGCTGGTGGAACCGCACGAGATGTGATGCGTGCAGGCTGCCTGCTCCAAATTGCCCCATATAGAGTATGTGTGTGTGAGTGAGTGTGTGTCCAGTGATAGATTGGCGTTCTGTCCTGGGTGTATCTGTCCAGTGCCCCGAAATGTTCTCCCCTGGATGGGCATGGGGAACCCCCCCACGACCCTAATAGAGGATAAAGCGGAAGATAATGGATGGATGGACATTGAGGCCTGTGTGGATTTGCTGTCCTCAAAAACCTCAGTTGAATTAAGACGCTGATACTGATATCATAAATACATCCAGGTGGTAACGAATGCCCTATCAACCTGGCTCTTTGTGTAAATTCAATTAATTAATTAAGTAGTTCATTTATTTATAAAGCGCTTTTTTACTATAGCAAATCATCACAAAGCAGCTATAAGCCTTTAAACCTCCAAAGAGCAAGCTGAAGCGACAGTGGCAAGACAAAACTCCCTGTTATGTTGTTATTTTAAGGAAGAAACCTTGTGAGGACCAAGACTCAGTGAGGGACTCGTCCTACTTGAGCGTCCGGCAGCATCAACAGTGTAGGACAGCCATGTACAGATTGTGTGATGATCATGTGACCCATATTTAACAATTGGACAACTATAGAAGTCCATTGAGGACGTCAACTTCAACTAATTTATTTATACAGCGCTTTTTACTATAGTACATTGTCACAAAGCAGCTTTACAGTGTTATAAACCTTTAAACCCCCAAAGAGCAAGTTGAAGCGACAGTGGCAAGACAAAACTCCCTGTTATGTTGTTATTTTAAGGACGAAACCTTGTGAGGACCAAGATTCAGTGAGGGACTCGTCCTCCTTGAGCGGCCGGGCAGCATCAACAGTGTAGGACAGCCATGTACAGATTGTGTGATGGTCATGTGACCCGTAATTAACAATTGGACAACTATAGAAATCCATTGAGGACGTCCTGCAGGACCGCCAGTCCAATAAAAATCCAGGTTCCATTTAGTAATCGTCGTAGCTGCAGTGCTTCAGCAGAACCGTGGATGAAGATCTGTCCACACCTCCTGGAAATTGGCAACACCTCAAAAGAGCAAGCTGAAGCGACAGTGGCAAGACAAAACTCCCTTTTATGTTGTTATTTTAAGGAAGAAACCTTGTGAGGACCAAGACTCAGTGAGGGACTCGTCCTCCTTGAGCGGCCGGCAGCATCAACAGTGTAGAACAGCCATGTACAGATTGTGTGATGATCATGTGACCCGTATTTAACAATTGGACAACTCTAGAAGTCCACTGAGGGCGTCCTGCAGGACCGCCAGTCCAATAAAAATCCAGGTTCCATTTAGTAATCGTCGTAGCTGCAATGTGGCAGAGCCATGGATGAAGAACTGACCACCCCTCCTGGAAATTGGCAACACCTCAAAAGAGCAAGCTGAAGCGACAGTGGCAAGACAAAACTCCCTGTCATGTTGTTATTTTAAGGAATAAACCTTGTGAGGACCAAGACTCAGTGAGGGACTCGTCCTCCTTGAGCGGCCGGGCAGCATCAACAGTGTAGGACAGCCATGTACAGATTGTGTGATGATCATGTGACCCGTATTTAACAATTGGACAACTATACAAGTCCATTGAGGACGTCAAGTTCAAGTCATTTATTTATATAACGCTTTTTCACAATAGTACATGGTCATAAGTGTTATAAGCCTTTAAACCGCAAGCTGAAGCGACAGTGGCAAGACAAAACTCCCTGTTATGTTGTTATTTTAAGGAAGAGACCTTGTGATGACAAGACTCAGAGAGGGACTCGTCCTCCTTGAGCGGCCGGCAGCATCAACAGTGTAGAACAGCCATGTACAGATTGTGTGATGATCATGTGACCCGTATTTAACAATTGGACAACTCTAGAAGTCCATTGAGGACGTCAACTTCAACTAATTTATTTATAGAGCGCTTTTTTACTATAGTACATCATCACAAAGCAGCTTTACAGTGTTATAAACCTTTAAACCCCCAAAGAGCAAGTTGAAGCGACAGTGGCAAGAAAAAACTCCCTGTTATGTTGTTATTTTAAGGACGAAACCTTGTGAGGACCAAGACTCAGTGAGGGACTCGTCCTCCTTGAGTGGCCGGCAGCATCAACAGTGTAGGACAGCCATGTACAGATTGTGTGGTGACCATGTGACCCGTACTTAACAATTGTACAACTATAGAAGTCCATTAAGGACGTCAACTTCAAGTCATTTATTTATAACCCCTTTTTTTTTTACTATAGTATGTTGTCACAAAGCAGCGTTACTGTGTTATAAGCTTTTAAACCCCAAAGAGCAAGCTGAAGAGACAGTGGCAAGACAAAACCCCCTGTTATGTTGTTATTTTAAGGAAGAAACCTTGTGAGGACCAAGACTCGTCCTCCTTGAGCGGGTGGCAGCATCAACAGTGTGAGACAGCCATGTACAGATTGTGTGGTGATCATGTGACCTTTATTTACCAATTGGACAACTATAGAAATCCAAAGAGGGCGCCAGTCCAATAGAAATCCAGTAAATGTAGGCATGAATAGAAAATCCAGGCACGAGCCGCCTGTGGGGCACTATGGGCTGCTGTAGCTGTTACTGCATGAGTGATTTCACCACTGGACAAAATTCCCCCCCTCGACATTATGACTCTGGTCATGGTTCACCGGAGCCCGGGAGCTTCAGGAATGACTTTGTACCTCTGTCGGGGCTGCAGGTCATAAACAATATTTATTTCTACGTTCAGAAACAATATCCCACAGTCCACGGGCATTCCATGGGATTTATTCCTGCTCGGTTCTATTCGGTTCCTTCAGCTAGTTTGTCGAGCTGGCGCCAGATTGAGCCCAATTCTGTGAATATCCATCCATCATATTCCGCTTTAGGGTCTTCTATTAGGGTCGCGGGGGGGTTCCCCATGCCCATCCAGGGGAGAACGTTTCGGGCGCTGGGCAGATACACCCAGGACAGGACGCCAATCTATCACTGGGCACACACTCACTCACACAGACACACTCTATATGGGGCAATTTGGAGAATTCAATTGACTTGATGCATGTTTTTGGACTGTGGGAGGAAACCGGAGAACCCGGAGGAAACCCACACGGACACGGGGAGAACATAGAAACTCTACCCAGATGGGGATTCGAACCGGGAATCCCTAGCGCTGAGAGGCGAACGTGCTAACCACTAAGCCACCGTACCAATTCTGTGAATAGGATTACAAAAATGTACAATCGAAAGTTTGGACACGCCCCCTTTCTCCATTGTCTGTTTCCTCCCCTTACCATATGGATGGACTTTGTAGTTTTACAATTACAGACTGTAGTCCATCTGTTAGTCCCCTGTTGGTTCTCTGTTGGTCAGGAGCATCACAGAACGGGTATCATTTTGGTGGTGGATTGTTGATGGTCAGTTCATCAGTGACACTGATGTGGAGAGGGGGGGGGTTAGATTCATTTAAACTCCTCAGTAACACTGCTGGGATAGGAATAAATAATGCACCACCCAAATAATTCTTACTCAGGTATTTTTATTAGTCCCATGTTGGTTCTAGATCAAGTTCAAGTAAAAATCCCTGCTCTGTGGTGCTACTATTGTGGGGGGGTTTCTCATGCCCTTCCAGGGGAGAACGTTTCGGGTGCTGGGCAGATGCATCCAGGACAGGACGCCAATCTATTGCTGGGCACACACTCACTCACACAGACACACACTATATGGGGCAATTTAGAGCATTCCTTTTACCTTGAAACTATGTTTTTGGACTATGGGAGGAAACCGGAGAACCCAGAGGAAACCCACACGGACACCCAAATAATTCTTACTCAGGTATTTTTATTAGTCCCATGTTGGTTCTAGATCAAGTTCAAGTAATTTATTTATAAGAGCGCTTTTTACTATAGTACATTGTCACAAAGCAGCTTTACAATGTTATTAACCTTTAAACCTCCAAAGAGCAAGCTGAAGCGACAGTGGCAAGAAAAAAAACCCTGTTATGTTGTTATTTTAAGGAAGAAACCTTGTGAGGACCAAGACTCAGTGAGGGACTCGTCCTACTTGAGCGGTTGGCAGCATCAACAGTGTGAGACAGCCATGTACAGATTGTGTGCTGATCATGTGACCTGTAATTAACAATTGGACAACTCTAGAAGTCCACTGAGGGCGTCCTGCAGGACCACCAGTCCAATAAAGATCCAGGTTCTATCCAGTAATCGTCGTAGCTGCAATGTGGCAGAGCCATGGATGAAGAACTGACCACACCTCCTGGAAATTGGCAACACCTCAAAAGAGCAAGCTGAAGCGACAGTGGCAAGAAAAAACTCCCTGTTATGTTGTTGTTTTAAGGAAGAAACCTTGTGAGGACCAAGACTCAGTGAGGGACTCGTCCTCCTTGAGCGGGGGGGGGCAGCATCAACAGTGTAGGACAGCCATGTACAGATTGTGTGCTGATCATGTGACCCGTATTTAACAATTGGAAAAACTCTAACATCTCTGTTCTCTGTTGGTCAGGAACATCACAGAACGGGTATCATTTGGGTGGTGGATTGATGATGGTCAGTTCTGCAGTGACACTGATGCAGTGAGGGGGGTTTAAGTGTCATTTAATCATCCTAGTGACACTGCCGAAACGTTCTCCCCTGAATGAGCATGAGGAACCCCCCCCCCCCCCCCCCCCCCAATGGATGGATGAATTCACTATTGTTAGGTAAATTGTATCAGGAGTCAGAATCACCAGACAGCAGTCCGTGTGAGATTTCTAAAATGGTTCTGTTCGCTCGGTTTGACATCAAAGCATCATCTAATTAAAGCGGTTCCAGCTTTCGGAACCCTTGGCATTCACATAATCGGAATTCCATTGCGTGTCTTGGGCAGCCTGTCGCAGGGGATTTCTCTCTGACCTTCTGATAGACTTCGTATTCAAACTGCCGATGCTCCGTGTGCTTTGTAGTCGTCCGCAGTCCGGCTGCTCGGCCCGGTTCAGCCTTTTTTTTTCCTTGCCTCTTTGAGACGTGACGTCTCCTCGTCGCTCTGTCACTCGGGCGGCAGATGACAGGACTGCGGGAGATGACAGGTATCATCACTGTCCTATTTAATATTTTTAAATGGTCTGTTTCTCATTCAGTCGGCTTGCGTTGGGGGTCGTCTCTTTCTTTTCCCCTTTAATAGCTGAATGCTGGGTGTCCTTGTTTTGGACATTTCGTCACATGAAGTAAGATCAATCTTTTAGTGATTTGTGATTGTCGATTGGTAAACATGTTATTACGTCTCAGATACACCCAGGACAGGGCGCCAATCTATCTCTGGGTACACACTCACTCACACAAACACACTCTATATGGGGCAATTTGGAGAACTCACTTGACCTTGAGCCATGTTTTTGGACTGTGGGAGGAAACCAGAGAACCCAGAGGAAACCCATTCAGACACGGGGAGAACATAGAAACTCCACCCAGATGGGGATTCGAACCGGGAATCCCTAGCGCTGAGAGGAGAACATGCTAACCACTAAGCCGTACATGTATATTACATACATCTTTCTCATAATCCTCTATTAGGGTGGGGGGGGGGGTGTTGCCCATGCCCTTTCAGGGGAGAACGTTTCGGGCACTGGGCAGATACACCCAGGACAGGACGCCAATCTATCACTGGACACACTCACTCACACAGACACACTCTGTATGGGGCAATTTGGAGTATTCAATTGGCCTTGATTCATGTTTTTGGATTTGGGATGAAACCGGAGAACACGGAGGAAACCCACGTGGACACAGGGAGAACATGAAAACTCCACCCAGATTGGGATTCGAACTGGGAATCCCTAGTGCTGAGAGGAGAACATGCTGACCACTATCCACACACTCAATATAGGGCAATTTAGAGCCTCAATTTTGCTTGATTCCATGGTTTTGGTCTGTGGGAGGAAACCGGAGAACCCGGAGGAATCCCACGTGGACACAGGGAGAACATGAAAACTCCACCCAGATTGGGATTCGAACCGGGAATCCCTAGCGCTGAAAGGAGAACATGCTAACCACTATCCACACACTCAATATGGGGCAATTTAGAGCCTCAATTTTGCTTGAATCCATGGTTTTGGACTGTGGGAGGAAACCGGAGAACCCGGAGGAATCCCACGTGGACACAGGGAGAACCTGAAAACTCCACCCAGATTGGGATTCGAACCGGGAATCCCTAGAGCTGAGAGGAGAACATGCTAACCACTAAGCCACACACTCTATATGGGGCAATTTAGAGCCTCAGTTTTGCTTGATTCCATGGTTTTGGACTGTGGGAGGAAACCGGAGAACCCGGAGGAATCCCACGTGGACACAGGGAGAACCTGAAAACTCCACCCAGATTGGGATTCGAACCGGGAATCCCTAGCGCTGAAAGGAGAACATGCTAACCACTATCCACACACTCAATATGGGGCAATTTAGAGCCTCAGTTTTGCTTGAATCCATGGTTTTGGACTGTGGGAGGAAACCGGAGAACCCGGAGGAATCCCACGTGGACACAGGGAGAACATGAAAACTCCACCCAGATTGGGATTTGAACCGGGAATCCCTAGCGCTGAGAGGAGAACATGCTAACCACTATCCACACACTCAATATGGGGCAATTTAGAGCGTCAATTTTGCTTGATTCCATGTTTTTGGACTGTGGGAGGAAACCGGAGAACCCGGAGGAATCCCACGGGGAGAACAGGGAAACTCCACGCAGAACCTGGAATGCTCAGTGCTGATTGGTGAACCGTCCAGGGCTGTAGTTGGGCAAATGATATTTTCGGGTGTTGATTGTCCGTATGGAACGCTTATACGCTTAACGTTTATACTTTCCGTCGTGACTTGGGTGTAAGTTGTAATTTCGGCGGCATAATCACGTGTTTTAACAGCCATGAATTCCGCTTTATGCAAATGGAGAATGCAAAAGCCTGTCGCCACTCAGAGCAAAAGCTGGAATACCGTAATGCTCTCCCGCCCGAATGCAAAGCGAGCCCCGGAGCTGCTGTGTTTGCCCCGACGCGCTGATTAGGAGCTGCCGAAGTTCAGAGATTAGTCAGCCACGACGGAATGAAAGGCTGTTTTTCGGGGCTGGGTTTGGTCTTCTTGACGTCGGTGGCTTTAGGGTTTAGCCGGATGACTGCAGTCCATTCTGCCCCGGCTTTCTTTGCCGTGTCGGACTTCTCGCAGAGTCCCAATGCTCCCATTAGGCTGTCTGCTTTGCCTTCATTGTGTTTGATCCACTCTGTGACGCCTAATCCGTGTCTTAAAGCTGCGGCGGCGGTCCAGACGGACGCGATCGTGCACTCGCACGTGTTCGGACTGGGGTCACGATGTCCGTGATGGACCGTCGGTCTGCTCGGGTCTGTGGATGGATGTCGGAATGACGGTTGCGGGTGTCTGTCACAGCTGGGGCGTATTAAAGGGGTATTGAATTAATGTAAAGCCCAGTGATAGATTGGCATCCTGTCCTGGGTGTATCTGCCCAGCGCCTGAAACGTTCTCCCCTGGATGGGCTTGAGGACCCCCCCCCCCACACTCAAAGCAAAAGCTGGAACACCCATCGAATCCCAATATGGGTGGATTTTTCATGTTCTCCCTGTGTCCACGTGGGGTTCCTCCGGGTTCTCCGGTTTCCTCCCACAGTCCAAAACCATGGATTCAAGCAAAATTGAGGCTCTAAATTGCCCCATATAGAGTGTGTGGATAGTGGTTAGCATGTTCTCCTTTCAGCGCTAGAGATTCCCGGTTCGACTCCCAATCTGGGTGGAGTTTTCATGTTCTCCCTGTGTCCACGTGGGATTCCTCCGGGTTCTCCGGTTTCCTCCCACAGTCCAAAACCATGGATTCAAGCAAAATTGAGGCTCTAAATTGCCCCATACAGAGTGTGTGGATAGTGGTTAGCATGTTCTCCTTTCAGCGCTAGAGATTCCCGGTTCGAATCCCAATCTGGGTGGATTTTTCATGTTCTCCGTGTCCACGTGGGATTCCTCCGGGTTCACCGGTTTCCTCCCACAGTCCAAAACCATGGATTCAAGCAAAACTGAGGCTCTAAATTGCCCCATATAGTGTGTGGATAGTGGTTAGCATGTTCTCCTTTCAGCGCTAGGGATTCCCGGTTTGACTCCCAATCTGGGTGGAGTTTTCATGTTCTCCCTGTGTCCACGTGGGATTCCTCCGGGTTCTCTGATTTCCTCCCACAGTCCAAAACCATGGATTCAAGAAAAATTGAGGCTCTAAATTGCCCCATATTGAGTGTGTGGATAATGATTATCATGTTCTCCTTTCAGCACTAGGAATTCCCGGTTCGAATCCCAATCTGGGTGGATTTTTCATGTTCTCCCTGTGTCCACGTGGGATTCCTCCGGGTTCTCCGGTTTCCTCCCACAGTCCAAAACCATGGATTCAAGCAAAATTGAGGCTCTAAATTGCCCCATATTGAGTGTGTGGATAGTGGTTTGCATGTTCTCCATTCAGCGCTAGGGATTCCCGGTTCGAATCCCAATCTGGGTGGATTTTTCATGTTCTCCGTGTCCACGTGGGATTCCTCCGGGTTCTCCGGTTTCCTCCCACAGTCCAAAACCATGGATTCAAGCAAAATTGAGGCTCTAAATTGCCCCATATTGAGTGTGTGGATAGTGGTTTGCATGTTCTCCATTCAGCGCTAGGGATTCCCGGTTCGAATCCCAATCTGGGTGGATTTTTCATGTTCTCCGTGTCCACGTGGGATTCCTCCGGGTTCTCCGGTTTCCTCCCACAGTCCAAAACCATGGATTCAAGCAAAATTGAGGCTCTAAATTGCCCCATATTGAGTGTGTGGATAGTGGTTTGCATGTTCTCCATTCAGCGCTAGGGATTCCCGGTTCGAATCCCAATCTGGGTGGATTTTTCATGTTCTCCGTGTCCACGTGGGATTCCTCCCGGTTCTCTGGTTTCCTCCCACAGTCCAAAACCATGGATTCAAGCAAAATTGAGGCTCTAAATTGCCCCATATAGAGTGTGTGGATAGTGGTTAGCATGTTCTCCTTTCAGCGCTAGAGATTCCCGGTTCGAATCCCAATCTGGGTGGATTTTTCATGTTCTCCGTGTCCACGTGGGATTCCTCCGGGTTCTCCGGTTTCCTCCCACAGTCCAAAACCATGGATTCAAGCGAAACTGAGGCTCTAAATTGCCCCATATAGTGTGTGGATAGTGGTTAGCATGTTCTCCTTTCAGCGCTAGGGATTCCTGGTTCGACTCCCAATCTGGTTGGAGTTTTCATGTTCTCCCTGTGTCCACGTGGGATTCCTCCGGGTTCTCTGATTTCCTCCCACAGTCCAAAACCATGGATTCAAGAAAAATTGAGGCTCTAAATTGCCCCATATTGAGTGTGTGGATAATGGTTATCATGTTCTCCTTTCAGCACTAGGAATTCCCGGTTCGAATCCCAATCTGGGTGGATTTTTCATGTTCTCCCTGTGTCCACGTGGGATTCCTCCGGGTTCTCCGGTTTCCTCCCACAGTCCAAAACCATGGATTCAAGCAAAATTGAGGCTCTAAATTGCCCCATATTGAGTGTGTGGATAGTGGTTTGCATGTTCTCCATTCAGCGCTAGGGATTCCCGGTTCGAATCCCAATCTGGGTGGATTTTTCATGTTCTCCCTCTGTCCACGTGGGATTCCTCCGGGTTCTCCAGTTTCCTCCCACAGTCCAAAACCATGGATTCAAGCAAAATTGAGGCTCTAAATTGCCCCATATTGAGTGCATGGATAGTGGTTTGCATGTTCTCCATTCAGCGCTAGGGATTCCCGGTTCGAATCCCAATCTGGGTGGATTTTTCATGTTCTCCCTGTGTCCACGTGGGATTCCTCCGGGTTCTCCGGTTTCCTCCCACAGTCCAAAACCATGGATTCAAGCAAAATTAAGGCTCTAAATTGCCCCATACAGAGTGTGTGGATAGTGGTTAGCATGTTCTCCTTTCAGCGCTAGAGATTCCCGGTTCGAATCCCAATCTGGGTGGATTTTTCATGTTCTCCGTGTCCACGTGGGATTCCTCCGGGTTCTCCGGTTTCCTCCCACGGTCCAAAACCATGGATTCAAGCAAAACTGAGGCTCTAAATTGCCCCATATAGTGTGTGGATAGTGGTTAGCATGTTCTCCTTTCAGCGCTAGGGATTCCCGGTTTGACTCCCAATCTGGGTGGAGTTTTCATGTTCTCCCTGTGTCCACGTGGGATTCCTCCGGGTTCTCCGGTTTCCTCCCACAGTCCAAAACCATGGATTCAAGCAAAACTGAGGCTCTTAATTGCCCCATATTGAGTGTGTGGATAGTGGTTAGCATGTTCTTCTTTCAGCGCTAGGGATTCCCGGTTCGACTCCCAATCTGGGTGGAGTTTTCATGTTCTCCCTGTGTCCACGTGGGATTCCTCCGGGTTCTCCGGTTTCCTCCCACAGTCCAAAACCATGGATTCAAGCAAAATTGAGGCTCTAAATTGCCCCATATAGAGTATGTGGATAGTGGTTAGCATGTTCTCCTTTCAGCGCTAGAGATTCCCGGTTTGACTCCCAATCTGGGTGGAGTTTTCATGTTCTCCCTGTGTCCACGTGGGATTCCTCCGGGTTCTCCGGTTTCCTCCCACAGTCCAAAACCATGGATTCAAGCAAAATTGAGGCTCTAAATTGCCCCATATTGAGTGTGTGGATAGTGGTTAGCATGTTCTCCTTTCAGCGCTAGGGATTCCCGGTTCGACTCCCAATCTGGGTGGAGTTTTCATGTTCTCCCTGTGTCCACGTGGGATTCCTCCAGGTTCTCCGGTTTCCTCCCACAGTCCAAAACCATGGATTCAAGCAAAATTGAGGCTCTAAATTGCCCCATATAGAGTGTGTGGATAGTGGTTAGCATGTTCTCCTTTCAGCGCTAGAGATTCCCGGTTTGACTCCCAATCTGGGTGGAGTTTTCATGTTCTCCCTGTGTCCACGTGGGATTCCTCCGGGTTCTCCGGTTTCCTCCCACAGTCCAAAACCATGGATTCAAGCAAAATTGAGGCTCTAAATTGCCCCATATAGAGTGTGTGGATAGTGGTTAGCATGTTCTCCTTTCAGCGCTAGGGATTCCCGGTTCGAATCCCAATCTGGGTGGATTTTTCATGTTCTCCCTGTGTCCACGTGGGATTCCTCCGGGTTCTCCGGTTTCCTCCCACAGTCCAAAACCTGAATCAAGGCCAATTGAATACTCCAAATTGCCCCATATAGAGTGTGTAGCTTAGTGGTCAGCATGTTCATTCTGCCCCGGCTTTCTTTGCCGTGTCGGACTTCTCGCAGAGTCTCAATGCTCCCATTAGGCTGTCTGCTTTGCCTTCATTGTGTTTGATCCACTCTGTGACGCCTAATCCGTGCCTTAAAGCTGCGGCGGCGGTCCAGACGGACGCGAGCGTGCACTCGCACGTGTTCAGACCGGGGTCACGATGTCCGTGATAGACCGTCGGTCTGCTCGGGTCTGTGGATGGATGTTGGAATGACGGTTGCGGGTGTCTGTCACAGCTGGGGCGTATTAAAGGGGTATTGTATTAATGTAAATTCCTCATGCCCGTCCAGGGGAGAACGTTTCGGGCACTGGGCAGATACACCCAGGACAGGACGCCAATCTATCACTGGACACACACTCACTCACACAGACACACTCTTTATGGGGCAATTTGGAGAATTCAGTTGAGCTTGAGGCTTGTTTTTGGTCACACACTTACACACACACACACACACAAAGACTCTATATGGGGCAATTTGGAGAATTCAATTGAGCTTGAGCCATGTTTTTGGACACACACACTATCATAACTATCATATCAATCTGTCACTGGACACACTCACTCACACAGACGCACTCTATATGGGGCAATTTGGAGAATTCACTTCATCTTGAGCCATGTTTTTGGACTTTGGGAGGAACCCGGAGAACCCGGAGGAAACCCACACGGACACTGGGAGAACATGGAAACTCCACCCAGATTGGGATTCATCTGGGTGAACAGGAGAACATGCTAACCACTAAGGGGGGTTCCCCATGCCCATCCTGTGGAGAAGTCCCAGCTCTGGGCAGATACACCCAGGACAGGGCGCCAATCTATCACTGGACACACACTCACTCACACAAACCCACTCTATATGGGGCAATTTGGAGAATTCAGTTGAGCTTGAGGCTTGTTTTTGGTCACACACTTACACACACACACACACAAAGACTCTATATGGGGCAATTTGGAGAATGCAGTTGACCTTGAGCCATGTTTTTGGACACACACACTATCATAACTATCATATCAATCTATCACTGAACACACACACACTCTATATGGGGCAATTTGAAGAACTCAATTGACCTTGCTCCATGTTTTTGGACTGTGGGAGGAAACCGGAGAACCCAGAGGAAACCCACGTGGACACGGGGAGAACATAGAAACTCCACCCAGATGGGGATCCGAACCCGAATCCCCACCTCTGAGAGGAGAACATGCCAACCACTATGCCACCGTGCCGCCCTTACACATATAAGACATATTAGATGAATTTTAATTCTAAATCTGTTTTTTTTTCCTTCCTGCAGCCAGATCGGACGTACGACCTGAAGATCGGACAGCCCACTGTGTCGTACTTTTTGAAGCAAGCTGCGGGTATCGAGAAAGGGGCAGGAAAAACAGGTGAGCGCCGTCTTTAAAGGCAAAGTCCTCGTCTCTGCCTTCCGGCAGCTTGCACCCCATTTGTTCGGCTTTGTCTCCGTGTCTGCTCGGCATCGTTCAGGATGATCTTTCCTTTTTTTGAATGATGATATATTTATGATGAGCAGAGGCAGAATAAAACTAAGGAACCCCCCCTCTCCCTGCCCCCCCCCCCCCCCCCCCAGTGGCAAAAAGGTTCAGCATGATGGAAAGAGAATTGTAAATTTAGCTCATTTTCGATGTTCCTGTCTCCTTCAATTATTCCTTCTTTTATAGCTGCGCTTTTAACACCCACACTTCTCCAGCTTTCCAGCACTTTTATTAACTTTTCTTTTTTATTTCGTGGCTCCCTACCTCCCCCTCTCTCTCTCTGCCGCTGTTACCCTCTCCTGCTCTTGTTAGCAATCACTTTATTGGTATCCCATTTTTAATATTGCATCCTTTTGTTTTTTTTATTTCCCATCCATCCATTATCTTCAGCTTTATCCTCTATTAGGGTCGCGGGTGGGGGGGGGTTCCCCATGCCCATCCAGGGGAGAACGTCTCGGGCGCTGGGCAGATACCCCCAGGACAGGACGCCAATCTATCACTGGACATACACTCACTCACACAGACACACTCTATATGGGGCAATTTGGAGAATCCAATTGACTTGATCCATGTTTTTGGACTGTGGAAGGAAACCGGAGAACCCGGAGGAAACCCACGCGGACACGGGGAGAACGTGGAAACTCCACCCAGATGGGGATGCGAATGGGAATCCCTAGTGCTGAGAGGAGAACATGCTAACCACTAAGCCACCGTGCCGCCTTGTTTCCCTTTCCTCTCTCGCAATTTAGAAACTCTCGAGACTGTGTTGTCATTTACATACCATGTGGTACATGAAGTGGCACGGTGGCTTAGTGGTTGGCATGTTCTCCTCTCAGCGCTGGGGATTCCAGGTTCGAATCCCAATCTGGGTGGAGTTTCCATGTCCTCCCCGTGTCCGCATGGGTTTCCTCCGGGTTCTCCGGTTTCCTCCCACAGTCCAAAAACATGGATCAAAGTCAATTGAATTCTCCAAATTTCCCCATATAGAGTGTGTCTGTGTGAGTAAGTGTGTGCCCAGCGATGGATTGGCGCCCTGTCCTGGGTGTATCTGGAGAAGGTAATGGATGGATGACCCAGTTTACCCCAACTGGGGACCCAGTTTACCCCAAGTGGTAGAAATAAAAAAAAAAAGAATAATAATAATACGGAATTTTTTTTATTAAAAATTGCAGCATAATGTAAATTGTGCAAAATGTAAATATAAAAATATAATAGCAATAATATATATATATATATATATATATATATATATATATATATATATATATATATATATATATATATATTTTTTTTTTTTTTTTTTTTTTTTTTTTTTTAATATATATATATATATATATATATATATATATATATATATATATATATATATATATATGTGTGTGTGTGTATATATTATTGCTATTATATCTTTATATTTACATATATATATATATATATATATACTGTATAGCATACCGTGCCGCCCGTTTACTATATTATATATCCATCCATCCATTATCTTCCGCTTCATCCTTTACTAGGGTCTCCCGTTTCCTCCCACAGTCCAAAAACATGGATCAAGGTGAATTGAATTCTCCAAATTGCCCCATATAGAGTGTGTCTGTGTGAGTGAGTGTGTGTCCAGTGATAGATTGGCTTCCTGTCCTGGGTGTATCTGCCCAGGGCCTGAGACGTTCTCCCCTGGATGGGGACCCCCCTCCCCCGCGATCCTAATAGAGGATAAAGCGGGGATAGGTGGCTGTATAATTGACCTTGATCCATGTTTTTGGACTGTGGGACGAAACCGGAGAACCCGGAGGAAACCCACGTGGACACGTGGAGAAGATGGAAACTCCACCCAGATTGCATTTTCCCCCACCCCCACTCTAACCACACCCACTTTTTTTACCTGGTTCACAGTATCACAGTTCACACCATTGTTTTTTTCTGGGTTCTTTCATATCGGTTTGATTTCTAACCCACTCTGCGTTTCACTAGGACACGAGACGGCCGGCATGGTGTCCGTGAGGGCGGTGTACGAGATCGCGCAGGTCAAGATCCAGGATGAATGCTTCAAGCTGCGGGACACCTCCATGCAGGACATGGTGAAGTGCATCATCGGTTCTGCTAGATCGCTCGGCATCAAAATTGTCAACGAGTAAGAGACACGATGCACAGCATGCCTCACTCACGCGGTCGTATACGTTAGTTTGGACTGCCCTGTCTGCATTGCGTTAGTTTTTTTTATTGTGCGTCAAAAAATCCATAGCAGATTGAAGGTTGCAGTTTTTTATACGGGGTGTATAAAAAACTGCAACCTCCCACAGTCCAAAAACATGGATCAAGGTCAATTGAGTTCTCCAAATTGCCCCATATATAGTGTGTCTATGTGAGTGAGTGTGTGTCCAGTGATAGATTGGCGTCCTGTCCTGGTTGTATCTGCCCAGCACCCGAGACGTTCTCCCCTGGATGGTCGCCCCCCTGTGACCCTACTAGAGGATAAAGCGGAAGATAACGGATGGTTGGATGGATATATTTAAGGTTGGGCTGCACAGTTAGTGGTTAGCATGTTCTCCTCTCAGCGCTGGGGATTCCCGGTTGGAATCTGGGTGGAGTTTCCATGTTCTCCCCGTGGCCACGTGGGTTTCCTCCGGGTTCTCCGGTTTCCTCCCACAGTCTAAAAACATGGATCAAGGTTAATTGAATTGCCCCATATAGAGTGTGTCTGTGTGAGTGAGTGTGTCCATTGATAGATTGGCGTCCTGTCCTGGGTGCCCAGCACCCGAGACGTTCTCCCCTGGATGGGCAAGGGGAACCCCCCCGCGACCCTAATAGAGGATAAAGCAGAAGATAATGGATGGTTGGATGGATATATTTAAGGTTGGGTGACACGGTTAGTGGTTGGCATGTTCTCCTCTCAGCACTAGGGATTTCCGGTTCAAATCCCCATTGGGTGGAGTTTCCATGTTCTCTCCGTGTCCGTGTGGGTTTCCTCCGGGTTCTCCGGTTTCCTCCCACAGTCCAAAAACATGGATCAAGGTTAATTGAATTATCCAAATTGCCCCGTATAGAGTGTGTCTGTGTGAGTGAGTGTGTCCATTGATAGATTGGCATCCTGTCCTGGGTGTATCTGCCCAGCACCTGAAACGGGACCCCCCCCCCCCCACCTCGCAACCGTAATACAGGATTAATACGCAGAAGATGAAAGAATGAATACTCAACCTCGATGACCACTGGCCTAGATGAGTTGACTTTTTTATAAATTAATTATTTTCAGCTCTGCTCTGATTGGCTGCATTGCTATAAAAACCCTGCCAACGCAAACACTCAAAAAGCCCTCATATTTACCGATTGTCATGCTTTGTTGTGCTGAAGTGTTTTTCCACAACTGGTGCCACTCAGAACTGAGTTCAGGTCTGAGTGTGAGGACACTTCTACAAACCCATGTTTTCCGAAAGGTTGGGACCGTTTTCTAAACCAAAAAGTTGATGGAAAGCTGGAAAAAAACATCCAGGCTGGAGGAACCGAGAGAAAAAATCTGTAATGACACAAGGCTGCATTACCGCATGGATCATCTGCTTGTGAAGGTGCTGCTGGTGCGAAGCTTTAGATTGCTATTTCTGAGGGATATTAGATGCTGACAACATGACAAAAAGTGTGGCCTCATAGACACACGGAGGCTGGCTGCCCGTGGGCCTGCAGTCTGAGTCTGTCTCCTTTTAAAAATTTATGGTGCATCATGAAGAGGCGAGTAAGACACGGGTGACCATAAAGGGCCGAGCAGCTCGAATATTGTTTACAGCGCAAATAGGCAAAGACTTCAACAATATCTTCAATCTCCACCCCAGAAGAAAGTATCATTGAAAAAAATGATGTGACTCAATGGGTAATGGGTGTGTGTGTGTGTGTGTGTGTGTGTGTGTGTGTGTGTGTGTGTGTGTGTGTGTGTGTGTGTATATATATATATATATATATATATATATATATACACACACACACACACACACATACAGATATATATACACACATATATATATATACACACACACCCATTACCCATTGAGTCACATCATTTTTGAGTATATATACTGTATATAAATATACACACACACGTACATATATATAAATGTATATATGTGTGTGTGTGTGTATATATATATATATATATATATATATATATATATATATATATATATATATATATATATATATATATATATATATATAAACACACATACACACACACATCTATCTATCTATATATATATATATATATATATATATATATATATATATATATATATTCATTCATTCATCATTCATTATCTCCCGCTTTATCCTCTATTAGGGTCGCGGTGGGGTTCCCCATGCCCATCCAGGGGAGAACGTCTCGGGTGCTGGGCAGATAGACCCAGGACATGGCGCCAATCCATCGCTAGGCACACACTCACTCACACAGACACACTCTATATGGGGCAATTTTGAGAACTCAATTGACTTGATCAATGTTTTTGGACTGTGGAAGGAAACCGGAGAACCCAGAGGAAACCCACGCAGACACGGCGGAGAACATGGAATCTCCACCCAGATGGGGATTCGAACCGGGAATCCCTAGTGCTGAGAGGAGAACATGCTAACCACTAAGCCACCGTGCCGCCTATATATATATATATATAGAGAGAGAGAGAGAGAGAGACGAGAGATAAGAGAGTAGAGAGAGTATATAAACATATATATATATATATATATATATATATATATATATATATATATATATATATATACTCACCGGCCACTTTATTAGGTACACCATTCTAGTAACGGGTTGGACCCCCTTTTGCCTTCCGAACTGCCTCAATTCTTCGTGGCATAGATTCAACAAGGTGCTGGAAGCATTCCTCAGAGAGTTTGGTCCATATTGACATGATAGCATCACACAGTTGCTGCAGATTTGTCGGCTGCACATCCATGATGCGAATCCCCCATTCCATCACATCCCAAAGATGCTCTATTGGATTGAGATCTGGTGACTGTGGAGGCCATTTGAGTACAGTGAACTCATTGTCATGTTCAATAAACCAGTCTGAGATGATTCCAGCTTTATGACATGGCGCATTATCCTGCTGAAAGTAGCCATCAGATGTTGGGTACATTGTGGTCATAAAGGGATGGACATGGTCAGCAACAATACTCAGGTAGGCTGTGGCGTTGCAACGATGCTCAATTGGTACCAAGGGGCCCAAAGAGTGCCAAGAAAATATTCCCCACACCATGACACCACCACCACCAGCCTGAACCGTTGATACAAGGCAGGATGGATCCATGCTTTCATGTTGTTGACGCCAAATTCTAACCCTACCATCCGAATGTCGCAGCAGAAATCCAGACTCATCAGACCAGGCAACGTTTTTCCAATCTTCTATTGTCCAATTTCGATGAGCTTGTGCAAATTGTAGCCTCAGTTTCCTGTTCTTAGCTGAAAGGAGTGGCACCCGGTGTGGTCTTCTGCTGCTGTAGCCCATCTGCCTCAAAGTTCGACGTACTGTGCGTTCAGAGATGCTCTTCTGCCTACCTTGGTTGTAACGGGTGGCTATTTGAGTCACTGTTGCCTTTCTATCAGCTCGAACCAGTCTGGCCATTCTCCTCTGACCTCTGGCATCAACAAGGCATTTCCGCCCACAGAACTGCCGCTCACTGGATGTTTTTTCTTTTTCGGACCATTCTCTGTAAACCCTAGAGATGGTTGTGCGTGAAAATCCCAGTAGATCAGCAGTTTCTGAAATACTCAGACCAGCCCTTCTGGCACCAACAACCATGCCACGTTCAAAGGCACTCAAATCACCTTCACATACATATGTATATGTATATGTGTATGTGTATGTATATGTATATATATATATATATATATATAATATATATATATATATATATATGTAAATGTGTGTGTGTGTGTGTGTGTGTGTGTATATATATATATATATATATATATATAGAGAGAGAGAGAGAGAGAGAGAGAGAGAGAGAGAGAGAGAGAGAGAGAGCGAGGAGAGCGAGAGAGAGATAAGAGAGTAGAGAGGGTATATAAACATATATATATATATATATATATATATATATATATGATTATATTAATTATACACACTCATTAATCTGAGTTTTGTTTCTTTGTTTGTAAATCAGGTTCCTCTTTTTGATCTTTCACTAAGTGCGGCATGAATAGAAAAAAAAAAAAAAATCTTGGAACCTGAACGATTCAGAAGCACATGACACATTGTCGCGCTTTACTGAATGAACCGTGTCACTAGGGTTCGACCCGTCTGCCTCGTCTGACGTGCATGAAAAGCCATTCATTCTGCATCTCACAAGAGCAAAGCTGATTCTGAAATCCTAATGTAATGTTGTTGTTCGTTCTCCATTTCTGTCCCTCTCTTGTTCTCCATCACCTGCCTCCATCCCTCCCCTCTGTTTGTGTTGCCTCGATTTTTCTTTTCTTCCCGACTCCCTTCTTGTAATCCCTTTGTCAGCCTGTCGTCTGAAGAGTATGCCGAGTTTCTCCGACAACGCGAGGAAAGATTGCGAGAGGAAGCGGCCGCGAATGTGGAGGCAGCCACGGGGAAGACGAAATAAAATAACAATTGCCTCCGCTTGTTGTTTATTTATACCCTCTCGCTGTCTGCTCACCTCTGTGGTCTGCCAACGTTATTGATTTGTGCACAATTTACATAAGTCTCTTCTTCTGTAATAAAAATACATTTGTTTTACACCCTCAGCTGCGTTCCAGGTTACTGGACCTCATTTCTCTTCTGACACTCCGCCGGCTTTTTCTTCGCTCTTTATATGGCATGCTATTTTTTTTTTCTCTCTTTATCTCTCTTTTGTTTTTTTCATGGTTAGTACAGAACTGTAAGAAAACTCTAGAGTCCTCGAGCACAAGCCAGTATTATTCCTGCTGCACTTCAGGTTTACAGTGACATAACTACAGATTTACAGATAATGGGGCTCATCCATTATGAATCTTAAAGACAAAATTGCATCTGGGTGAAAAGAATTATTGGAAACCTTAACGGAGTTAAATAAAAATAATGTATTGTATATTCAACCAATAAGGTACAAGAGGGCGTGCGTTATTGTTAATAAATCACGGGAAAGAGTTGTTATTAGGTGCGATGCACAGATATTGGTACAGTTACACCTCTTTCCCGTGATTTATTGATAATAATAATGGCTATATAATAATATGGCTTTAATAAAATGTTTACAAAGACATTATAATAAAAAAACTAGATTTTATTTATGAATCTGTTCATTTAAAAGCATAAAGGTTAATAAGCTGGTTATCAAGTCTAGGTTTTGAAGTAAACAGTGATCACTGAATGACTGCTTTCCAGTTTCTCTAATAATGAATTCTCTAATACTACCATCTAGTGACCAAATTACAAAATGCATTTTAAAAAATTGGGGAAAAAATGTATTGTACATCACACATTGATATGAATGTGAAGCGGTCAGAGGTGTGTGTTATTGCTCGGCCAATCAGATTTAAATACCGAAACTACTTGTTTTTTTTAATACTCATTGATACGAATGTGAAGCGGTAAGGGTGTGTGTTATTGTCTATGATGTCACACCTGGACAAATGGCCCAGCCAATAAAATTTAAGGACCGGATCTACCCATATTATAATAAGAATTGATACGAATGTGAAGCGGTAAGAGGTGTGTGTTATTGTCTATGATGTCACACCTGGACAAATGGCCCAGCCAATAAAATTTAAGGACCAGATCTTCCCATATTGTAATAAGAATTGATACGAATATGAAGCGGTAAGGGTGTGTGTTATTGTCTATGATGTCACACCTGGACAAATGGCCCAGCCAATAAAATTTAAGGACCGGATCTTCCCATATTGTAATAAGAATTGATAGGAATATGAAGCGGTAAGAGGTGTGTGTTATTGTCTATGATGTCACACCTGGAAAAATGGCCCAGCCAATAAAATTTAAGGACCGGATCTACCCATATTGTAATAAGAATTGATACGAATATGAAGCGGTAATGGTGTGTTATTGCCCAGCCAATCAGATTTAAATACCAAAACTACTTGTTATTTTAATACTCATTGATACGAATGTGAAGCGGCCAGAGGTGTGTGTTATTGTAAATGATGTCATACCTGGACAAATTGCTCAGCCAATGAGATTCAAGGACCAGAACTACTTGTTTTTTAATACGCATTGATACAAATGTGAAGCAGTCAGCGATGTGCATTATTGTGTATGATGTCACAACTGGACAAATGGCCCAGCCAATCAGATTTAAATACCGGAAATTCCCATTTTATAATAAGAATTGTGGTCTGCCAACGTTATTGATTTGTGCGCAATTTACATAAGTCCCTTCTTCTGTAATAAAAATACATTTGTTTTACACCCTCAGCTGCGTTCCAGGTTACTGGACCTCATTTCTCTTCTGACACTCTGCCGGCTTTTTCTTCGCTCTTTATACGGCATGCTATTTTTTTCTCTTTATCTCTCTTTTGTTTTTTTCATGGTTAGTGCAGAACTGTAAGAAAACTCTAGAGTCCTCGAGCACAAGCCAGTATTATTCCTGCTGCACTTCAGGTTTACGCTGACATAACTACAGATTCTGACTTGTGGTGTTCTCATTTGTAAGTCGCTTTGGATAAAGGCGTCTGCTAAATGACTAAATGTAAATGTAAATGATTTACAGATAATGGGGCTCATGCATTATTGGAATCTTAAAGACAAAATTGCATCTGGGTGAAAAGAATTATTGGAAACCTTAACGGAGTTAAATAAAAATAAAGTATTGTATATTCAACCAATAAGGTACAAGAGGGCGTGCGTTATTGTTAATAAATCACGGGAAAGAGGTGTTATTAGGTGCAATGCTCAGATATTGGTACAGTTACACCTCTTTCCCGTTATTTATTGATAATAAAAATGGCTATATAATAATATGGCTTTAATAAAATGTTTACAAAGACATTATAATAAAAAAACTAGATTTTATTTATAAATCTGTTCATTTAAAAGCATAAAGGTTAATAAGCTGGTTATCAAGTCTAGGTTTTGAAGTAAACAGTGATCACTGAATGACTGCTTTCCAGTTTCTCTAATACTGCCATCTAGTGACCAAATTACAAAATGCATTTAAAAAAATTGGGGAAAAAATGTATTGTACATCACACATTGATATGAATGTGAAGCGGTCAGAAGTGTGTGTTATTGTCTATGATGTCACAACTAGCCAACCGGCTCAGTCAATCAGATTTAAGGACCAGAACTACCCTTTTATAATACACATTGATCCGAATGTGAAGTGGTAAAAGGTGTGTGTTATTGTCTATGATGTCACGACTGGACAAACGGCTTAGCCAATCAGATTTTAGGACCGGATCTACTTGTTATTTAATATGCATTGATACGAATGTGAAGCGGTCAGAGGTGTGTATTATTGTCTATGATGTCACACCTGAACAAATTGCTCAGCCAATCAGATTTAAGGACCGGATCCACCCATTTTATAATAAGAATTGATACGAATGTGAAACGGTCAGTGGTGTGTGTTATTGTCAATGATGTCACAAGTGGACAAACAGCCCAGCCAATCAGATTTAAGGACCGGATCCACCCATGATCCAACATATCCAGTTGTGACATTGTCTATGATGTCACAACTGGACAAACGGCTCAGCCAATCAGATTTAAGGAACGAAACTTCTTGTTTAATAATATGCATTGATCCGAATGTGAAGCGGTCAGTGGTGTGTGTTATTGTCAATGATGTCACAAGTGGACAAACAGCCCAGCCAATCAGATTTAAGGACCCGATCCACCCATGATCCAACATATCCAGTTGTGACATTGTCTATGATGTCACAACTGGACAAACGGCTCAGCCAATCAGATTTAAGGAACGAAACTTATTGTTTAATAATATGCATTGATCCGAATGTGAAGCGGTCAGAGGTGTGTATTATTGTCTATGATGTCACACCTGAACAAATTGCTCAGCCAATCAGATTTAAGGACCGGATCCACCCATTTTATAATAAGAATTGATACGAATGTGAAACGGTCAGTGGTGTGTGTTATTGTTAATGATGTCACAAGTGGACAAACAGCCCAGCCAATCAGATTTAAGTACCGGAACTACCTGTTTTATAAAACGCAGTGCACACTGAACTGTAAACTATGTGAAAGGTCTGGAAGTAAACAATCGAGAGAACTCCGATGGCCCTGACTTGGCTTTGAGTAGCTTGGCACTGGTCCAGAAATCAAAGCACTTAGAAAATGCCATGGCTTTCCACACCGTAAAGCAGGGTGTGAGTGGATATCTGTCAGAATATAAGTGAAGGTCAGGAATTATTTTCTGCCCTGGGCGCTATGGAATAGCTCTGTCTGTGTGATACCAGCGGATCGGGGTGGTTCTGTTCACTGAGTCTGACTTTGCACAGAACAGACAGAACAGAGCTGCACTCCCTCACTGCGGCAGCCTTTCTGTGAGCGAAGAACCACAAGCTCCATCTAATATCATTTCTACTGGTCGGGTACATCCATCCATCCATCCATTATCTTCTGCTTTATCCTCTATTAGGGTCGCGGGGGGTTCTCCATGCCCATCCAGGGGAGAACGTTTCGGGCGCTGGGCAGGACAGGATGCCAATCTATCGCTGGACACACTCACTCACATAGACACACTCTATATGGGGCAATTTGGAGAACTCAATTGACTTGGTCCATGTTTTTGGACTGTGGGAGGAAACCGGAGGACACGGGGAGAACATGGAAACTCCACCCAGATTGGGATTCGAACCGGGAATCCCTAGCGCTGAGAGGAGAACATGCTAAACACTAAGCCACCATCCTGTTTCTTATTCGCTTTTACTGAAACATGAATTCGAGGTAAAAGGAATGCTCCAAATTGCCCCAAATGGTATGTGTGTGTGGGTGTGTATGTGCCCAGCGATAGATTGCCGTCCCGTCCTGGGTATATCTGCACAGCGCCCGAAACGTTCTCCCCTGGATGGACATGGGGAACCTTCCAGGTTCGAATCCCAATCTGGGTGGAGTTTCCATGCATGGGTTTCCTCCGGGTTCTCCTTTTTCCTCCCACAGTCCAAAAACGTGGATCAAGGTCAATTGAATTCTCCAAATTGCCCCATATAGAGTGTGTTTGTGTGAGTGAGTGTGTGCCCAGTGATAGATTGGCGTCCTGTCCTGGGTGTATCTGCCCAGCGCCCGAGACGTTCTCCCCTCATCCTTCCAGGTTCGAATCCCAATCTGGGTGAAGTTTCCATGTTCTCCCTGTGTCTGCATGAGTTTCCTCAGGGTTCTCCACTTTCCTCCCACAGTCTAAAAACATGGATTCAAGTAAATTGAATGCTCCAAATTGCCCCATATAGAATGTGTCTGTGTGAGTGAGTGTGTGCCCAGCGGTAGATTGGCGTCCTGTCCTGGGTGTATCTACCCAGCGCCCGAAACGTCCCCTGAATGGGCATGGGGAACCTCCTCCTCCTCCTCCTCCTCCTCTCAAGATAATGAGATGAGACAACCATGTGGATTCACTTTGTGGTCCTACGATTACAGACTGTTGTCCTTCTGTTTCTAAACACACTGTTATTCCTTTTTACTCTGTTATCTGATCATCGGAACCCCGACTGAGCCGTTCTTTGGGTGGTGATTGATTTTCTGGCGCTGCAGTGATGCTGAAGTGGTAGGGATGTTAGTGTTCTACGCCAGTGTGATAAACTCAAACCCAGCAGTGCTGTGGGACTTCCTAAGCTCTATGTCCAATTACTGTGCCTTCAGTCAGACGCGTCTACCTTAAGCTTCATGGGGGGGGTGGGGGGGCAGGGGGGGGGGGGTGGATTCTGAGACAGTAGCTCAGTCCCATTGCACAGATATGGTTTTAATTGTGCTCTGATCCGACATCGCTGATCAGGGGACGTCTTCGGTGAGTGGATTATTCTCAGTCCAGTAGAGACCCAAGAGACAGAGTGTATAAGTACAGATGGACTGCTGTCAGCAATTATAGACGTGCAGGGTCCACCTGATAGGGCTGCTCTAAATTGCCCTGGGAAATATACAGTAGATAAACAGCAGCACGGTGGCTTAGTGGTTAGCATGTTCTCCTCTCAGCGCTGGGGTTCCAGGTTTGAATCCCAATCTGGGTGAAGTTTTATTCGGGTTTATTAGGGTTATATTAGGGTTGGGGGGGTTCCCCATGCCCATCCAGGGGAGAACGTTTCGGGCGCTGGGCATATACACCCAGGATAGGACGCCAATCTATCACTGGACACACACTCACTAACACAGACAGACACACTCTATATGGGGCAATTTGGAGAATTCTGTTGACCTTGATCCATGTTTTTGGACTGTGGGAGGAAACCGGAGAACCCGGAGGAAACCCACGGGGACACGGGGAGAACATGGAAACTCCACCCAGATTGGGATTCGAACAGGGAATCCCTAGCGCTGAGAGGAGAACATGCTAACCACTAAACCACCATGCCCCTTGTATATATTATGTTCATATTATATCATGGTCATATTATGTATATACATTGTGGAGTTCTCCATGTGTCTGGTTCTAAAGGTTTCTCCCACCGTCCAAAAACATGGATTCGAGGTGAATTGGCTGCTCTAAATTGCCCTGAGAAATATACAGTAGTTAAACAGCAGCTCTGTGGCTTAGTAATTGGCATGTTCTCCTCTCAGCGCTGGGGATCCAGGTTCGAATTCCAATCTGGGTGGAGTTTCCATGTTCTCCCCGTGTCCGCATAGGTTTCCTCTGGGTCCTCCGGTTTCCTCCCACAGTCCAAACACATGGATTTAAGGTAAATTAAATGCTCTAAATTGCCCCATATAGAGTGTGTATTTGTGTGAATGAGTGTGGGTCCAGTGATAGATTGTTGTCCTGTCCTGGGTGTATCTGCCCCCATCAAGAACCTAGCCTGTTTGCACTGGGACCAGGTTCAGGTAATCTGGGTGGCGTTTCTATGCTCTGCGAGGGTTTCCTCTGGGTTCTCCGGTTTCCTCCCACAGTCCAAAAACTTGGATTCAAGGTAAATTAAATGCCCTAAATCTCCCCACGGCACGGTGGCTTAGTGGTTAGCATGTTCTCCTCTCAGCGCTGGGGTTCCAGGTTTGAATCCCAATCTGGGTGAAGTTTCCATGTTCTCCCCGTGTCCGCGTGGGTTTCCTCCAGGTTCTCCTGGTTTCCTCCCACAGTCCAAAAACATGGATTAAGGAAGCTGAATGTTCCAAATTGCCCCATATAGCGTGTGTAATGCACTTTACATCATGTTCACATTATGTATATATATATCCATCCATTATCTTCCACTTTAACCTATATTAAGGTTGGGGGGGAGAACGTTTTGGGCACTGGGCAGATACACCCAGGACAGGACGCCAATCTATCACTGGACACACACTCACTCACACAGACAGACACACTCTATATGGGGCAATTTGGAGAATTCTGTTGACCTTGATCCATGTTTTTGGACTGTGGGAGGAAAACCCACGTGGACACGGGGAGAACATGGAAAATCCACCCAGATTGGGTTATGAACCTGGATCCCCAGGCTGAGAGGAGAACATGCTAACCAATAAGCCACCGTGCCCCTTGTATATATTATGTTCATATTATATCATGGTCATATTATGTATATACATTGTGGAGTTCTCCATGTGTCTGGTTCTAAAGGTTTCTCCCACCGTCCAAAAACATGGATTCGAGGTGAATTGGCTGCTCTAAATTGCCCTGAGAAATATACAGTAGTTAAACAGCAGCTCTGTGGCTTAGTAATTGGCATGTTCTCCTCTCAGCGCTGGGGATCCAGGTTCGAATTCCAATCTGGGTGGAGTTTCCATGTTCTCCCCGTGTCCGCATAGGTTTCCTCTGGGTCCTCCGGTTTCCTCCCACAGTCCAAACACATGGATTTAAGGTAAATTAAATGCTCTAAATTGCCCCATATAGAGTGTGTATTTGTGTGAATGAGTGTGGTCCAGTGATAGATTGTTGTCCTGTCCTGGGTGTATCTGCCCCCATCAAGAACCTAGCCTGTTTGCACTGGGACCAGGTTCAGGTAATCTGGGTGGCGTTTCTATGCTCTGCGAGGGTTTCCTCTGGGTTCTCCGGTTTCCTCCCACAGTCCAAAAACTTGGATTCAAGGTAAATTAAATGCCCTAAATCTCCCCACGGCACGGTGGCTTAGTGGTTAGCATGTTCTCCTCTCAGCGCTGGGGTTCCAGGTTTGAATCCCAATCTGGGTGAAGTTTCCATGTTCTCCCCGTGTCCGCGTGGGTTTCCTCCAGGTTCTCCTGGTTTCCTCCCACAGTCCAAAAACATGGATTAAGGAAGCTGAATGTTCCAAATTGCCCCATATAGCGTGTGTAATGCACTTTACATCATGTTCACATTATGTATATATATATCCATCCATTATCTTCCACTTTAACCTATATTAAGGTTGGGGGGGAGAACGTTTTGGGCACTGGGCAGATACACCCAGGACAGGACGCCAATCTATCACTGGACACACACTCACTCACACAGACAGACACACTCTATATGGGGCAATTTGGAGAATTCTGTTGACCTTGATCCATGTTTTTGGACTGTGGGAGGAAACCCACGTGGACACGGGGAGAACATGGAAAATCCACCCAGATTGGGTTATGAACCTGGATCCCCAGGGCTGAGAGGAGAACATGCTAACCAATAAGCCACCGTGCCCCTTGTATATATTATGTTCATATTATATCATGGTCATATTATGTATATACATTGTGGAGTTCTCCATGTGTCTGGTTCTAAAGGTTTCTCCCACAGTCCAAAAGCATGGTTTCGAGGTGAATTGGCTGCTCTAAATTGCCCTAAGAAATATACAGTAATTAAACAGCAGCTCCGTGGCTTAGTAGTTGGCATGTTCTCCTCTCAGCGCTGGGGATCCAGGTTCGAATTCCAATCTGGGTGGAGTTTCCATGTTCTCCCCGTGTTCGCGTGGGTTTCCTCCGGGTTGTCCGGTTTCCTCCCACAGTCCAAAAACATGGATTCAAGGTATATTAGATGCTCTAAATTGCCCCATATAGAGTGTGTATTTGTGTGAATGAGTGTGTGTCCAGTGATAGATTGTTGTCCTGTCCTGGGTGTATCTGCCCCCATCAAGAACCTAGCCTGTTTGCACTGGGACCAGATTCAGGTAATCTGGGTGTCGTTTCTATGCTCTGCGTGGTTTTCCTCTGGGTTCTCCGGTTTCCTCCCACAGTCCAAAAACTTGGATTCAAGGTAAATTAAATGCCCTAAATCTCCCCACGGCACGGTGGCTTAGTGGTTAGCATGTTCTCCTCTCAGCGCTGGGGATCCAGGTTCGGATCCCAATCTGGGTGGAGTTTCCATGTTCTCCCCATGTCCGCGTGGGTTTCCTCCGGGTTCTCCGGTTTCCTCCCACAGTCCAAAAACATGGATTAAGGTAAGCTGAATGTTCCAAATTGCCCCATATAGATTCTGTAATGCACTTTATATCATGTTCACATTATGTATATCTCCATCCATCCATTATCTTCCACTTTAACCTATATCAGGGTTGGGGGGGGTTCCCCATGCCCATCCAGGGGAGAACGTTTCAGGCGCTGGGCAGATACACCCAGGACAGGACGCCAATCTATCACTGGACACACACTCACTCACACAGACAGACACACTCTATATGGGGCAATTTGGAGAATTCAGCTGACCTTGATCCATGTTTTTGGACTGTGGGAGGAAACAGACACGTGGACACGGGGAGAACATGGAAACTCCACCCAGATTGGGATTTGAACCTGGATCCCCAGGGCTGAGAGGAGAACATGCTAACCAATAAGCCACCGTGCCCCTTGTATATATTATGTTCATATTATATCATGGTCATATTATGTATGTACATTGTGGAGTTCTCCATGTGTCTGGTTCTAAAGGTTTCTCCCACAGTCCAAAAACATGGATTCGAGGTGAATTGGCTGTTCTAAATTGCCCTGAGAAATATACAGTAGTTAAACAGCAGCTCCGTGGCTTAGTAGTTGGCATGTTCTCCTCTCAGCGCTGGGGATCTAGGTTCGAATCCCAATCTGGGTGGAGTTTCCATGTTCTCCCCATGTCCGCGTGGGTTTTCTCTGGGTCCTCCGGTTTCCTCCCACAGTCCAAACCCATGGATTTAAGGTAAATTAAATGCTCTAAATTGCCCCATATAGAGTGTGTATTTGTGTGAATGAGTGTGGGTCCAGTGATAGATTGTTGTCCTGTCCTGGGTCTATCTGCCCCCATCAAGAACCTAGCCTCCGGTTTCCTCCCACAGTCCAAAAACTTGGATTCAAGGTAAATTAAATGCCCTAAATCTCCCCGGGGCACGGTGGCTTAGTGGTTAGCATGTTCTCCTCTCAGCGCTGGGGATCCAGGTTCGGATCCCAATCTGGGTGGAGTTTCCATGTTCTCCCCGTGTCCGCGTGGGTTTCCTCCGGGTTCTCCGGTTTCCTCCCACAGTCCAAAAACATGAATCAAGGTCAGTTGAATTCTCCAAATTGCCCCATATAGAGTGTGTCTGTGTGAGTGAGTGTGTGTCCAGTGATAGATTGGCGTCCTGTCCTGGGTCTATCTGCCCAGCGCCCGAGACGTTCTCCCTCGAAAGATACAGTTCCCACCTTAAAACCGGACAGATGTTAGAAAGTGATTGATGATGGTGTCCTTTTATTACCGCCATAGACACTAATCACTGAGACAAACATATTGACTTTTGTATCGACTACACACAGCACGATAAAACAAAAAAAAATCCCTGTAATTAATTTGTGACCCTTTTCACTCGTTTAAGTCGTGAGACACTCTTTTATTTAAGATGTAATGCAAAAGAATGCGTAATGAAACGATCACAGCTGCTCAAGTGGACACATCAATGAGATTCTGTTTTTTCATCCATTATCTTCCTCTTTATCCTCTATTAGGGTCACGGGGGGGGGTTCCCCATGTCCATCCAGGGCAGAACGTTTCGGGCGCCGGGCAGATACACCCAGGACAGGACACCAATCTATCACTGGACACACACTCACTCACACAGACACACTCTATATGGGGCAATTTGGAGAATTTAATAGACCTTGATCCATGTTTTTGGACTGTGGGAGGAAACCAGAGAACCCGGAGGAAACCCACGCGGACACGGGGAGAACATGGAAACTCCACCCAGATTGGGATTCGAACCTGGAATACCCAGCGCTGAGAGGAGAACATGCTAATCACTAAGCCACTGTGTCGCCCTCAACCATCAATTTGGGATACAAGGAAATATTTAAGAGGGATTTCCACGTTGGGCAGCATGGTGGCTTAGTGGTTGGCATGTTCTCCTATCAGCGCTAGGGATTCCCGGTTTGATGTATATATATATATATATATATATATATATATTCATTCATTCATTCATTATCTCCCGCTTTATCCTCTATTAGGGTCGCGGTGGGGTTCCCCATGCCCATCTAGGGGAGAACGTCTCGGGCGCTGGGCAGATACACCCAGGACAGGGCGCCAATCCATCGCTGGGCACACACTCATTCACACAGACACTCTATATGGGGCAATTTAGAGAACTCAATTGACTTGATCCATGTTTTTAGACAGTGGGAGGAAACCGGAGAACCCGGAGGAATATATACACACACATACATACACATATATATGACATATTAGTGGTTGGCATGTTCTCCTCTCAGCGCTAGGGATTCCCGGTTCGAATCCAAATCTGGGTGGAGTTTTCATGTTCTACCCGTGACCACGTGGGTTTCCTCCGGGTTCTCCGGTTTCCTCCCACAGTCCAAAAACATGGATCAAGTCAATAGAGTTCTCCAAATTGCCCCATATAGAGTGTGTCTGTGTGAGTGAGTGTGTGTCCAGTGATAGATTGGTGTTCTGTCCTGGGTGTATCTGCCCAGCGCCCGAAACGTTCTCCCCTGGATGGGCATGGGGAACCCCTTCTCGACCCTAATAGAGGATAAAGCGGAAGATAATGGATGGATGGATTTCCACATTGGTGCGTGTACCATAGGTATTGTTTAAGGGAAAGACCTGCCAGCTTCCTTTCAAGTTCTTTAAGAATTTCTTTAAAGGTGCCGAGTCCCATTAGCATGCAGAACCGTGTATCATATGAGACCTGGGCTAGACTTCAGAGAGTACAAAGAGAAAGCTTCAGAATAATTCTACAATAATAAGAAAGAAAGAAAGAAAGGTTACTGAATTTAATTTAATTGGAAGATAAATAATTTTTTGTCATTTTAATTAAGCCGTCGTGCTCGGTGCAATAGAACATTATTTAAAGTAAATCCATCCATTATCTTCCGCTTTATCCTCTAATAGGACCTCGGGGGGGGGGTTCCTCATGCCCATCCAGGGGAGAACGTTTCGGGCGCTGGGCAGATACACCCAGGACAGGACGCCAATCTATCACTGGACACACACTCACTCACACAGACATACTCTATATGGGGCAATTTGGAGAATTGTTCCATGTTTTTGGACTGTGGGAGGAAACCGGAGAACCCGGAGGAAACCCACGCGGACACGGGGAGAACATGGAAACTCCACCCAGTTTGGGATTCGAACCGGGAATCCCTAGTGCTGAGAGGAGAACATGCTAAACACAAATCCATGCCGCCCATGGATTTAAGGTAAATCAGCCATCAATCCATCCATTATCTTTCACTTTATCCTCTATTAGGGTCGCGGGGGGGGGGGGGTTCCTCATGCCCATCCAGGGGAGAACGTTTGGGGCGCTGGGCAGATACACCCAGGACAGGACACCAATCTATCACTGGACACACTCACTCACACAAGCACACTCTATATGGGGCAATTTGGAGAATTCAATTGACCTTGATCCATGTTTTTGGAGCCAACCAGAGAACCTGGAGGAAACCCATGTGGGCACAGAGAGAACATGAAAACTCCACCCAGATTGGGATTGGAACCGGGAATCCCTATCGCTGAGAGGAGAACATGCTAAACACTAAGCCACTAAATCAAATGCTCTTAATTGCCCCATATAGAGTGTGTCTGTGTGAGTGAGTGTGTGTCCAGTGATAGATTGGTGTCCTGTTCTGGGTGTATCTGCCCAACGCCTGAAATGTTCTTCCCTGGATGGACATGGGGAACCCCCCCCCCCTGCGACCCTAATAGAGGATAAAGCGGAAGATAATGGATGAATAAATAAGGAGTCAGTATCTGGTGTGTCCACCATTTGCCTTCGTGTAGGGCAAAATGTTTTTCCAACATCCATTAATGAATAATACGTTTTCAGAAACACAGATTTAGACGAAATGCAGAACAATATTTTCATATTTCGTATGAAAAGAACGTAGATCTTTAAGCTGTATATTTTTGGGATGATCTCTATGGGGTGTTAACCCATCTCTCACCCCATGAGCGCTGCAGACCCCCTGAAGCTTTCTGGCTAAAGTTTTATCAAAAACAATAGAATAAGCATCAGTTTGTTGCAGAGAGAAAAAAATAAATAAAAGAGGTTAAGATGAACAACAGAACTTTGATGCTGGAGTTTGGAAAGTGAAAACTGAACCCTAATGGGTTTCCCTCGGAAAGAAGGCTTTAGTGTGAGGTCAGAAAAGAAATGCCTACAGGCTATTCACGCATCCAAGCGCTGAAGCAGGCGGAGGCTGACGTCTCCCCAGGATTTTCAGTTCCACTGACTGACTGCTCGATGGTCTGCATCCTCAGAGCAGAGAACGCTGCAGAGGCTCCACTTTTACACAAATATAGTATAATAAGTAGAATAACAAGTATGTGGAGGCCTATAAAGAGACATGAGTAAAAAATGAATAATTAATATATATATATATATATATATATATATATATATATATATATATATATATATATATATATATATATATATATATTTATCATAATAACTTGTGAATATATATATATATATATATATATATATATATATATATATATATATATATATATATATATATATACACACACATACACATACAGTACATCATATACAGTACATATAAATATATATATTTATTTATAGGCTGGCACGGTGACTTAGTGGTTAGCATGTTCTCCTCTCAGCACTAGGGATTCCCAGTTCGAATCCCAATCTGGGTGGAGCTTCCATGTTCTCCCCGTGTCTGCGTGGGTTTCCTCCAGGTTCCATGGTTTCCTCCCACAGTCCAAAAACATGCATCAAGGATAATTGAATTCTCCAAATTGCCCCATATAGAGTGTGTCTGTGTGAGTGAGTGTGTCCAGTGATAGATTGGTGTCCTGTCCTGGGTGTATCTGCCCAGCGACCAAAACTTCTTCCCTAGATATGCATGGGGAACCTCACCCCCACCCCCGTGACCCTAATAGAGGATAAAGCGGAAGATGATGGATGGATAGGGCGGCACGGTGGCTTAGCTGTTAGCACGTTCTCCTCTCAGCGCTGGGGATCCAGGTTTGAATCCTAATCTGAGTGTCCATGTTCTCCCCGTGTCCGTGTGTGTTTCCTCCGGGTTCTCCGGTTTCCTCCCACAGTCCAAAAACATGGATCAAGGTCAATTGAATGCTCTAATTTGCCCCATATAGAGTGTGTCTGTGTGAGTGAGTGTGTGTCCACTGTTAGATTGGCGTCCTGTCCTGGGTGTATCTGCCCAGCGCCCGGAACGTTCTCCCCTGGATGGGCATGGAGAACCCCCCCCCCCATGAATATATATATATATATATATATATTTTTTTTTTTTTTTTTTTTTTTTTTTTTTTTTTTTTCGTTTCCTGTCCCTGTTTTGTGTTTTTGTACTCATATCCTTTAAGGGTCTCTTTAAAAGTATGATAAATACATATTTTTTTAAGGTAAACTTTTGGATGTGGGATTAATTGATTTACGGTTACGTTCTGGCGCTGCTTTCTGTATTTTGCAGTAAAGGCTGACTTCATTAGCCCCGGTTTAAATGCAGTGGTAGCGTTTGATTAAAAGTAGCTCCATTTATAATGGCTTATCTTGATGAGAGCTAATGATATTTAAGGCCTGTAAATCAATAGGTCGGAGCTTGCTGGTGATATTTTACACGCCTGCTCTGGACACTCTGTGACAACTCTATTATAGAAATGCCTTTCAGTGTATTCCTTTAATACTATTACCTCACAACAGTTTTTCAAACTGACATTTAAGGGTTTTATAATAAATTTAATAGCTCCTAAACCTATGACTATCCACTTCATTTTGGAATTGAAGGGAATGAGGGATGAAGTGTAGATTCCCTTCGTCCAGAGGTTTAACTCATGATAACAATAATAATAGATGAAGCAAAGTCAGTGTTGCTTCCCAGGTTCTTGTCTGCATCTCCATCCATCAATCCATTATCTTCCGCTTTATCCTCTATTAGGGTCGCGGTGGGGTTCCCCATGCCCATCCAGGGGAGAACGTTTCGGGCGCTGGGCAGAAACACCCAGGACAGGACACCAATCTATCACTGGACACAGTCACTCACACAAACACACTCTATATGGGGCAATTTGGAGAACTCAATTGACTTGATCCATGTTTTTGGACTGTGGGAGGAAACCGGAGAACCCGGAGGAAACCCACGCGGACACGGGGAGAACATGGAAACTCCACCCAGATTGGGATTCGAACCGGGAATCCCTAGCGCTGAGAGGAGAACATGCTAAGCTTTATCTTCTACTAGGGTCGCAGGGGGGTTCCCCATGCCCATCCAGGGGAGAACGTTTTGGGTGCTGGGCAGATACACCCAAGACAGGACACCAATCTATCACTGGGCAGACTCACTCACTCACACAGACGCTCTCTGTATGGGGCAATTTGGAGCATTCAGTTGACCTTAAGCCATGTTTTTGGACTCTGGGAGGAAACCGGAGAACCTGGAGGAAACCCCCTGCCCATCCAGGGGAGAATGTTCCGGGCGCTGGGTAGATACACCCAGGACAGGACGCCAATCTATCGCTGGACACACACTCACTCACACATACACACTCTATATGCGGCAATTTGGAGAACTCAATTGACCTTAAGCCATGTTTTTGGACTGTGGGAGGAAACCGGAGAACCCGGAGGAAACCCACGCAGACACGGGGAGAACATGGAAACTCCACCCAGATTTGGATTCATACCTGGATTCCCTAGTGCTGAGAGGAGAACGTGCCAACCACAAAGCCACCGTGCCGCCTGTCTGAATCTCATCTATGTATTTTTGAGAATGTAATTACATGTCAGATCTGGGTGTCGGGTCAGAAACCATTTTCAGGCTTTTGGCTTCTTACATTTTTGAGCAGATGCATTTCAAAGGACTTTTTCTTTACGTCTCTGTCAGTGTGGTATGGATTTATGGTTTACAGGGAGAGAGCTGTGATGTGATTTACTTATATGCCTTTTATTCTGCTGTTGACTTTGTGATGAGATAAACATTGGGGACTTTGCTTAACTGCGATACATGAGTCATTCTGCCACCTCATGCATTATTAAAAGACAAAAAAAAATGTTCCTCGCTTGTTTTTTGTTTAACAGTAGGCACCACGGGATGCAACAGAATTTGGGATTAGATGCAGCATAAAACAAATATAAGGACCAATTATTATTATTAATGGGTTCCACCGAAATGCTCAATTAAAACTGATATTTGTTCGTTTAGCAGACGCTTTTCATGCAAATGAGAAGTCAGTAGTTAAGAAAAAAACAGCTACACTGTAGAATTATCAAACCTGATGTAATGGGTGGCACGGTGGATTAGTGGTTAGCACGTTTGCTTCTCAGCGCTAGGGATTCCCGGTTCGAATCCCCATCTGGGTGGAGTTTCCATGTTCTCCCCCTGTCTGCGTGGGTTTCCTCCGGGTTCTCCGGTTTCCTCCCACAGTCCAAAAACATGGATCAAGTCAATTGAATTCTCAAAATTGCCCCATATAGAGTGTGTCTGTGTGAGTGAGTGTGTGCCCAGCGATAGATTGGCGTCCTGTCCTGGGTCTATCTGCCCAGCCCCCGAGACGTTCTCCCCTGGATGGGCATGGGGAACCCCCCCGCGATCCTAATAGAGGATAAAGCGGGAGATAATGAATGAATGATATAATAGGGGAGGGAGCGGTAGCTCAGTGGTCAGGGTGTTGGGTTATTAATCTGAAGGTTAGTGGTTCAAATCCCAGGTCCACTGAAGTTACCAATGTGGGTCCTTGAGCAAGACCCTTAACCCTCATTGCTCCAGGGGTGTTGTGATGAACTCTCTGCTCACCTTGTAAGTCGCTTTGGATAAAAGCGTCCAATAAATGACCAAATGTAAATGTATAATATTCGATCTGGCTTTTTTTCGTCATAGCATGTGTTTGTGAAAGAGATGTGTTTGGACATTCATTCATTCATTCATTCATTATCTCCCGCTTTATCCTCTATTAGGGTCGCGGTGGGGTTCCCCATGCCCATCCAGGGGAGAGCGTCTCGGGCGCTGGGCAGATAGACCCAGGACAGGGCTCCAATCCATTGCTGGACACACACTCACTCACACAGACACACTCTATATGGGGCAATTTTTGAGAATTCAATTGACTTGATCCATGTTTTTGGACTGTGGGAGGAAACCCACGCAGACACGGGGAGAACATGGAAACTCCACCCAGATGGGGATTCGAACCAGGAATCCCTAGCGCTGAGAGGAGAACGTGCTAACCACTAAGCCACCGTGCCGCCCTGTGTTTGGAGATGTTTCTTAAAAATACTCTCTTAAGTTCTCGGGAGGGCGGTGGATGGTTCCTCATGCCCATGGCCACCCAGAGGAGAACGTTTAATGGCAATTGAGAGCCTTCAGTTTACCTTGAATCCATGTTTTTGGACTGTGGGAGAAACCCTTAGAACACCCATGTACATGGGGAGAACATGCAAACTCTATGCCACCGTGCCACTACTAGAACTACTCTGTGAATTCATTAATTAATTCATTCTCTTCTGCTTTATGCTTTACCAGGGTTGTGTGTGTGTGTGTGTGTGTGTGTGTGTGTGTGTGTGTGTGTGTGTGTGTGTGTGTGTGTGTGTGTGTGCGTGTGTGTGGGAGGGTTCGGGTTGCTCGTTAGATACACCCAGGACAGGATGCCAATCTATCACTTGGCACACTCACTCACTCCCTCACACTAGCACACATACAAACACACACTATATGGGGCAATGTAGTGCCTTCAGTTTACCTTGAATCTATGTTTTCGGACTGTGGGAAAAATCCTAAGAACACCCATGCAGACATGGGGAGAACATGCAAACTCTATGCCACTGTACCACCTCTACTCTGAATTCATTAATTCATTCATTCATTATCATCCACTTAAAATCCTATACCAGGGTTGTGAGGAAGATCGATGACAACACATAAATCAATAAAGAATTTACCAATTAATTAACTAATTAGTGGTAATTAATTACTTTGTTGCCCAGCGATGGATTGGCGCCCTGTCCTGGGTGTATCTGCCCAGCGCCCGAGACGTTCTCCCCTGGATGGGCATGGGGAACCCCACCGCGACCCTAATAGAGGATAAAGCGGGTGATAATGAATGATTGAATTAATTACTTTGTTTTTCTATGGATAAATAACTACATTTTATCCTTCACAAGCAGAAATAATTTTTGATTTTTGATAAAGTAATTTATTTTTTATATATATTTTGCTTGTTATTAAATGCATTTTTAATAAAAAAAAACGATGCTGTAGTTACATTTGGTTCATTTGTCTTAATAAGTTGGTTATTTAAGGTTTTATTGCATATGGGATTTATGGGTCTGGTGTTTTCTGTGAGTTTGAGTAATGAGATATATAAATCTTAAAAATAATTAATATATAGTAACTCGACATAATTGCAGCAGCAGCACGTCGTGTAATGTCTGTGCTTTGTCACCAGGGGGCGATCACGCATTTCAGATGAAGCTTTATACTGCTGCTGTGTATTAAACCGTGAAAGCCTTACTTGGTTATTTTATTTTATTTTATTTTATTTTCCATTTTTCGGATTCAGAATGAGTTGATTAGTTTAGAGCTTCTTAGATTTCAACATAACATGCTTTTATTATTTATTATTTATTATTATTTTATTTATTATTTTATTATTTTAACATAACATGCTTTCATTATTTATTATTTATTCATTCATTCCTTATCTTCCGCTTTATTCTCTATTAGGGTCGCGGTGGGGTTCCCCATGCCCATCCAGGGGAGAACGTTTCAGGCGCTGGGCAGATACACCCAGGACAGGGCGCCAATCTATTGCTGGACACACACTCACCGACACGGACACACTCTATATGGGGCAATTTGGAGAACTCAATTTACTTGATCCATGTTTTTGGACTGTGGGAGGAAACCAGAGAACCCGGAGGAAACCCACACGGACACGGGGAGAACATGGAAACTCCACCCAGATTGGGATTTGAACCGGGAATCCCTAGTGGTGAGAGGAGAACATGCTAAACCACTAAGCCACCGTTCCGCCCTCTATTTCAGTTGACTTTTTTAAAATATTAATAACTGTCAATGAGATCAAGGTCCGAATTCCAATCTGGGTGGAGTTTCCATGTTCTCCCCGTGTCCGCGTGGGTTTCCTCCGGGTTCTCCGGTTTCCTCCCACAGTCCAAAAACATGGATCAAGTCAATTAAATTCTCAAAATTGCCCCATATAGAATGTGTATGCGTGCGTGTCTGTGTGTGTGAGTGTGTGCCCAGCAATAGATTGGCGCCCTGTCCTGGGTGTAGCTGCCCATCGCCCAAAACGTTCTCCCCTGGATGGGCATGGGGAACCCCCCCACAACCCTAATAGAGGATAAAGCGGAAGATAATGGATGAATGATTGAATGAAGTTAAAATCTCTGAAAATAAAAAACCTACCATTTTATATATAGTGGTTAGCATGTTCTCCTCTCGGCGCCGGGGATACAGGTTGGAATCCCAATCTGGGTGGAGGTTCCATGTTCTCCCCGTGTCCACGTGGGTTTCCTCCGGGTTCTCCGGTTTCCTCCCACAGTCCAAAAACATGGATCAAGTCAATTGAGTTCTCCAAATTGCCCCATATAGAGTGTGTCTGTGTGAGTGAGTGTGTGTCCAGTGATAGATTGGCGTCCTGTCCTGGGTCTATCTGCCCAGCGCCCGAAACTTTCTCCCCTGGATGGGCATAGGGAACCCCCCCCCCCCACGACCCTAATAGAGGATAAAGCGGAAGATAATGAATGAATGAATGAATGAAGACTGCAGATACACAGTAAGTAATGCTAGCTTAGTGTTTAGGGAGGAGACCTGTCAACCAGAAGGTTAGGGGTTCAAATCCCACGTCTGTTGGTGTAAATTGGCCCATAATCCTTATTGCACCAGGGGTGCTGTCCTTGTGCTTCAATCACAAACATCAGGTTGGTTCATTTGAAATAAAAGTGTGAAAGTAAATGACCTAGTTTAACCCAATTACCTCAAAATGAAAGCTATTTTTATAACTATAGCAATAATCTATGGTTCTGACGTCAGTGCAGAAAGCATTTTCAGATCTGTATTCACAGCAAAATGTAGTTAAAGTATTAAAGATGTGGTTTTTGGTTTCCTCGACTATTAATTATTAATGAAGAATTGCCATTAGAAGCAGCAATGTTTTTTGTGGCCACTAGAGGGAGGAGTTGCTTAGAAATCCGCAATGGTTTTATTTATAGGGCCCTAAAATATTCTGTTTAACAAATCTATTTTTAGGGTTTGGAAGTTTTTCTGATCTTTGATTTGGAGACAGTTCTTTTTTTAGTAGTTTGAGGAGTTTTAACAACGAAACCGTCTGACTATCTCTACTCACCGCACGTCAGGTTCGTCCATCTGCACGACAAGCCTTTCTTATTCATTCTATCTTTGTTAATGAACCAAGTTACTGTCCACTATTGGCAAAATATTATATTCATAAAGTTAAAAACTTGGCGGCACGGTGGTTTAGTGGTTAGCACGTTCTCCTCTCAGCGCTAGGGATTCCCGGTTCGAATCCCAATCTGGGTGGAGTTTCCATGTTCTCCCCGTGTCTGCGTGGGTTTCCTCCGGGTTCTCCGGTTTCCTCCCACAGTCCAAAAACATGGATCAAGTCAACTAAGTTCTCCAAATTGCCCCATATAGAGTGTGTGTGTATGTGTGTGAGTGAGTGTGTGCCCAGTGATAGATTGGGGTCCTGTCCTGGGTGTATCTGCCCAGCGCCCGAAACGTTCTCCCCTGGATGGGCATGGGGAACCCCCCCCCCGCGACCCTAATAGAGGATAAAGAGGGAGATAATGAATGAATGAAGTTAAAAACTCTGAAAAGAAAAAAACCTGCCATTTTATATACAGTGGTTAGCATGTTCTCCTCTCGGCGCCGGGGATGCAGGTTCAAATCCCAATCTGGGTGGAGTTTCCATGTTCTCCCCGTGTCCGTGTGGGTTTCCTCCGGGTTCTCCGGTTTCCTCCCACAGTCCAAAAACATGGATCAAGGTAAATGGAATGCTCCAAATTGCCCCATATAGAGTGTGTCTGTGTGAGTGAGTGTGTGTCCAGTGATGGATTGGCGCCCTGTCCTGGGTGTATCTGCCCAGCGCCCGACACGTTCTCCCCTGGATGGGCATGGGAGACCCCCCCCCCCCCGACCCCAATAGAGGATAAAGCGGAAGATAATGGATGGATGGATGGATTTTCAAACTCTTTAAGAGTTAAAGTTATACTTACAGACGATGCAAAAGCCTCATATTTAGATAACAAACTCCATCAATCAATAAACATTTACAACTTCATTTAATTATTCCTCCTCTGTGGAGTTGCGGTGGTGAACCGCTCTATTGTTTTCTGTCGTTTGGTTGACTATGAGGGCGGCACGGTGGTTTAGTGGTTAGCATGTTCTCCCCTCAGCACTAGGGATTCCCGGTTCGAATCCCAATCTGGGTGGAGTTTCCATGTTCTCCCCGTGTCCATGTGGGTTTCCTCCGGGTTCTCCGGTTTCCTCCCACAGTCCAAAAACATGGATCAAGTCAATTGAGTTCTCCAAATTGCCCCATATAGAGTGTGTGTGTGTGTACGTGTGAGTGAGTGTGTGTCCAGTGATAGATTGGTGTCCTGTCCTGGGTGTATCTGCCCAGCGCCCGAAACGTTCTCCCCTGGATGGGCATGGGGAACCCCCCCCCCCGCGACCCTAATAGAGGATAAACCGGAAGATAATGAATGAAGTTAAAAACTCTGAAAAGAAAAAAACCTGCCATTTTATATATAGTGGTTAGCATGTTCTCCTCTCGGCGCCAGGGATGCAGGTTCGAATCCCAATCTGGGTGGAGTTTCCATGTTCTCCCTGTGTCCGTGTGGGTTTCCTCCGGGTTCTCCGGTTTCCTCCCACAGTCCAAAAACATGGATCAAGGTCAGTTGAATGCTCCAAATTGCCCCATATAGAGTGTGTCTGTGTGAGTGAGTGTGTGTCCAGTGATGGATTGGCGCCCTGTCCTGGGTGTATCTGCCCAGCGCCCGAAATGGGTGGGCATGGGGAACCCCCCCCCCCCTAATAGAGGATAAAGCGGAAGATAATGGATGGATGGATGGATTTTCAAACTCCTTAAGAGTTAAAGTTATACTTACAGACGCTGCAAAAGCCTCATATTTAGATAACAAACTCCATCAATCAATAAACATTTACAACTTCATTAATCCTCCTCTGTGGAGTTGCGGTGGTGAACCGCTCTATTGTTTTCTGTCGTTTGGATGACTATGAGGGTGGCACGGTGGTTTAGTGGTTAACATGTTCTCCTCTCAGCACTAGGGATTCCCGGTTCGAATCCCAATCTGGGTGGAGTTTCCATGTTCTCCCCGTGTCCATGTGGGTTTCCTCCGGGTTCTCCGGTTTCCTCCCACAGTCCAAAAACATGGATCAAGTCAATTGAATTCTCCAAATTGCCCCATATAGAGTGTATATGTGTGAGTGAGTATGTGCCCAGTGATAGATTGGTGTCCTGTCCTGGGTGTATCTGCCCAGCGCCCGAGACGTTGGATGGAAATCCTGGCACGGTGGCTTAGTGGTTGGCATGTTCTCCTCTCAGCACTGGGGATTCCTGGTTCGAATCTCAATCTGGATGGAGTTTTCAGGTCCTTCCCGTGTTCACGTGGGCTTCCTCCGGGTTCTCCGGTTTCCTCCCACAGTCCAAAAACATGGATCAAGGTCATTTTAATGCTCTAAATTGCCCCATACAGAGTGTGCTTGTGTGACTGAGTATGTACCCTGTCCTGGGTGTATCTGCCCAGCGCCCGAAACGTTCTCCCCTGGATGGGCATGGGGAACCCCCCCCGACCCTAATAGAAGATAAAGCGGAAGATAATGAATGGATGGAAATCCTGGCACGGTGGCTTAGTGGTTGGCATGTTCTCCTCTCAGCGCTGGGGATTCCCGGTTCGAATCTCAATCTGGATGGAGTTTTCATGTCCTTCCCGTGTTCACGTGGGCTTCCTCCGGGTTCTCCGGTTTCCTCCCACAGTCCAAAAACATGGATCAAGGTCATTTTAATGCTCTAAATTGCCCCATATAGAGTGTGCTTGTGTGACTGAGTATGTACCCTGTCCTGGGTGTATCTGCCCAGCGCCCGAAACGTTCTCCCCTGGATGGGCATGGGGAACCCCCCCCGACCCTAATAGAAGATAAAGCGGAAGATAATGAATGGATGGAAATCCTGGCACGGTGGCTTAGTGGTTGGCATGTTCTCCTCTCAGCGCTGGGGATTCCCGGTTCGAATCTCAATCTGGATGGAGTTTTCATGTCCTTCCCGTGTTCACGTGGGCTTCCTCCGGGTTCTCCGGTTTCCTCCCACAGTCCAAAAACATGGATCAAGGTCCATTGCTCTAAATTGCCCCATATAGAGTGTGCTTGTGTGACTAAGTATGTACCCTGTCCTGGGTGTATCTGCCCAGTGCCCGAAACGTTCTCCCCTGGATGGGCATGGGGAATCCAACCCCGCGACCCTAATAGAGGATAAAGCGGAAGATAATGGATGAATGGATGGATGGATGGATGGATGGATGGAAATCCTGTTCTTTGTATTGGTATTTCTTTCATCACTATAACAAAATACTCTCCACCAAGCTAGCAATGCTGCAACCATGACCTTTTGTCATCTTGCACCGTCCGCTGCCGGACAAAATGTCCACAGTGGGGCAGAAAGGAGCTCGCCTGACTGCCCGCAAACCCAACTGTGTGGCTGGAAGAAAATGTTCCATCCCTCATCCCACTTTTTTTTTTTCAGATTCTCATCCTTTGTCAACGCGCCAAGGTACATATCCTAAAAAAACCAGCACACTACGTGATTGTATAAGTCTGCATCCATATTCGTTGGGCTATCGAAGCGAATCCCTTTTTTTGGGGCTAACCCACCGATGCCCAGGACGTAAAATAGCACAGCAACACTGTGTTCTTTCTTCCTCAGCCCCTCTTTCAAGCTCTCTCTCTCCTTATTGGGAAGGATGCTGTGAATATGGGGGAGGAGGTGGCTAAAATTGGCACCTCGGCACAGGAAAGCCCATATATGGACTCTTGGAGCGATGCTATGTGACGTAGGCCTAGCAGGTACAATCGACGATGCCCGGCAAGGAGATGGGGAAGGGGGGGGCATTTGCGCGTCTGCCATTCGGTGCACATGTGCGTCAAAGTGGGAAGTGGCTCTCGGTGTGCGCGAGCTGTAGTGTCAGGCGTGTGCGTCACACTGAGTCAGATAGTGTCTCATCGGGCGGGATGATGTCGCCACCAGGTTAACCCTTGGTTCTGCCAAGCCTGCGGAAGCGACGGGCGTTAGGAATAGCGATGCTGCCCAAATCCAGTGCCTTGCATATAGCATGTGGGGAATCAGCCCAATGGGCGGGTAATGGGTTGGCAGCCCAACCCAAACCAACACGTCATTGGGTCTTTGATGGACTGGTTTAGCAAGACCTACGGATATGTCAATGGATCGCAAAAAACGTTTGTACACTTTGTACACCCATACAAAGAGTTGCCAAAAGAGGCGCATGCCCAAACCCAAAGCCCAGTGTTTGCGGTCGTGTCCATTCACCATTTGATGGTTCTGGTCACTTGAGAACTACACTACTGATAAGTCGGCTTACTCTGAGGTCCTGTTGAATGTCTTTTTTTTGTTAAACTCTAAGAATGATTGGTTATGGTACAATATGGAGTTGGTGACACACTGGGCTTTGTGTATGTGATGCTGACACTAAGCACCGAGCCGTTGAACTGGCGTTTGGTTAACTCGGTTGTAAAAGTAACCCTTTTGTTTGTCCGTGTCTTCAGGTTTTTTTCACTACAAGTGAATACAAAGGCCAGTCTGTCGGTCGAGTTGCAAGTCCGAGCTGAGAACTGGCTAAAGCGAAGACAACGTCGGACCGCCAAGCGCGTTCCCGACTTGGCCATACCAGCTTTCGTATTGCGTGGTTGCTGAGATGTCGCACCGTTGATGGACTTATCAATTCAAGGAAAAACACATGAATTAAATGTTCTCATATGATGACTATGAGGAAGTAGAAGTCTTGTTTTTTTAGCTTTATATACATTATGTATATAATTATACAGTAAAATAATCTTCACTTTTCAGTAAAAGTAGCTCCATGAAATATGACAATATGCCATACTTAATGAAGTAAGTCACAGACTTATTTTAGAACGGAGGATCACTTCCACTCCCATCTGAAAGACACGGGAAAGAAAGAGTTGGTTAGTTGGTTACATCGGTTTGCGGGTTAGTTCATATCCGGTAAAAGGAAAGGGGCCCTACCTACCTTTGTGGAAGCACTGTTGCGGCTGATGACTTTGGAGTTGATACAACTCAGTTTGTTGCCCCAGGCCAGGGGCGATCGAGGCACCTGCCCCAAACGCGGGTTCCAGGGCGGCCAGCTCCTCGAGGAGGGACTGGGCGCAGGGCAGGCCAGGCGATGCGGGGCTGGCGGGTGAGGAGACAGGCAGCAGCCTGACAGGCGAGGCTGTCAGCTGCAGTGGTGGAGATGCTGGAATACTGGTAGACAGTGGTGATGATGCATCTTCTGTCTCCATGGCAACTTGGCCTGCCGCCTTCACGTCCACCATGTCGTCCGGGACGACCGACGACACCGTGGCCCCGCATCCGGCCGCGGGATTACATTGCGCCGATTGGACGCTACAGTAGTGGCCGGCACTCACAGCAGAGCCCCTGTCAAAGTGCAGGGGTGGATACCAGCACTCGGGAGTGGAGGGGGACGAAGGTGGGCTGGAGGGGGAGGAAGGCGAGGAAGAGCACGACGGAGAGGAGAGTTCTTGGAAGATGGTTTCTAAGACACTCTCTTCAAACAGAGAGTCGTCGTCAGGAAAGAGAGGCATGTCCAGACCTCCCCAGGATTTGACGGGATAGAACTCGCCCAGGACATGGACTGCCTCCATTCCTTCTGAGTCCATGGTGGGAGACGAGGGTCCGGGAGAGATGGACGGGGGTAACAGTTTGGAGAGTAGAGGGTCTAAATAAAAGCCTTCGGCTAATGTGCTTATATGATGTGCCAACAGGGAGATTTCCGTCCTTTCCTTGTCTCGCTCGTGTTCTAAAGCGAAGAAAGACAGGCTCGGCTGTTTTCCTGGCGAGGCTTCCGGCGTGAGAAGGCCTTCTGGTGGATATGGGAGCGGTCCGTGGGGAACATCCACATACAGTGGACCACGGATCTCTGGCAGAGTCATAATGGTACAGTCCCCATCGCCTGGACTGTCTGGAGTAGGGGGAAGTTTCTCATATAGCGAGCCACTACAAGGTTCTACGAAGAGAATCTCAGTGGACAGTGCTGGCAGAGTGAGTGGAATAAGGGTGGAGAGTGTGGTGGTTGGAGGTGCAGGGCTGCCTTGAGGTTCTGAAGGAGCCGAGGGAGATAGGGAGGGCGCTACTGTTGTCGTCACTGTTGCCGTTGAGGCCAGTGGTGGTGGGGTGGTGGTACCAGTGGGATCGAAACTGAAGAGGGGTTCCCCGAAAGGAAAACTGCTGCTTCCTAGTTGAGGTGTATATGGAGGGGTGCACACAAACTCCTTGGTTTGCTGGGCCTGGGATGTAGGCACTGGTGGTAAAGGAAGGGGAAGTGCAGGTAATGGAGGGTCGAGCTGGAAAGCAGGGGGCAGGAGAATGTTTTGGGTAAGAAAGTCCAGATCTGACACCGTGGCCACTGTGTCCGGGGATGAAGATGCCGAAGGCCTATCGATTGCTTCGCTGGAGGGCTGCTGAAATAACGTCTCCTCTTCCAAAGAGGACAGGCTTGAGCGCGGACCACTCTCCATCGCAACGGGATCCATGGACGTGCTTGGGCCCTGCTCCTCGGCGGAACCGGCGCTGCACACGGCCATGCTGAAGTCGAATGACTGAGCTGAGAGGCCACTGCTGCCAGGCGTGAAAACCTGGTCTGGGCTGGAAAGGGTTTCGGGACTCTGCAAACTCAGGGTCTCCTGCTGGGACGAGCCGGCGCTTATTACCACAGAGAGTTGGGTCTCCTCGGAGCTTAGTTGTTGTCTCACTGCCCAAGCTTCTGACTCACTAAAAAATTAAAATTAAAATCAGTAAAGTGGTAATGATTACTAAAAACGGTTGTATTTGCGGGACATCGCTTCAGCTTTACCTGACAATATAGTTGTTGCTGCTGATAGGGTTCTCCCCAGTTTCCAGCTGAAGAACCATATAAAGCCAAGTCCAAGAGAGATCCCCTGTCTGTACACGAACTATCATCTCAGCTCGTCCTTCTCCTCCTTCCCTCACTGTGTGATAAAGACGACCAGATGAGTTAAATGCATCCCATCCACCTCCACTTTGTCTAAATATATATGTTCTAGCTGAGTTAGGGATTCCCAGTTTGAATCCCAATCTGGGTGGAGTGTCCATGTTCTCCCTGTGTCCGCGTGGGTTTCCTCCCACAGTTCAAAAACATGGATCAAGCTCCATCCATCCATCCATTATCTTCCGATTTATCCTCTATTAGGGTGGCGGGGGTTGTTCCCCATGCCCATCCATGGGAGAACGTCTCGGGCGCTGGGCAGATACACCCAGGACAGGACACCAATCTATCGCTGGGCACACACTTATTCACACAGACACACTTTATATGGAGCAATATGGAGAATTCAATTGACTTGATCCATGTTTTTGGACTGTGGGAGGAAGTCCAAAAACCCTGAGGAAACCCACACGGACACGGGGAGAACATGGAAACTCCACCCAGATTGGGATTCGAACCGGGAATCCCTAGCGCTGAGAGGCGAACGTGCTAACCACTAAGCCACCATGCCGCCCCTATGGATCAAGGTCCATTCTCCAAATTGCCCCATATAGAGTATCCCAATCTGGATGGAGTTTCTATGTTCTCCCTGTGTCCATGTGGGTTTCCTCCAGGTTTCCTCTGGGTTTCCTCCCACAGTCCAAAAACAATTTTGGTAAGCTGAATGTTCCAAATTGCCCCATATAGAGTGTGTTTGTGTGAGTGAGTGAGTGTGCCCAGCAATAGATTGGCGCCCTGTCCTGGGTGTATCTGACCAAAAATTCTCCCCTGGATGGATGGATGGATAGCTGAGTTGCGAACTCCAAATCAGTAAAACTCGAGCTGCCAGGAGAAGGGTCACTTACGCAAACTGCGATGCTGGTTTGAAGCATGCGTAAGGTCCTGTGGATGCAGCAGGCTGTACCAAGAGCGGGAACGAAGGGTCTGGACGTCCATGCCCAGGTGGATATTCACACTGCAATGCATGATAACTAATGATGAAGGGCTGTAATGTAGCCATACCACTCTATAACGTAATATAACGTAGAGCAAATGAAACGGGCGCCATGCCGTACCTATCTTGTGCGTCCTGCAGTCTCATGTCACGACTGTGCTGGGTGCGGAAACACACAAGAAGGAAGCTGCTTTCCAGATATGGGCTCGAAGGTTGCTCGCTAGAAGTGCCAGCTCGGGGTGGATGGGGGTCCAGAGGTGCACACAGGCACACCCACACAGGATTGGAAGTCCAGTAGGATCCCGGAGAAGAGGGACCAGGGGGTGGCGATAGGCAGCGGGCTCGAATCAGTACAAGCTTGTTGCCTGCGCTCTGCCTGCGCACCGATTTGGAGGTGTTGAAACGGCAGCGGAACAATCGATCTGTACAACAGGGCGAAAAACACAAGGTGAAATCGACGTCTTTCGTTTTATTCCCATGTCTACAATCGGGAAAGAGGGCAACCTACCGGTTTCAGGTGAAGTCGGCGGCACCAGGTTACTCCTCATAATAAGGTGATCGGTCGGGTCTATTATGTCATACACACTGTCCCCTTGGGCGACCAAATCCACCTAATGGGGAATATGGAAATGTGAGTGGCTCAGCTTGTTATATCTGAAAATCTATAGGGGGGGCAAATAAAATCTGTCAGCTCTCACCATCGAGTGGCCCAGATGTTCGGAAACGCTATCCGAGAGGTACAGCAGCTTTCCCTCTGCCGTCAGCAGGATCACAAACCCTGGCATGGCTTGCACCAGCTCCGACAGCTCGGGAAATGAGAGGAACTCCGGGCTTTCTTCGGCACCACTAGATCCAGCTGCCTCTAAAAAAGGAAAGAAAGAAAAAAATAATAAATAAAAAAGGAGTTGCTGATGAAACACAGCAGGGGCATTCTCACGGTCGAGGGATGCAACAATAGCAACAGCTCGCTTCAGCACCACGGACAGCAGGCCTAGCAATTCAGCTCTGAATCGAAGCTCTAAATGATGGCTTTAATACATTCATCTATCCATTATCTTTCGCTTTATCCTCTATTAGGGTTGTGTGGGGGGGGGGTTCCCCATGCCCATCCAGGGGGGAACGTTTCGAGCGCTGGGCAGATACACCTAGGACAGGATGCCAATCTATCGCTGGGCAGATGGCTTTTATAATAATAATAATAATAATAATAATAATAATAATAATAATTCATTCATTATCTTACGCTTTTATCCCATATTAGGGTCACGGGGGGGTTCCCCATGCCCATCCAGGGGAGAACATTTCGGGCGCTGGGCAGATACACCCAGGACAGGGCGCCAATCCATCGCTGGGCACACACTCACTCACACAGACACACTCATAATAATCATCATCATAATAATAATAATACATCCATTATCTTCCTCTTTATCCTATATTAGGGTCGCGGGGGGGTTCCCCATGCCCATCCAGGGGAGAACGTTTCGTGCGCTGGGCAGATACACCCAGGACAGGACACCAATCTATCACTGAACACACTCACTCACACAGACACACTCTATATGGGGCAATTTGGAGAATTCAATTGCCCTTGATCCATGTTATTGGACTGTGGGAGGAAACCGGAGAACCCGGAAGAAACCCACACGGACACGGGGAGAACATGGAAACTCCACCCAGATTGGGATTCGAACCTGGAATCCCTAGCGCTGAGAGGAGAACATGCCAACCACTAATAATAATAATAATAATAATAATAATAATATTAATAATAAGTTTATATCATATTTTTTATTATATAGCGCCTTTCAAGAACCCAAGGACGCTTCCCAATCCTATAGAATATTAAGACTCTGATTTCCCTGCCATCCTATCCTCCCTACCGGCTTCCCATCCATCACAGCCATCCACCTGTTGCCCTCCACTGCTCCCCGTGCCATCCTGCAGAGCTTTCTGCTTGTTCCGACACCACCCCACCTCTTGAAATCCAATTGCAGTCCGATTGATTCAAGAGCATGTTTTCTTTACCTTGGAAGAAGAAGACGGATTTTCGGGTGTAGATACAGGCGAGGGACATGATGTGCAGATAGGACAGGCGAGCCTTGTCCGCGTCAGAAATGGGCAACAAGTCCCTCAGGTTCCTGATCTCGCTGTTGATCTGGTCCCTCCGAGCTTTGGAGGCTCCTTTGGTGGAACGATACATGGTGCTCGTGCTCGGTTCGGATGCGAACTGATGGGTTTGGACGAGATCGGAAAGTTGGAGACGTTCACATGTCCGGCTGCTCCTCTTTGCCGCTCCTGCGCGCCGGAGGCTGCCTGGATCCCTCCGGCTCCCCGTGTCGGTGGGCTCGGCTGTTGGAATAGCCGTCTCTTGGCCAGATGTGGGCAGTAAATCTGGTGGAGGCACTCTGATCGCCGGGAACTTATATAGGATGGAGTGAGGGGTGCTCCCAATGCGACAACGCCGACGTCAGAGGAGAGAGGGGAGGGATGGGGGAAACACTGGGAGGGAGGGAGGGAGGGATGGATGGAGCTTCATATCGGTGTTCAGCACGGCGCCACTCTCTCCACCTCCCTCCTCCCTCCTCCCGTCCCCTCCACTTTAGACTCTGACACGGCTCTGACGTCAGCATCCCCTCTCCCCGCCGATGACGTAGGCTTGGAATCGGGAGCCCCGGCGACGCAAAAAGCCCGATTTGGACAAAACCGAGCGATGGGCGGAGTCTGCGAGGCAAACGTAAACGGAGGGGGGGGGGGGGGGTAGGAGGATGGAGGATTAGGAGGGGGCATACTGGGGCTATTAGGGGAAACTCCACTGCTCCATCCCTGCATCGCATACTGAGGAGGAGGCCTCCCTCTGGTCCTGAGGGTGCAGAATTACATTATGCATCCACCTATCATTCATTCATTCATTCATTCATTCATTCATTCATTATCGTCGACTTAATCCTCTAAATGCGCTGGGTGGAGGGGGAGGGTGCCAGTCTCTTACTGGGCGCACATACACACTCTATACGGGGTGATTCATCCATCCATCCATTATGGGAGGAAACCCATGTGGACACAGTGAGAACATGGAAACTCCACCCAGATTGGGATTTGAACCGGGAATACCTAGTGCTGAGAGGAGAACATGCCAAGCATTTAGAGCATGTCATTTAGCTTGAATCCAAGTTGTTGGACTGTGGAAGGAAACCGGAGAACCCAGGGGAAACCCACGCAGAACATGGAAACGCCACCCAGATTAGGAGTGGAACCTGGGATCCCCAATGCAGTGGGAGGGGGGGGTTCCAATGCCAATACAGAGGAGAAGGGGGCAGATACACCCAATCTATTGCTGGGCACACTCAATCACACTATATGGGGCAATTTAGAGCATTCAATATACCTTGAAGGGCGGCATGTGGTTTAGTGGTTAGCATGTTCTCCTCTCAGCGGTGAGGATTCCAGGTTCGAATCCCAGGTTCGAATCCCAATCTGGATGGAGTTTCCATGTTCTCCCCGTGTCTGTATGGATTTCCTCCGGGTTCTCCGGTTTCCTCCCACAGTGCAAAAACATGGATTCAAGGTGAATTGAATGCTCTAAATTGCCCCATGAAGAATTTGCTGAAGTTACCAATGTGGGTCCTTGAGCAAGACCCTTAACCCTGATTGCTGTAGTGATGCTGTATCAACGCTGTGTCAATCCTTGTAAGTCCATCCATCCATTATCTTCCCCTAGGGTCTGGGGGGGGGGGGTTCCCCATGCACATCCAGGGGAGAACGTCTCAGGCAGATACAGCCAGGACAGGACGCCAATCTTTCACTGGACGCACACTCACTCACACAGACACACTCTACATGGGGCAATTTGGAGAACTCAATTGATTTTGATCCATGTTTTTGGACTGTGGGAGGAAACCGGAGAACCCGGAGGGTACCCACATGGACACGAGGAGGACATGGAAACTCCACGCAGATTGGGACTGGAACCTGGGATCTCCAGCTCTGAGAGGCTAGGTCCTTGGATGGGGCTTCCATGCCCATCCAGGGGAGAAGGGGAGAACCTTTCAGGCACTGGGGGGCAGACGATAAATTGGCCCCAATTAGAGCATTAGGGCAATTTAGAGCATTCAATTTACCATGAAGGGTGGCATGGTGGCTTAGTGGTTAGCACGCTCAACCAATCTGAGTGAGGTTTCTCACTCAGATTGTTCTGCATGGGTTTCCTCCCACAGTCTAAAAACATGGATTCAAGGTGAATAAAATGCTCTAAATTGCCCCATATAGAATTTGCTGAAATTACCAATGTGGGTCCTTGAGCAAGACCCTTAACCCTGATTGCTGTAGTGATGCTGTACCAACCCTGTCCTCACCTTTAAAGTCCATCCATCCATTATCTTCCCCTTAATTCTCCACTGGGGGGGGGGTTCCCCATGCACATCCAGGGGAGAATGTCTCAGGCAGATACAGCCAGGACAGTACGCCAATCCTTCACTGGACACACACTCACTCACACAGACACACTCTATATGGGGCAATTTGGAGAACTCAATTGATCTGAGTGGGGTTTCTATGTTCTGCATGGGTTTCCTCCCACAGTCTAAAAACATGGATTCAAGGTGAATTAAATGCTCTAAATTGCCCCATATAGAATTTTCTGAAATTACCAATGTGGGTCAAGACCCTTAACCCTGATTGCTGTAGTGATGCTGTACCAACCCTGTCCTCACCTTTAAAGTCCATCCATCCATTATCTTCCCCTTAATTCTCTACTAGGGGGGGGGGGGGGGGGGGGGGGGGCCAATCCTTCACTGGACACACACCTCACTCACACAGACACACTCTATATGGGGCAATTCCCCATGCACATCCAGGGATTCAGAACGTCTCCCCATATAGGCAGATACCAGCTGTAGTTCCCCATGCACATCCAGGGGGGGGGGAACGTCTCAGGCAGATACAGCCAGGACAGGGGAGAACGTATAGCCAATCTTTCACTGGACACACACTCACTCACACAGACACACTCTATATGGGGCAATTTGGAGAACTCAATTGATCTGAGTGGGGTTTCTATGTTCTGCATGGGTTTCCTCCCACAGTCTAAAAACATGGATTCAAGGTGAATAAAATGCTCTAAATTGCCCCATATAGAATTTTTGAAATTACCAATGTGGGTCCTTTAGCAAGACCCTTAACCCTGATTGCTGTAGTGATGCTGTACCAACCCTGTCCTCACCTTGTAAGTCACTTTGGATAAAAGCGTCGTCTCAGTGACGTAATGGAAATGTCTGAAAATGTTAAAATGCCTGATTTTTGATTTGTGATCGCGCACTGGACTCCTTGTTAGCCCGCCTTTCTAACTTTGGCCTTCACAGATGTGAACATGAATACCTGATTATTCAGTGACAGTGACTCAGCATCAAAAACAATGATGCTGCCACTCGACTGAAATACGTTTTACGTTCATGCAAAGGGCACCTTATGATTGGGCTATTTTTGGAAGCTTAAAATAACTCACTTGTCATTTTCCTTGTAAAGATTATTTTTAGAACCAGGTATGGAGGAAAGAATAAACGTGACAAGTGTACATTCGTGCCGCCTGAATGTACACTTGTCACGTTTATTCTGGCTTAGTGGTTGGCATGTTCTCCTCTCAGCGCTAGGGAGTCCCGTTTGAATCCCAATCTGGTGGCGTTTCCATGTCCTCCCCGTGTCCGCGTGGGTTTCCTCCGGCTTCTCCGGTTTCCTCCCACAGTCAAAAAAACATGGGTCAATTCAATTGAGTTCTCCAAATTGCCCCATATAGAGTGTGTCTGTGTGAGTGAGTGTGTGTCCAGTGATAGATTGGCGTCCTGTCCTGGGTGTATCTGCCCAGCGCCCGAGATGTTCTCCCTTGGATTGTTCTCCCCCCCCGCCGCAACCCTAATAGAGGATAAAGCGGAAGATAATGGATGGATGGATGGAAGTGTACATTCATTTATTTATTATCTTTCGCTTTATCGTATATTAGGGTTGCGGGGGGGGGGGGGGGGGTTCCCCTTGTCCATCCAGGGGAGAACGTTTTGGGTGCTGGGCAGATACACCGAGGACAGGACGCCAATCTATCACTGGGCACACACTCACTCACACAGACACACTCTATATGGGGCAATTTTGAGCATTTAATTTACCTTGAATCTATGTTTTTGGACTGTGGGAGGAAACCCACATGGACACGTGTAGAACATGGGATTCGAACCTGGATCCCCAGCTGTTGTCAGCACATTCGCCTCTCAGCGCTAGGGATTCCCGGTTCGAATCCCAATCTGGGTGGAGTTTCCATGTTCTCCCCATGTCCGCGTGGGTTTCCTCCGGGTTCGCTGGTTTCTTCCCACAGTCCAAAAACATGGATCAAGTCAACTTAATTCTCTAAATTGCCCCATATAGAGTGTGTCTGTGTGAGTGAGTGTGTGCCCAGTGCCCAGCGCTGAGAGGCTAGGTTCTCAGAGGATGGAGGGGGGGCAGATACGCACTGGGCAGATACATCTGGTACATTGTATACTCACTGGGCAGATACAAGGGCACCAATCTATCGCTGGGCTCACTTACTCACACAGACACAGACTATATGGGGCAATTTAGTGCATTTATGTCTGTAGGTAAATTGAATGCATTAAATTGCTCCATATTTTGGGGGCAATTTATCGTCTGCCCCCAGTGCCTGAATGGTTCTCCCATTCTCCCCTGGATGGGCATGGAAGCCCCATCTGAGAACCTAGCCTCTCAGCGCTGTGGGAGGGAAGAAGAGGAGAAGTGGAGAACCTTTCAGGCGCTGGGGAGCAGGTACACCCAGGAAAGGGCACTAATCTATCGCTGGGCACACTTACTCACACAGACACAGACTATATGGGGCAATTAAGAGCATTTAATTTACCTTGACTCCAAGTTTGTGGACTGTGGAAGAGGAGAAGCGGAGAACCTTTCATGCACTGGGGGGCAGATGCACCCAGGAAAGGGCACCAATCTATCGCTGGGCACACTCACTTACAAAGACACAGACTATATGGGGCAATTTAGTGCATTTATGTCTGTAGGTTAAATGCAATTTAGAGCATTTAATTTACCTTGAATCCAAGTTTTTGGACTGTAGAAGAGGAGAACCTTTCAGGCACTGGGGGGCAGGTACACCCAGGAAAGGGCACCAATCTATTGCTGGGCACATTCACTCACACAGACACAGACTATATGGGGCAATTTAGTGCATTTATGTCTGTAGGTTAAATGCAATTTAGAGCATTAAATTTACCTTGAATCCAAGTTTTTGGACTGTAGAAGAGGAGAACCTTTCAGGCACTGGGGGGCAGGTACACCCAGGACAAGGCGCCAATCTATCACTGGGCACATTCACTCACACAGAAACAGACTATATGGGGCAATTTATTCATTCATTCATTCATTATCTTCCGCTTTATCCTCTATTAGGGTCGCGGTGGGGTTCCCCATGCCCATCCAGGGGAGAACGATTCAGGCGCTGGGCAGATACACCCAGGACAGGATGCCAATCTATCTCTGGGCACATTCACTCACACAGACACAGACTATATGGGGCAATTTAGAGCATTTAATTTACCTTGAATTCAAGTTTGTGGACTGTGGAAAGGGAGAAGTGGAGAACCTTTCAGGCGCTGGGGGCAGATACACCCAGGAAAGGGCACCAATCTATCACTGGGCACACTCACTCACACAGACACAGACTATATGGGGCAATTTAGTGCATTTATGTCTGTAGGTTAAATGCAATTTAGAGCATTAAATTTACCTTGACTACAAGTTTTTGGACTGTGGAAGTTGAGAAGGGGAGACGGGGAGAAGGGGATAACCTTTCATGCACTGGGGGACAGATACACCCAGGACAGGACACCAATCTATCACTGGGCACACTTACTCACACAGACACAGACTATATGGGGCAATTTATTCATTCATTCATTCATTATCTTCTGCTTTATCCTCTATTAGGGTCGCGGTGGGGTTCCTTTTGCCCATCCAGTGGAGAATGATTCAGGCGCTGGGCAGATACACCCAGGACAGGACGCCAATCTATCGCTGAGCACACTTATTCACAAAGACACACTCTATATGGGGCAATTTAGAGCATTTAATTTACCTTCAATCAAAGTTTGTGGACAGTGGAAGAGGAGACGCGGAGAACCTTTCATGCACTGGGGGCAGGTACACCCAGAAAAGGGCACCAATCTATCGCTGGGCACACTCACTTACACAGACACAGACTATATGGGGCAATTTATTCATTCATTCATTCATTCATTATCTTCCGCTTTATTCTATATTAGGGTCGCGGTGGGGATCCCCATGTCCACCCAGGAGAGAACGTTTCAGGCACTGGGGGGCAGGTACACCCAGGACAGGGCGCCAATCTATCGCTGAGCACACTCCCTTACACAGACACATGACTATATGGGGCAATTTAGAGCATTTAATTTACCTTGAATCCAAGTTTGTGGACTGTGGAAAGGAAGAAGCGGAGAACCTTTCATGCACTGGGGGCAGATACACCCAGGAAAGGGCACCAATCTATCGCTGGGCACACTCACTTACAAAGACACAGACTATATGGGGCAATTTAGTGCATTTATGTCTGTAGGTTAAATGCAATTTAGAGCATTAAATTTACCTTGAATCCAAGTTTTTGGACTGTGGAAGTTGAGAAGGGGAGAAGGGGAGATGGGGATAACCTTTCATGCACTGGGGGGCAGGTACACCCAGGACAGGACACCAATCTATTACTGGGCACCTTTACTCACACAGACACAGACTATATGGGGCAATTTATTCATTCGTTCATTCATTATGTTCCGCTTTATCCTCTATTAGGGTTGCGGGGGGTTCCCTATGTCCATCCAGGGGAGAACGATTCAGGCGCTAGGCAGATACACCCAGGACAGGACGCCAATCTATCGCTGGGCACACACTCACTCACACAGACACAGACCATATGGGGCAATTTGTAGATTAAATGCAATTTAGAGCATTAAAAGCATCTGGGTGGAGCTTCCATGTTCTCCCTATGTCTGAGTGGGTTTCCTCCGGGTTCTCCGGTTTCCTCCCACAGTCCAAAAACATGGATCAAGTCAATTGAGTTCTCCAAATTGCCTCATATAGAGTGTGTCTGTGTGAGTGAGTGTGTGTCCAGCGATGGATTGGCACCCTGTCCTTGGTCTATCTGCCCAGCACCTGAAATGTTCTCCCCTGGATGGGCATGGGGAACCCCCCCCACGACCCTAGTTAAGGAGAACCCTAGTGGGTTTCCTCCGGGTTCTCCGGTTTCCTCCCACAGTCCAAAAACATGGATCAAGTCAATTGAATTCTCCAAATTGCCCCATATAGAGTGTGTCTGTGTGAGTGAGTGTGTGCCCAGCGATGGATTGGCATCCTGTCCTTGGTCTATCTGCCCAGCACCTGAAATGTTCTCCCCTGGATGGGCATGGGGAACCCCACCGCGACCCTAATAGAGGATAAAGTGGGAGATAATGAATGAATGAATCCCAAGATGCTTTGCATGCCCTGAGATAGAACCGGATCTGGTTCCTGAGCTTGTCTTCGGTCTCAGACGCTCTACGTTCACACTCACAGTGGTCTAGCGCTGAGCACATGTTCGCTTTACGTTCTTGTGATGATGCCAAACACTGGTCCATGTGGGCCTTGTGGGATGCCAGGAAATAGGGCACATCAACAGAGTGGCGGATGTGAGTAAACGCTAGAAGACAGTGAGGAGTGTGAGGAAAGGACGGACTGGACACGTCAGGGCGTCCAGTGTCATACGATCATGCTGCGTCTCAACCCGAACATCCCTGCAGACAGGAAGATTACCAAATAACACGTTCTTAACCTTTAATTCTGACTAATTTGACGTCTTCTCCGCTATAAATAACCCTTTTTGGTTCAAATGTTTGTCATTTTATGAGTAATATTCATCCATCCATTATCTTCTGCTTTGTGCTCTACAAGGGTCGGGGGGGAGGGGGGTTCCCGATGCCCATCCCGGGGGATACACCCAATCTATCACTGGACACACACTCACTCACACATACACACTCTATATGGGGCAATTTGGAGAATTCATTTCACCTTGATCCATGTTTTTGGACTGTGGAAGGAAACCGGAAAACCCAGAGGAAACCCACGCGGACACGGGGAGAACAGAAACTCTTCTCAGATTGGGATTCGAACCGGAAATCCCTAGAGCTGAGAGGAGAACATGCTAAACCACTAAGCCACCGTGCCCCCCATTCATTCATTATCTTCCGCTTAATCCTCGACTAGGGGTCACGGGTAAGGGGGGGGGTTCCACATACCCATCCAGGGGAGAACGTTTCGGGCGCTAGGCAGATACACCCAGGACAGGACACCAATCCATCGCTGGGAACACACTCACACATATATACAAATATACTTTTTATGGGGCTGTTAACCTTGAATCCATGGTTTTGGACTGTGGGAGGAAACCGGAGAACCCGGAGGAAACCCACGCGGACACGGGGAGAACATGGACACTCCACCCAGATTGGGATTCGAACCGGGATACTTTGTCTCCTGTACAAAATAAATGTTTCCTGTATGGTTTCCTCCCACAGTCCAAAAACATGGCTCAAGGTTAATTGCCCCATAAACAGTATATTTATGTGACCCCTAGTCGAGGATTAAGCGGAAGATAATGAATGAATAGGGCGGCACGGTGGCTTAGTGGTTTAGCATGTTCTCTTCTCACCTCTAGGAATTCCCGGTTCGAATCCTATTCTGGATGGAGTCTCCATGTTCTCCCCGTGTCCGCATGGGTTTCCTCCGGGTTCTCTGGTTTCCTCCCACAGTCCAAAAACATGGATCAAGGTTAACTGAATTCTCCAAATTGCCCCATATAGAGTGTGTCTGTGTGAGTGAGTGTGTGTCCAGTGATAGATTGGTGTCCTGTCCTGGGTGTATCTGCCCAGCGCCCGAAACGTTCTCCCCTGGATGGGCATGGGGAACCCCCCGTGACCCTAATAGAGGATAAAGCGGAAGATAATGAATGGATGGATTTGGGGATTGGCTGCATGGTGGCTTAGTGGTTGGCATGTTCTCCTCTTAGCACTAGGGATTCCCGGTTCGAATCCCAATCTGGGTGTAGTCTCGATGTTCTCCCCGTGTCCACGTGGGTTTCCTCCGGGTTCTCCGGTGTCCTCCCACAGTCCAAAAACATGGATCAAGGTCAACTGAATTCTCCAAATTGCCCCATATAGATTGTGTCTGTGTAAGTGAGTGTGTGTGTGTCCAGCGATAGATTGGCGTCCTGTCCTGGGTGTATCTGCCCAGCGCCCGAAACGTTCTCCCCTGGATGGGCATGGGGAACCCCCCGTGACCCTAATCGAGGATAAAGCGGAAGATAATGGATGGATGGGTGTGAGGTCAGAGGTTGTCAGTATGAGTTTAACTGAAGTTTATCTACCTTTATAACTCCAACTGTAAATCAGTGATACTAGTTAAGTTGACCTAAGTCCAACTAGTTAAGTTGGGGGGAAACCTGTTACCTGTGAGGTCTAAAAATCTGCATGAGGTCATCGATTTAAAGGCAATCTGCGGTTGTATGATGCTGTCCTCCATCTTGCGCTTCAGTTTCCTGGCTGGTGTTTATTTCTTTCTTTATTTATTTATTTTCAAAAGCGAATCAAGGTCTTCACTCTGCTTCTTGAAAGAAAAGAGCTAATATGTCGCCTAGCAACACCTCCCACTCCCTTTAAAGCCGAGAAAAGAGAGGAAGAAAGTAAAGAGAGGGCTTTCGAAAAGATGAGAGTGCCAGACTGTTAAAGGTAAAGAGCATTCTGTGGGTTGATTGGACAGGCTGGATGGACAGCTGGACGGTGGATGGACGGTGGATGGATGGATGAAAGTAGGTGAGTGTGTGGGTTAGGGTATGTGTGGCATTGACGGATGGATAGATAAATGGACACAGTCCAAAAACACGGATTCAAGGTAAACTGTATGTATGATCTAAATTGCCCCATATAGAGTATGTTGAGTCCTGGGCCTTACCTGGTCAAAAAACATGCATTCAAGGTAAACTGTATGTATGATCTAAATTGCCCCATATAGAGTATGTTGAGTCATGGGCCTTACCCGGTCCAAAAATATGAACTCAAGGTAAACTGTATGTGTGATCTAAATTGCCCCATATATAGTGTGTTGAGTCATGGGCCTTAACCGATCCAAAAATATGAACTCAAGGTAAACTGTATGTATGATGTAGATTGCCCCATATAGAATGTGTTGAATCATGGGCCCCATAGTCAAAAAACATGGTCCCAAAAACTGTATGTATGTTCTAAATTGCAATAGAGTAAACTGTACCCGGTCCATGAACTCAAGGTAAACTGTATTGCCCCATATAGAGATGTTGAATCATGGGCCTCCAAAAGTCCAAAAACCAAGTGTCAAAAATAGAGTATGTTGAGTCATGGATTCAAAAATGAACTCAAAAACTGTATGTATGATGTAAATTGCCCCATATAGAGTATGTTGAGTCATGGGCCTTACCCGGTCCAAAAATATGAACTCAAGGTAAACTGTATGTATGTTTGATGTAGATTGCCCCATATAGAGTATGTTGAATCATGGGCCTTACCCATGGATTCCAGTCCAAAAATATGAACTCAAGGTAAACTGTATGTATGTATGATAGATTGCCCCATATAGAGTATGTTGAGTCATGGGCCTTACCCGGTCAAAAAACATGGATTCAAGGTAAACTGTATGTATGTGTAAATTGCCCCATATAGAGTATGTTGAGTCATGGGCCTTACCCGGTCCAAAAATATGAACTCAAGGTAAACTGTATGTATGATGTAGATTGCCCCATATAGAGTATGTTGAATCATGGGCCTCCCATAGTCAAAAAACATGGATTCAAGGTAAACTGTATGTATGATCTAAATTGCCCCATATAGAGAGTGTTCAATCATGGGCCTCACATAGTCCAAAAACATGGATTCAAGGTAAACTGTATGCTCTAAATTGCCCCATATAGAGAGTGTTCAATCATGGGCCTCCAACAGTGTAAAAACAAGGATTCAATTTGAACTGTATGTGGGATCTAAATTGCCCCATATAGAGTATGTTGAGTCATGGGCCTAACCCAGTCCAAAAATATGAACTCAAGGTAAACTGTATGTATGATGTAGATTGCCCCATATAGAGTATGTTGAGTCATGGGCCTTACCCAGTCAAAAAACATGGATTCAAGGTAAACTGTATGTATGGTTTAAATTGCCCCATATAGAGAGTGTTTAATCATGGGCCTCACATAGTCCAAAAACATGGATTCAAGGTAAACTGTATGTATGCTCTAAATTGCCCCATATAGAGAGTGTTCAATCATGGGCCTCCAACAGTGTAAAAACAAGTCAAAAATGTAATGGATTCAAGGGTAAAAATATGAACTGTAACTGTATGTATGATCTAAATTGCCCCATATAGAGTATGTTGAGTCATGGGCCTTACCCGGTCCAAAAATATGAACTCAAGGTAAACTGTATGTATGATGTAGATTGCCCCATATAGAGTATGTTGAGTCATGGGCCTTACCCAGTCAAAAAACATGGATTCAAGGTAAACTGTATGTATGCTTAAATTGCCCCATATAGAGAGTGTTTAATCATGGGCCTCACATAATCCAAAAACATGGATTCAAGGTAAACTGTATGTATGCTCTAAATTGCCCCATATAGAGAGTGTTCAATCATGGGCCTCCAACAGTGTAAAAACAAGGATTCAAGTTGAACTGTATGTAGGATCTAAATTGCCCCATATAGAGTATGTTGAGTCATGGGCCTTACCCGGTCCAAAAATATGAACTCAAGGTAAACTGTATGTATGATGTAGATTGCCCCATATAGAGTGTGTTGAGTCATGGGCCTTACCCGGTCCAAAAATATGAACTCAAGGTAAACTGTATGTATGATGTAGATTGCCCCATATAGAATGTGTTGAATCATGGGCCTCCCATAGTCAAAAAACATGGATTCAAGGTAAACTGTATGTATGTTCTAAATTGCCCCATATAGAGAGTGTTTAAGTCATGGGCCTCAACATACCAAAAATATGGATCAAGGTAAACTGTATGTATGATGTAAATTGCCCCATATAGAGTATGTTGAATCATGGGCCTCACCGGTAAAAACAGGATTCAAAAACTGTATGTATGCTAAATTGCCCCATATAGAGTGTGTTGAGTCATGGGCCTTACCCATAGTCCAAAAATATGATTCAAGGTAAACTGTATGTATGATGTAATTGCCCCATAAAAACATAGGTAAACTGTATGTATGTTAAAGTCATATAGGTTCCTTACCCGATCAAAAACATGGATTCAAGGTAAACTGTATGTATGATCTAAATTGCCCCATATAGAGTATGTTGAATCATGGGCTTCCCATAGTCAAAAAACATGGATTCCAGGTAAACTGTATGTATGTTCTAAATTGCCCCATATAGAGTATGTTGAGTCATGGGCCTTACCCGGTCCAAAAATATGAACTCAAGGTAAACTCAAATTGCCCCATATAGAGACTGTTCAATCATGGGCCTCACATAGTCCAAAAACATGGATTCAAGGTAAAAATGTATGTAATCTAAATGCCCCATATAGAGTATGTTGAGTCATGGGCCTTACCCGGTCCAAAAAACATGGATTCAAGGTAAACTGTATGCTCTAAATTGCCCCATATAGAGTATGTTGAGTCATGGGCTTACCCCAAAAACAGAGTAAACTGTATGTATGATCTAAATTGCCCCATATAGAGTATGTTGAGTCATGGGCCTTACCCGGTCAAAAAACATGGATTCAAGGTAAACTGTATGTATGCTCTAAATTGCCCCATATAGAGAGTGTTCAATCATGGGCCTCACATAGTCCAAAAACATGGATTCAAGGTAAACTGTATGTAGGATCTAAATTGCCCCATATAGAGTGTGTTGAGTCATGGGCCTTACCCGGTCCAAAAATATGAACTCAAGGTAAACTGTATGTATGCTCTAAATTGCCCCATATAGAGTATGTTGAGTCATGGGCCTTACCCGGTCAAAAAACATGGATTCAAGGTAAACTGTATGTATGCTCTAAATTGCCCCATATAGAGAGTGTTCAATCATGGGCCTCACATAGTCCAAAAACATGGATTCAAGGTAAACTGTATGCTCTAAATTGCCCCATATAGAGTGTGTTGAATCATGCTCCTCCAACAGTGTAAAAACAAGGATTCAAGTTGAACTGTATGTATGATCTAAATTGCCCCATATAGAGTATGTTGAGTCATGGGCCTAACCCCGTCCAAAAATATGAACAAAAGGTAAACTGTATGTATGATGTAGATTGCCCCATATAGAGTATGTTGAGTCATGGGCCTTACCCCGTCCAAAAATATGAACACAAGGTAAACTGTATGTATGATCTAAATTGCCCCATATAGAGTATGTTGAGTCATGGGCCTCACATAGCCCAAAAACATGGATTCATGGTAAACTGTATGTATGATGTAGATTGCCCCATATAGAGTGTGTTGAATCATGGGCCTCCCACAGTCAAAAAACATGGATTCAAGGTAAACTGTATGTATGCTCTAAATTGCCCCATATAAAGAGTGTTCAATCATGGGCCTCACATAGTCCAATAACATGGATTCAAGGTAAACTGTATGCTCTAAATTGCCCCATATAGAGTGTGTTGAATCATGCTCCTCTAACAGTGTAAAAACAAGGATTCACGTTGAACTGTATGTAGGATCTAAATTGCCCCATATAGAGTATGTTGAGTCATGGGCCTTACCCGGTCAAAAAACATGGATTCAAGGTAAACTGTATGTATGATCTAAATTGCCCCATATAGAGTACGTTGAATCATGGGCCTCCCACAATTCAAAAACTTAGATTTATGGTAAACTGAATGCTCTAAATTGCCCCATATAGAGTGTGATGAATCATGGGCCTTCCAAAGTCCAAAAATATGGATTCAAGGTAAACTGTATATATGCTCTAAATTGCCCCATATAGAGAGTCATAGGCGTTCCACAGTCCAAAAATATGGATTCAAGATAAACTGTATGCTCTAGATTGCCCCATATAGAGTGTGTTGAATCATGGCCTTCCACAGTCCAAAAACATGGATTCAAGGTGAACTGTATGCTCTAGATTGCCCCATATAGAGTGTGTTGAATCATGGCCTTCCACAGTCCAAAAACATGGATTCAAGGTAAACTGTATGCTCTAGATTGCCCCATATAGTGTGTGTTGAATCATGGGCCTCCCATGGTCCAAAAATATGGCTTCAAGGTAAACTGTATGCTCTAAATTGCCCCATATAGAGCATGTTGAATCATGGCCTTCCACAGTGCAAAAACATGGATTCAAGGTAAACCGCATGCTCTAGATTGCCCCATATACAGTGTGTTGAATCATGAGTCTCCCACAGTCCAAAAACATGGATTCAAGGTAAACTGCATGCTCTAGATTGCCCCATATAGAGCATGTTGAATCATGGGATTCCCACAGTCCAGAAATATGATTGGTCATTAACTGAAGTAAATAAATGCCCCCCCCCCTCCCCCACTGTCTTTAACAGCGATACCCCCCCCCCCTGCCTGTAGACTGGAGCTGTTTTTCACTTCTTTATCCTCACACAGGCTATTTATAGAACTATAGGCACAGAACACTGGGAATAGATGGAGTTTTGATACTGCTGTCTTTCCCTCTCTCTCTCCTCTCCATACCCACTCACTCACACAGACACACTCTATATGGGGCAATTTGGAGAATTCAATTGACCTTGATCCATGTTTTTGGACTGTGGAAGGAAATCGGAGAACCCGGAGGAAACCCACGCGGATACGGGGAGAACATGGAAACTCCACCCAGATTGGATTCGAACAGGGAATCCCTAGAGCTGAGAGGAGAACATGCCAACCGCTAAGCCATCGAGCCCCCCCTTCCCCCCCCAAATTTACATTTGGCCATTTAGCGTCTGCTAAGTGGCCAAATGTAAATATGATGTTAATGTAATAATACCTGCTATGTGGGTCCTGATCCTCCAGGTTCTCCGGTTTCCTCCCAAATTGCCCCATATAGAGTGTGTCTGTGTGAGTGAGTGTGTGTCCAGTTATAGATTGGCGTCCTGTCCTGGGTGTATCTGCCCAGCGCCCGAAACATTGTCCCCTGGATGGGCATGGGGAACCCCCCCCCCTCCCCCCGACCCTAATAGATGATAAAGCAGAAGATAATGAATGGATGGATGGATGGTTTATTCAAGGTAAACTGTATGCTCTATTTTGCCTTATATAGATACACATATGTGTGTGTGTGTCTGTGTGAGTAAGTGTGGGCGCCCTAGAAGAGGATTAGGCAGAAGATAATGAATGAATGAATGAATGAATGAAAAAGACAGATGGGTGTACAGGTGGCTAAATGAACAGTGTGATGGGTGGATGATGGTGGTGCACTGTAATGGTGTTGCTGTAAGTGAGTGTTTGTTATAGGTTTCAGGAGAAGACTGAATTATTCCGTTGTATTTCTGTTCATCATTAATTACGTCCTATATCTGCTGCGGTGGGGTTCCCATGCCCATCCATGGGAGAGAACGTCTCGGGCGCTGGGCAGATAGACCCAGGACAGGACGCCAATCCATCGGTGGGCACACACTCACTCACACAGACACACTCTATATGGGGCAATTTTTTGAGAATTCATTTGACTTGATCCATGTTTTTGGACTGTGGGAGTGAACCGGAGAACCCGGAGGAAACCCACGCAGACACGGGGAGAACATGGAAACTCCACCCAGATGGGGATTCGAACCGGGACTCCCTAGCGCTGAGAGGCGAACATGCTAACCACTAAGCCACCGTGCCGCCTACTATTATTATTATTATTATAGGTACTGTATGCTTCCCTATAAACCTGCTTCAAAATTGCATCTTATTTGCAGGATATATCATCATCATCATTATTATTATTATTATTATTATTATTATTATTATAATCATCATCATCATCATCATCATCATTATCATTATCATTAATATTATTATTATTATTATTATTATTATTATTATCATCATCATCATCATCATCATATCATTATCATTATCATTAATATTATTATATTATTATTATTATTATTATTATATCATCATCATCATCATCATCATCATCATCATCATCATCATCATCATCATTACTATTATTATCATTACTATTATATCATTTATCATTATTATTATATTTTAATCATCATCATCATCATCATCATCATCATTATCATTACTATTATTATCATTACTATTATTATCATTACTATTATTATCATTATCATTATTATATTATTTTAATCATCATCATCATCATCATCATCATCATCATTACTATTATTATCATTACTATTATTATTATTATTATAATCATCATCATCATCATCATCATCATCATCATCATTACTATTATTATCATTATCATTATCATTATCATTATTAATATTATTATCATCATCATCATCATCATCATCATCATCATCATTATTATTATTATTATTATTATTATTATAGGTACTGTACGCTTCCCTATAAACCTGCTTCAAAATTGCAGTGGTACATTTCAGCACACAGCCAGTCCTCCCTCTCTTTCTCTCGCCCATCTTTTTTAGTAAGCTGCTGCTGCTGATGCAAGGTTGCTATGGTGATGTGATGTAGATATGTGACATCACAACTGATCTCTTAGCAGCCATTGGTTTCTCCCTCCTCTGTCTGTCATTCTCTCTGCTCTTCTTTGATATCCAACCGATTTAAATAGCATACATTTATAGTCAAATGGTTTTTCTACATTTTCTCGTCCTGGAATCTTTAATACTGTTTTTTTGGTAAAACCTGACATTGTTGTTAACCCTTTAACATGCAAATTTAAGGTGAATTGTCCAACAGTCAGTGACTTATCCTGGTAATTAGTCACGCTGTGTCTGTGCTCATAAACTATAAGGACAAAAGTATTAGGACACACTGGAAATTTATGACATCTTATTCTAAGTTGGCACGGAATAAAACCCATCCATCCATTATCTTCCGCTTTATCCTCTATTAGGGTCGCGGGGGGGGGGGGGGGTTCCCCATGCCGACCCAGGGGAGAAAGTTTCGGGCGCTGGGCAGATACACCCAGAACAGGAAGCCAATCTATCCCTGGACACACACTCACTCACATACACACACTCTATATGGGGCAATTTGGAGAACTCAATTGACTCGATCCATGTTTTTGGACTGTGGGAGGAATCCGGAGAACCTGGAGGAAACCCACGCAGACACAGGGAGAACATGGAAACTCCACCCAGATTATGATTCGAACCGGGAATCCCTAATGCTGAGAGGAGAACATGCCAACCACTAAGCCACCGTGCTGCCCCCCCATGTGTAAGTCGCTTTGGATAAAAGCGTCTGCTAATTGGCCGAATGTAAATATAATGTAAATGTAATAATACCTGCTATGTGGGTCCTGATTTACTGATGTTCTCCCCGTGTCCACATGGGTTTCCTCCAGGTTCTCCGGTTTCCTCCATATACAGTGTGTCTGTGTGCCTGAGTGTGTGTCCAGAGATAGATTGGTATCCTGTCCTGGGTGTATCTGCCCAGCGCCCGAGACGTTCTCCCCTGGATGGGCATAGGGAACCCCCCCCCCCTGCGACCCTAATAGAGGATAAAGCAGAAGATAATGGATGGATGGATGGTTTATTCAGATCCAAGTGCAGGGCCCTGTGGGTTCTAGACAGACCCGTGTCAGAGATACCGAGTGAAAGGAGGACATAATATTTGGAGGGAAAAAAAGAGTGATTGAGAGGAAGACATTGTGTTAACAGTTTGGTGGGTGTTTGCAGAGTGGGTTGATGCCAGCGAGAAGCTTCGCCGTTCTCCGATTCAAAAAAACAAACAGAAAGAAGTCTGTTCGGAGGCAGAGCTGAGCTTGGCAGCAAAATGAAAGCTTAGTTGACACCTTATGTTCGAAAACAGACATGTTCATGGTTCGCGGCACATAGTCATTTTATTTATTTCTTTGTCATCAAACCTTCTGTTTTTGTATGTTTTGTCAGATTATATCCATCCATCCATCCATCCATCCATTATCTTCCGCTTTATCCTCTATTAGGGTCGGGGGGGTTCTCCATGCCCATCCAGGGGAGAACGTTTCGGGCGCTGGGCAGATACACCCAGGACAGGGCGCCAATCTATCACTGGACACATCGGATTATTTCTAATTTGAAAATTATTAAGCTTCGGTGGCGTAGTGGTTAATATGTTCACCTCTCAGAGCTAAGGTTTCCAATCCCAATCTGGGTGGAGTTTCCATGTTCTCCCCGTGTTCGCATGGGTTTCCTCCGGGTTCTCCGGTTTCCTCCCACAGTCCAAAAACATGGATCAAGGTCAATTGAATTCTCTAAATTGACCCATATAGAGTGGTTCTGTGTGAGTGAGTGTGTGTCCAGGGATAGATTGGCGTCCTGTCCTGGGTGTATCTGCCCAGCGCCCAAAATGTTCTCCCCTGGAAGGGCATGGGGAACCCTCCCACAAGTAGTAGAGGATTAAGTGGATTGATCATCAAGTAGGAGGCATGGTGGTGTAGCGGTTGCCACGTTGGCACCACTCACTGCAGGTTAGAATCCTGATCCGGTTACAGTCCATCCATTATCTTCCGCTTTATCTTCTACTAGGGTCGCAGGGGGGGGATGGGGTTCCCCATGCCCATCCAGGGGAGAATATTTCGGGCGCTGGGCAGATACACCCAGGACAGGATGCCAATCTATCACTGGACACAGACTCACTCACACAGACACACTCTATATGGGGCAATTTGGAGAATTCAATTGACCTTGCTCCAGGAAACCGGAGAACCCGGGGGAAACCCACGCAGACACGGGGAGAACATGGAAACTCCACCCAGATTGGGATTCGAACCGGGAATCCCCAGCACTGAGAGGAGAACATGCTAACACTAAGCCACCGTGCCGCCCATCATCATCATCATCATAACAATTAAGATGTTCCTTACCACAAATTATTTAAAAGCACTTTAATACCTTTAAAACCTAATACTGTCCTCTTTTAGGGTCGCGGGGGGTTCCCCATGACCATCCAGGGGAGAACATTTCGGGCGCTGGGCAGATTCACCCAGGACAGGATGCCAATCTATCACTGGACACACACTCACTCACGCAGACACACTCCATATGGGGCAATTTGGAGAACTCAGTTAACTTGATCCAGGCTTTTGGACTGTGGGAGGAAACCAGAGAACCCGGATGAAACCCACGCGGACACGGGGAGAACATGAAAACTCCACCCAGATGGGGATTTGAACCTGGAATCCCTAGCGCTGAGAGGAGAACATGCTAACCACTAAGCCACCGTGCCGCCCGTAATGAAGTTATATTTAAATATAAAGCAATAGATACAGGGGCTTAGTGGTTGGCATGTTCTCCTCTCAGCACTAGGTATTACTGGTTCGAATCCCAATCTGGGTGGAGTTTCCATGTTCTCCCCGTGTCCGTGTGGGTTTCCTCCGGGTTCTCCGGTTTCCTCCCACAGTCCAAAAACATGGATCAATTGAATGCTCCAAATTGCCCCATATAGAGTGTGTCTGTGCGTGAGTGAGTGTGTGTGCAGCGATAGATTGGCACCCTGTCCTGGGTGTATCTGCCCAGCGCCCGCAGTGTTTCGAATCCAGTGCTGTAGGAGAACTTAAAGCCTTATGCCCGCCCTAGCTGATTGTTATGTTACAATATTATATGTAGCCTCGTCTAAAGCTCTTCATCCAGCCACAACACGGTGTTCTAATAGATGTGCCATGCGGAACATTAGCTCCCGTCCTCTCTACATCTAAATGTCCAATTAGTGGCCAACAAGGTGGATGACTCTTGTTGTCAGAGTCATTGCAATTTGGAAAGCGTGGTAATCAAGGCCTCCCTGCAACATTCAGAGGTCCCTGCAATTCACTTCTGTAAACGCTTTAATTATGTGTGCAACATGCCCCCCCCCCCCCCCGGTTCTACTTCCTGTCGCTTGTGATTTGTGTTGTCCAACGTATCTTTCCATATGAGGATACTAAGCTAATTAGCTGGATTATTAGGGCAAGCACATTGATCTTAATCTAAATGGGGCACGGCTTCCTTTTTGTCGGGTCATTGTTATAAACGTGGGCGGCACGGTGGCTTAGTGGTTAGCATGTTCTCCATCCATCCGTTTTCTTCCGCTTAATCCTTTATTAGGGTCGCGGGGGTGGGGGGGGGTTCCCTATGCCCATCCAAGGGAGAACGTTTCGGGCGCTGGGCAGATACACCCAGGACAGGACACCAATCTATCACTGGACACACACTCACTCACACAGACACACTCTATATGGGGCAATTTGGAGAATTCAATTGACTTCATCCATGTTTTTGAATTGTGGGAGGAAACCGGAGAACCACTAAGAGACGTTCTCCCCTGGATGGGCATGGGGAACCCCCCCGGGACCCCCCCTGCCCTGACCCCTAGTCGAGGATTAAGCGGAAGATAATGAATGAATGGGGCGGCACCGTGGCTTAGTGGTTGGCATGTTCTCCTCTCAGCGCTAGGGTTTCCTGGTTCGAATCCCAATCTGGGAGGAGTTTCCATGTTCTCCCCGTGTCCGTGTGGGTTTCCTCCGGGTTCTCCGGTTTCCTCCCACAGTCCAAAAACATGGAGCAAGTCAATTGAGTTCTCCAAATTGCCCCATATAGAGTGTCTGTGTGAGTGAGTGAGTGTCCAGTGATATATTGGCGTCCTGTTCTGGGTGTATCTGCCCAGTGCCCAAAACGTTCTCCCCCGGATGGGTATGGGGAACCCCCCACAACCCTAATAGAGGATAGAGTGGAAGATGATGGATGGATGGATGTTATAAACGTGCATATGTATTCGGAGAAGCTTGTTGATTCATCAAGGCCATGTTGCTCATTTACCTGAAACGCAGTTTGCAGAGTTACGTCGATTAGACTCTATTTTCAGAAACTGCTTATTTATTCTATTTTTAGAATTCTGCTCATGTCAATTTGAAGAAAAACCTTAAGGTAATTAAAGGACCACAGTATTGCATTATCCAATATTGGAGCATCCCAATACACATATTGGGAATATATATATATATATATATATATATATATATATATATATATATATATATATATATATCTATCATTCATTCATTCATTCATTATCTCCCGCTTTATCCTCTATTAAGGTCGCGGTGGGGTTCCCCATGCCCATCCAGGGGAGAACATCTCGGGCGCTGGGCAGATACACCCAGGACAGGGCGCTAATCCATCGCTGGGCACACACTCACTCACACAGACACACTCTATATGGGGCAATTTTGAGAATTCAATTGACTTGATCCATGTTTTTGGACTGTGGGAGGAAACCGGAGAACCCGGAGGAAACCCACGCAGACACGGGGAGAACATAGAAACTCCACCCAGATGGGGATTCAGATGGGGATATATTATATATATATATATATATATCCCCTGATTTGTCATATGTTTGGAAATACAAGTACCTGACCTGCATTTAATTATCTTATCTCATTATCATGCTTAATCCTATACTAGGAACTAGATTTTTTTTAGAATTTGGTGTTTGCGTGTTTGTACTATTTAATGTCCAAAATATTAACAGCACATTTGTGATGAACTGTTTATTCATTCAATATCTTCCTCTAAATCCTCGGCTATGGTTGTGGAGGGGGGGTTCCCCATGCCCATCCAGAGGAGAACATTTCAGGCGCTGGGCAGATACACCCAGGACAGGGCGCCAATCTATCACTCGATACACACTCACTCACACAGACACACTCTATATGGGGCAATTTAGGCATTCACTTTACCTTAAATCCATGTTTTTGGACTGTGGGACAACCGTGTCTTTTTTTGTAACTGTTACACAAAACTAGAATGAATCTGATGTTGAAATACTATAGTGTTAAATAATGCATATTTATATTTATAATTCATTTATTCATTCATTAGCTTCCTCTTAATCCTCTACTAGGGTCATGGGGGGGCTTACTCACTCACACAGACAAACACACTCTTTATGGGGCAATTTAGACCATTCAAATTACATTAAATCCATGTTTTTGGACTGTGGGAGGAAACCAGAGAACCCGAAGGAAACCCACACAGACACAGGGAGAACATGGAAACTCCACCCAGATTGGGATTCAAACCTGGAATCCCCATTGCTGAGAGGAGAACATGCTAACCACTAAGCCACTGTGCCTATGTATTGATTTTCTCATTTAAAGCTTTCTGTCTTCCTCTCCAAATACCCTCACATTTACAAAATTTAGTGGTTGACATGTTCTCCTCTCACCGCTAGGGATTCCCGGTTCGAATCCCAATCTCGGTGGAGTTTCCATGTTCTCCCCGTATCCGCGTGGGTTTCCTCCGGGTTCTCCGGTTTCCTCCCACAGTCCAAAAACATGGATCAAGTCAATTGAGTTCTCCAAATTGCCCCATATAAAGTGTGTCTGTGTGAGTGAGTGTGTGTCCAGTGATAGATTGGCGTCCTGTCCTGGGTGTATCTGCCCAGCGCCCCAAACGTTCTCCGCTGGATGGGTATGGGGAACCCCCCCACGACCCTAATAGAGGATAAAGCGTTAGATAATGGATGGATGGATGTCTGTGGAAGAGAAAATCGGGTGAAATTGCTGACATGAATTTCGTTTCTCTCAGGCTGCTCTCCCCTCGTGAATTTTTTACCCATCCGAGTATGTTGTTAACTTTAAAAACCACACACACAATCTGCTCGCTACCTCCTCCACATGCGGGGGATTGCTGGCACAGAATCTCATGCCCACCTCTCAGCGTGCCCACTGGGCGGGTACGGCACAGATCATTCCTGCCTCTGTGCTTACAGTTGGGTGTGTGGCGTGCCGTCGATCCAACAGGAAGCAGCATGACTCTATTCCATTTCCACTCAGTCACCCACTCTCATGCTTGTACCTCCATGTTTATCATTCGCAATACAAAGCTTTCATGAGAATAAAATGCTGCTGTGGTGTCGGTGGTAGGAGTGTGTACGATTGAAATCACTGACCATTACAAAATGTTTTTTACACTCTCTCATGCTAGTCTATCAACTCAAACTGAAAAGAAGATACTTAAATTCATAGTACCAAAGCAAAATTACAAAATATAAAGAATACAATATCCATCCATCCAATATCTCCCGATTTATCCTCTATTGGGGTCGCGGGTGGGGGGGGGGGTTCCCCATGCCCATCCAGGGGAGAACATTTCGGGTGGTGGGCAGATACACCCAGATCAGGACGCCAATCTATCACTGGACACACACTCACTCACACAGACACACTCTATATGGGGCAATTTGGAATCAATTGACTTGATCCATGTTTTTGGACTGTGGGAGGAAACCGGAGAACCCGGAGGACACCCACGCGGACACGGGGAGAACATGGAAACTCCACCCAGATGGGGATTCGAACTGGGAATCCCTAGTGCTGAGAGGAGAACATGCTAAACACTAAACCACCGTGCCGCCCTAAGAATACAATATACGAAGAAATTTTTTTTATAATATATATATTTTTTATAAGCAGCTTTTCTCTGGTTTCCTCCCACAGTCTAAAAAACATGGATCAAGGTATAATTGAATGCCCCTAATTGCCCCATATATCTGTGTGAGTTATGGGCTGATACACCCTGTGCTGGGTGTATCTGCCCAGTGCCAGAAATGTTCTCCTCTGAATGGCCATTGTAAAGATGTGTTAGACATGTGTAAGTGTGTCAGTGTGTTAGTGTTGTGTGAGTGTGTGTTAGACATGTATCAGTGTGTGTTAGTGTTGTGTTGGTCTGAATTAGACAACAGTGTGTGTTACACATGTATCAGTGTGTGTTAGTGTTGTGTGAGTGTGTGTTAGTGTTGTGTGAGTCTGTGTTAGACATGTATCAGTGTGTGTTAGTGTTGTGTGTGTGTTAGTGTTGTGTGAGTATGTGTTAGTGTATCAGTGTGTGTTAGTGTTGTGTGAGTATGTGTGTAGTGTTGTGTGAGTCTGTGTTAGACATGTATCAGTGTGTGTTAGTGTTGTGTGAGTGTGTGTTAGTGTGTGTGAGTGTGTGTTAGACATGTATCAGTGTGTGTTAGTGTTGTGTTGGTCTGAGTCAACAGTGTGTTAGACATGTATCAGTGTGTGTTAGTGTTGTGTGAGTGTGTGTTAGTGTTGTGTGAGTCTGTGTTAGACATGTATCAGTGTGTGTTAGTGTTGTGTGAGTGTGTGTGTTAGTGTTGTGTGAGTCTGTGTTAGACATGTATCAGTGTGTGTTAGTGTTGTGTGTGTGTTAGTGTTGTGTGAGTCTGTGTTAGACATGTATCAGTGTGTGTTAGTGTTGTGTGAGTGTGTGTTAGTGTTGTGTAAGTATGTGTTAGACGTGTATCAGTGTGTTAGTGTTGTGTGTGTGTTAGTGTTGTGTGAGTATGTGTTAGTGTTGTGTGAGTCTGTGTTAGACATGTATCAGTTTGTGTTAGTGTTGTGTGAGTGTGTGTTAGACATGTATCAGTGTGTGTTAGTGTTGTGTGAGTGTGTGTTAGTGTTGTGTGAGTCTGTGTTAGACATGTATCAGTGTGTGTTAGTGTTGTGTGAGTGTGTGTGTTAGTGTTGTGTGAGTCTGTGTTAGACATGTATCAGTGTGTGTTAGTGTTGTGTGAGTGTGTGTGTTGTGTGAGTCTGTGTTAGACATGTATCAGTGTGTGTTAGTGTTGTGTGAGTGTGTGTTAGTGTTGTGTGAGTCTGTGTTAGACATGTATCAGTGTGTGTTAGTGTTGTGTGAGTGTGTGTTAGTGTTGTGTGAGTGTGTGTTAGACATGTATCAGTGTGTGTTAGTGTTGTGTTGGTCTGAATTAGACAACAGTGTGTGTTACACATGTATCAGTGTGTGTTAGTGTTGTGTGAGTGTGTGTTAGTGTTGTGTGAGTCTGTGTTAGACATGTATCAGTGTGTGTTAGTGTTGTGTGAGTGTGTGTGTTAGTGTTGTGTGAGTCTGTGTTAGACATGTATCAGTGTGTGTTAGTGTTGTGTGAGTGTGTGTGTTGTGTGAGTCTGTGTTAGACATGTATCAGTGTGTGTTAGTGTTGTGTGAGTGTGTGTTAGTGTTGTGTGAGTCTGTGTTAGACATGTATCAGTGTGTGTTAGTGTTGTGTGAGTGTGTGTTAGTGTTGTGTGAGTCTGTGTTAGACATGTATCAGTGTGTGTTAGTGTTGTGTGAGTGTGTGTTAGTGTTGTGTAAGTATGTGTTAGACGTGTATCAGTGTGTTAGTGTTGTGTGTGTGTTAGTGTTGTGTGAGTCTGTGTTAGTGTTGTGTGAGTATGTGTTAGACGTGTATCAGTGTGTGTTAGTGTTGTGTGAGTCTGTGTTAGACATGTATCAGTGTGTGTTAGTGTTGTGTGAGTGTGTGTTAATGTTGTGTGAGTCTGTGTTAGACGTGTATCAGTGTGTGTTAGTGTTGTGTGAGTCTGTGTTAGACATGTATCAGTGTGTGTTAGACGTGTAACAGACGTGTTTGTGTTAGTGTTGTGTGTGTGTTAGTGTTGTGTGAGTCTGTGTTAGACGTGTATCAGTGTGTGTTAGACATGTATCAGTGTGTGTTAGTGTTGTGTGAGTGTGTGTTAATGTTGTGTGAGTCTGTGTTAGACATGTATCAGTGTGTGTTAGTGTTGTGTGAGTCTGTGTTAGACATGTATCAGTGTGTGTTAGTGTTGTGTGAGTCTGTGTTAGACAACAGTGTGTGTGTTAGACGTGTATCAGTGTGTGTTAGACATGTATCAGTTTGTGTTAGTGTTGTGTGAGTGTGTGTTAGTGTTGTGTGAGTCTGTGTTAGACGTGTATCAGTGTGTGTTAGTGTTGTGTGAGTCTGTGTTAGACATGTATCAGTGTGTGTTAGACGTGTAACAGACGTGTTTGAGTTAGTGTTGTGTGAGTCTGTGTTAGACGTGTATCAGTGTGTGTTAGACATGTATCAGTTTGTGTTAGTGTTGTGTGAGTGTGTGTTAGTGTTGTGTGAGTCTGTGTTAGACGTGTATCAGTGTGTGTTAGACATGTATCAGTGTGTGTTAGTGTTGTGTGAGTGCAGGTTTGTTTCACAGAGGTCGATGGGTGTGAAATCTATGAGCTGCACTGCCCCCCTGTGGTAGAATTCTGAGGTGTTCTCTGGATTGTAATTACGTAAAAGTATCATGATCAGGCTGAGAAACTGTAGGTTAAGGTCTAATTAATGAATTAAACTTGTTTGATTGATTTGTTTTGGGTTTTGGACCTGGTTTTGTTTGTTGGGCTGATAGATGGAGGTGAGAGCGGTGTGAGAACTCGACTGCTGCTGCTCTGCTGCTCTTCACTGAAGTGGAACCTTCTGGAACTGCACTTATATTTTATTGGTGTTGTATAATGATGGGGTGTTTTACATTTTTAGAACAGCCATCTTGAGTTTTGGCAACACACACTAACACCACTAAATATCGATTCATGGGTAGCCTGAGAGTTCAATTCCATGCCACACCTTTAGTTAGGGTGACCAGATTCCAATTCACCAGATGTGGGATATATATATATATATATATATAATCTTAGTGGTTAGCATGTTCTCCTCTCAGCGCTAGGGATTCCTGGTTCGAATCCCAATCTGGGTGGAGTTTCCATGTTCTCCCCGTGTCCACGTGGGTTTCCTCAGGGTTCTCCGGTTTCCTCCCACAGTCCAAAAACATGGATCAAGTCAATTGAGTTCTCCAAATTTCCCCATATAGAGTGTGTCGGTGTGAGTGAGTGTATGTTCAGCGATAGATTGGCGTCCTGCCCTGGGTGTATCTGCCCAGCGCCCGAAACGTTCTCTTCTGGATGGGCATGGGGAACACCCCCCCCCCCCCCCCCCTCGACCCTAATAGAGGATAAAGCGGGAGATAATGGATGGTGGTTGTTGTCCCATTGCACTGAATGTTAGCTTAATATCAATATCCATCCATTATCTTCCGCTTCATCTTATATTAGAGTCGTGGTGGGGTTCCCCATGCCCATCCAGGGGAGAACGTCTTGGGCGCTGGGCAGATACCCCCAGGACAGGACACCAATCTATCACTGGGCACACACTCACTCACACAGACACACTCTATATGGGGCAATTTGGAGAACTCAATTGTATTGATCCATGTTTTTGGACTGTGGGAGGAAACCGGAGAACCCGGAGGAAACCCACGCGGAGACGGGGAGAACATGGAAACTCCACCCAGATTGGGATTTGAACCAGGAATCCCTAGAGCTGAGAGGAGAACATGCCAACCACTAAGCCACTGTGCCGCCCTAAAATCAAAATGATTATCTAATTTAATCTTATTTTGGGTGGCACGGTGGCTTAGTGGTTAGCACGTTCGCCTCTCAGTGCTAGGGATTCCCAGTTCGAATCCCCATCTGGGTGGAGTTTCCATGTTCTCCCCGTGTCTGCGTGGGTTTCCTCCGGGTTCTCCGGTTTCCTCCCACAGTCCAAAAACATGGATCAAGTCAATTGAGTTCTCAAAATTGCCCCATATAGAGTGTGTCTGTGTGAGTGAATGTGTGCCCAGCAATGGATTGGCACCCTGTCCTGGGTCTATCTGCCCAGCGCCCGAGACGTTCTCCCCTGGATGGGCATGGGGAACCCCACTGCGACCCTACTAGAGGATGAAGCGAGTGATAATGAATGAATGAATCTTATTTTCTTCCTATTAATCCTATTTTATAGGCCAATGCCCATCCAGAGGAGGACGTTCTCCCCGTGTCCATAAGGGTTTTCTTCGGGTTCTCCGGTTTCCTCACACAGTCCAAAAACATGGATTCAAGGAAAATTGGATGTTTGAAATTGCCCCATCTGTGGTTTAGTGGTTAGCATGTTCGCATCTCAGCACTAGGGATTCCCAGTTGGAATCCCAATCTGGGTGGAGTTTCCATGTTCTCCCCGTGTCCGTGTGGGTTTCCTCCGGGTTCTCCGGTTTCCTCCCACAGTCCAAAATCATGGATCAAGGTCAATTGAATTCTCCAAATTGCCCCATATAGAGTGTGTGTGTGTCCAGTGATAGATTGGTGTCCTGTCCTGTCCCCCCCCTGTGAAACTAGGATGAATGAAATTGCCCCATAGTGTATGTGAGTGTGTGCCCAGCTATCGAATGGCGCCTTGTGTCTGAAATTCTCCCCTGGATGGGTATGGAGAACACCCCCCCCACCCCGCAACCCCGGTACAGGATTAGGTGTAAAATGATGAATGGATGAATAAATACCGCTGACGTAAATGTACAAGCAGCGCATTGATTCTAAAATATGAAACCATTTCCCAAGGCACAGAGACAGACTGATGGGGCATCATTATATTTATTACATTAAGAACACAGCATATAAAACCTCAACACTGACAGCAATGATGTGAGCGATCATGTCCGGGGCGTAGATGAAAGTATAAAGACATGAACTCGGAAGAATGAACGAATACTGCTGAAGGGAAGTGAAAGCCTGCACACCAAGCACATAATCAGGAATCATTTTAGAGCAATGTACACAGACGCATATACTGTTTTTACATGAACATTGCTACATATAAAGGGAAGGATGGCGCTCCGATCCTTCGGGTACACCAAGTGATCATGTGACCGTGTATTAAGGTCATTAAAAAAAAAAACAACAATACTCCTCAAATGAAATGTACCTAAAAAAGGGCTGAGAAATGTCAAATCTTAAGCATCTTGAAATCGTACAGCAGATCACAATCCTAGTGCAGCCTCTTCTCTCGCCATACGCAATCAAATATTTGCATACGCCTTCAGATTTGAGTCGCAAAGCATTATTGCAAATTCCAAATGATGGTGAAGTAGTAGTTGTATAGTTCGATGGAGTTCACGAGGCGGCTGGGCTTGCAGTTCTTTCAACATACTTAGGGAATTTATTACGCTACTTGTGCCGCCAACTCACCCCCCCTTCGAATCAGGCATCCACGCTTGCTCAGTCACTAACCCTCACCGGCACCACGGCACCCTACTCTGAATGCAAGACGTTTAAAAAGCATACGAGCCCACGTGGACTGACAGACGGAGAGCCGAGCTGGTCTGGGAGCTCATCAGGGGGTTGACGGAAACCATCTCCAGGTCCAGGACATAATCTTTGGGTCCGGTCACGGCACGGGCTAGAACCAGCATAGCGCTGAGGTTGTTTATTTGCTGAGGATGGAAAAGAGAAAGGTTCAGAGAGGTTATGGTGGCCCACGAAAAACATTTTTTAAACTACAGTGGCAACAAATCTATCCATCCATCTTCCGCTTTATCCTCTATTAGGGTTGCGGTGGGTGGGGGGGGGGGGTTACACATGCCCATCCAGGGGAGAATGTTTCATACACCCAGGACAGGGCGCCAATCTATTGCTGGACACACACTCACTCACACCGACACATTCTATATGGGGCAATTTGGAGAACTCATTTGACCTTGATCCATGTTTTTGGACTGTGGGAGGAAACCGGAGAACCCAGATGGAAACCCACACGGACACGGGGAGAACATGGAAACTCCACCCAGATGGGGATTCGAACCGAGAATCCCTAGCACTGAGAGGAGAACATGCCAACCACTAAGCCACCATGCCGTCCGCAACAAATCCATCCATCCATCCATTATCTACCGCTTAATCCTCTATTAGGGTCGCGGGGGGTTCCCCATGCTCATCCAGGGGAGAACGTTTCAGGTGCTGGGCAGATACACCCAGAACAGGGCGCCAATCTATCACTGGACACACACTCACTCACACAGACACACTCTATATGGGTCAATTTGGAGAACTCAATTGACCTTGATCCATGTTTTTGGACTGTGAGAGGAAACCAGAGAACCCGGAGGAAACCCACGCGGACACGGGGAGAACATGGAAACTCCACCAGATTGGGATTCGAACCGGGAATCCCTAGTGCTGAGAGGAGAACATGCTAACTACTAAGCCCGCACCAAATCTATTATTGAATAATTTGTTAGCTATTTTAAACAAAACAGTGAAATGACATTTAAGGATACTATCTTGGGATTTGAAAAACACTGACTCATCCATCCATTATCTTCCGCTTTATCCTCTATTAGGGTTGCGGGTGGAGGGGGGGTTCCCCATGCCCATCCAGGGGAGAACGTTTGGGGCGCTGGGCAGATACACCCAGGACAGGACACCAGTCTATAACTGGACACACACTCACTCACACAGACACACTCTATATGGGGCAATTTGGAGATCTCAATTGAACAGAAACGCACAAAGACACGAAGAGAACATGGAAATTCCACCTAGATTGGGATTCGAACCTGAATCCCCAGCAATGAGAGGAGAACGTGCTCACCACTAAGCCACCACCATATTATATCCAACCATTATCTTCCGCTTTATCCTATATTAGGGTCGCGGGGGGGGGTTCCCCATGCCCATCCAGGGGAGAACATTTCGGGCGCTGGGCAGATACACCCAGGACGGACACCAATCTATCACTGGACACACACTCACTCACACAGACACACTCTATATGGGGCAATTTAGAGATTTCAATTGACTTGATCCATGTTTTTGGACTGTGGGAGGAAACCGGAGAACCCGGAGGAAACCCACACGGACATGGGGAGAACATGGAAACTCCACCCAGATTGGGATTCGAACCTGGATTCCCAGCACTGAGAGGAGAACATGCTACCCACTACACCACCACCATTTTATTTATATATTAATAATGCATTTACTTTGTCTAAGTTTAATTCTTTAGTTTATTTAAACCTGTTGTATGGCCAATATCGGGTCCATAAAGGGGAAATCGGGATTAGTGGCCACTAGTAAAAGTTTTTTTTGGAATTACAAAACATAAAATCTGCATAATTGATGGTAGTTAGTATTTATTAGGGGTGAGCTGCAATATTCGCTGATTCGACGATTCGATTCGGAGAACCGTAGTCGACTATGAACCTCATAGTCGAATGTACCATTTTGACCACATGGGGGTGCCCATGGCTGCTGCTAAGCATTAGTTTTTACATGAAATGTCTTTGTTTTCGTTATATATATAGCCTTTTGTCAAATATAATCATCATAATCATCATAACATCATAAAAGGTTTTCTTTTGTTAGAAAAACAAGTAAAATATATTTTTAAAAATCTTTTTTTTAAAAACTATGCTTATAGCGCCATCTTGTGGTGAAATTTTAACTGATTCGACTATCAGTCGACTGTAGGGAAAATCTGACGAATCAGATTCGACTACGAAAATTTGTAGTTGAATACAGCCCTAGTATTTATTAATGCCTCTGGTTTTACAATGCGATGTCCATAATGGCATAAAGGGTGTAGTGGGTAGTTGGGCAGCAGGCATTGACCATACAGTGAACGTGCTACTGTAAAAAGAATTAATTAAAGTAAATGAATTAGTGGCCGTGCGGCACGGTGGCTTAGTGGTTAGCATGTTCTCCTCTCAGCGCTAGTGATTTCCGGTTCGAATCCCAATCTGGGTGGAGTTTCCATGTTCTCCCCGTGTCCGCGTGGGTTTCCTCCGGGTTCTCCGGTTTCCTCCCACAGTCCAAAAACATGGATCAAGTCAATTGAATTCTCAAAATTGCCCCATATAGAGTGTGTCTGTGTGAGTGAGTGTGTGCCCAGCGATGGATTGGCGCCCTGTCCTGGGTCTATCTGCCCAGCGCCCGAGTCGCTCTCCCCTGGATGGGCATGGGGAACCCCACTGTGACCCTAATAGAGGATAAAGCGGGAGATAATGAATGAATGAATGAATGAATTAATGAATGAATGAATTAATTAATTAATGGCCACTAGTAAAAAAATATTTTGGAATTAAAAAACATAAAATCTGCATAATTAATGGTAGTTAGTATTTATTAATGCCTCTGGATTTACAATGCGATGTCCATAATGGCATAAAGGCTTAAGTGGGTAGTTGGGCAGCAGGCTTTGACCATACAGTGAACATTCTACTGTAAAAAGAATTAATTAAATGAAATTAAATGAGAGTCCAAGCTCACCCTGATGTAGAAATCTCCGTTCTGATCTCCCGAGCGGATGCGGAAGGTGTTGTAGGCTCCAGGGTAAACACTGGTGGCCTGGATTTGAAATATGTCAGAGGGCACAGATCGTTCGGATGTGATGCTCATGTAGCGATGTACAATGGAGAACGGTAAATCTCGACAGCCTGACTTAGTGACAGGACACACACAGCGACTAGAGAGGAAGGGGTAGACGAGATGGATGTATTAGTCAACAGCATCAACTGAAATAAATAATAAATGTAAAAATAAGTAACTAATGAAACAATAACACAATAAAAGAAAGGAAGTTTTATATCAAAGTGGCAGAAATCACAATCCTAGACAACAGCCCATCCATTATCTTCCGCTTTTTCCTCTATTAGGATTGCGGGGGGGGTTCCCCATGCCCATCCAGGGGAGAACGTTTCGGGTGCTGGGCAGATACACCCAGGACAGGGCGCCAATCTATCGCTGGGCACACACTCACTCACACAGACACACTCTATATGGGGCAATTTGGAGAACTTAATTGACTTGATCCATGTTTTTGGACTGTGGGAGGAAACCCACGCAGAAACGGGGAGTATATGGAAACTCCACTAAGGTTGGGATTCGAACCGGGAATCCCTAGCGCTGAGAGGAGAACATGCTAACCACCGTGCCGCCCTAGACAACAGTCTATACCACATATGAGTTAACATTCAGACACCTTTCAGTTAAAAGAAGATAAGTTAATTATACTAAAATAAATCGGAAAACGAACAAGCACTTAAAACAATTATATAGTAAAACTAACAGTGCTTCAGTGGCTTAGTGGTTGACATGTTCTCCTCTCAGCACTAGGGATTCCTGGTTCGAATCCCAATCTGGGTGGACTTTCCATGTTCTTTCCGTGTCCACGTGGGTTTCCTCCGGGTTCTTCGGTTTCCTCCCACAGTTCAAAAACATGGATCATGTCAATTGAATTCTCCAAATTGCCCCATATAGAGTGTGTCTGTGTGAGTGAGTGTGTCCAGTGATAGATTGGCGTCCTGTTCTAGGTGTATCTGCTCAGCGCACGAAACGTTCTCCCCTGGATGGGCATGGGGAACCCCCCCCCCCCCCGCAACCCTAATAGAGGATAAAGCGGATGATAATGAATGAATGGATTTGCCATAGTAGAAATATAATGCAGTGTTGGAGTAGATACCTAGAAAACGTGATTTAAGCTTTACCACATTAATTACCAAACCATCAATTACATAACAAAGTGCTCCACATAATAATAGTAGTGTGTGTGTGTGTGTGTGTGTGTGTGTGTGTGTGTGTGTGTGTGTGTGTGTGTGTGTGTGTGTGGTAAGCAGAATTACTCACTTGTTGGATATTTGAACATAAGGCTCCTGACAGGGGTTTGTATCAACACACTGATGACTTCCATGTGTATTTATACACGTCTGAGCTTCAGTGCACTGGTGGGTGCCTGTTTCACACTCATTAATATCTAAAGAAAAGAAAACACACACGAATCATGGTGTGAGACAGAATAAAAGGACTAAATCTTTGGAAGAACATCTGGTGTACGTCTACAATCCAAAGTATTCTGTAAAAAAAAAAAAAAAGAAAGCTTTGGAGAGCAAGGGCAACAATAAAGAACCAAATAATGTTATAGAACAATAATCAAAAACACCAAGCTAGATTTATTTATACACGGTTCTATCACACATACAGTACAGAAGCTTTGATACCTCATTCATTAAGTATTGATATTTATATAAATATAATATTAATTAGTGTAAAAATAACCGAAAATTATTCTGCATTTCTTAGGATGTTGTCTGAGCACCAGTTAATAAAGGGGTTGGCATCACATATTATATATATATATATATATATATATATATATATATATATATATATATATATATATATATATATATATATATAATATATATAATAAATATATTAATAAGTATAAATATATATATACTGTATATATATTTTATCCATCCATCCATTATCTTCCACTTTATCCTCTACTAAGGTCGTGGTGGGGTTCCCTATGATCAACCAGGGAGAACGTTTAGGGCAGATACACCCTGGACAGGGTGCCAATCTATCGCTGGGCACTCACTCACTCACACAGAAAAACACACTCTATATGGGGCAATTTGGAGAATTCAATTGACCTTGATCCATGTTTTTGGACTGTGGGAGGAAACCGGAGAACCCGGAGGTAACCCACATGGACACGGAGAGAACATGGAAACTCCACCCAGGATTGGGATTCGAACCGGGAATCCCTAGCGCTGAGAGGAGAACATGCCAACCACTAAGCCACCGAGGCACCCCATTACAAATTATTACATTAGAAATAATTGGTCTACCCAAACCCCAAAACACAAATGGGGTTTTGACCATATTATTGTGTTACATGCATGAAAACTAAAAATAAATCTTCTTAAAAAGAATTGTAGACTACATTAATTAAAAAAATATATAAAGGAAAAGGTGGTTTAGCATGTTCTCCTCTCAGCACTGGAGCTCCAGATTTGAATCCCCATCTTGCTCCAAATTGCCCCATATAGAGTGTGTCTGTGTGAGTAAGTGTGTGCCCAGCGATAGATTGGCGTCCTGTCCTGGGTGTATTTGCCCAGCGCCCGAAACATTCTCCCCTGGATGGGCATGGGGAACCCCCCCGCGACCCTAGTAGAGGATAAAGCGGAAGAAAATGGATGGATGGATTTATGGATGGATGGATGGATGGATGAATTCTCCAAATTGCCCCATAAGGTGTTTGTTCCTGTGTGTGTGAAACGTTCTCCCCTGGGTGGACATAGAGAACGCCCTCCACAACCTTAGTAGAGGATTAAGCAGAACTTCATCCGTCCATTATCTTCCGCTTTATCCTCTATTAGGGTCGCGGGGGGGTTCCCCATGCCCATCCAGGGGAGAACGTCTCGGGTGCTGGGCAGATACACCCAGGACAGGACGCCAATCTATCACTGAGCACACTCACTCACACACACACACACACACACACACACTATATGGGGCAATTTGGAGCATTGAATCCATGTTTTTGGACTGTGGGAGGAAACCCACGCGGACACGGGGTGAACATGGAAACTCCACCCAGATTGGGATTCGAACCTGAATCCCCAGTGCTGAGAGGAGGACATGTTAACCACTAAGCCACCGTGCCGCCCTAAGAGGAACTTGAGGAATGAATGAATAAATAAAGGAAAGGAGTGAGTGCAGAATCTGACCTTGGCATAAGCGAGTCCCCAAGATCTGGTAACCCTCTGGACAGATACATGAGAACTTCCCCGGTTCGTTGACACACTGGTGCTGGCAAAGGAAGTTAGTGAAACTACACTCATCTATATCTGCAAAAACAAGACACATGGGCGGGGCAAGAAGCAAAGTAAGTGTTGTTGTCCATTTTAGCATCTCTAATGTGTACCTCAGAACACCCACCGTTGCATGTGAATCCATCCGACCCCAGTTCGTAACCTTGTTCACATCGACACAGAAACGTGCCATAGGTGTTATAACACCTCTGACTACAGGGGGCGCCCATGTTACACTCGTCGACATCTAAAGGCACAAGGTCATATCACAAATTACAGGGTTGGGGTGAAAAGAGATTAGCACGTTGTAGCCAAATGGTCCATGTTTGAATATTAACTCTATTTATTATTTAGTTGATTTCAAATATGGCAGTAGTCCCAAAAGCATACATGTATGTGTAAATGTAAATGAACAGTTAAATAAACGTTCTAAAATTTGAATATTGAACAAAACAAGGCATGGAGCCCATATTCAACAACAGGGTGTCTAGGTATTCATTAAAATAGCATTATTATTTGTAGTAGTAATAGTATAATTTATTCATTCATTCTTTATCTTCTGTTTTTTCCACTATTAGGGTTGCGGGGAGGGGGGGGGGGGTCCCCATGGCCATCCAAGGGAGAACGTTTCGGGTGCTGGGCAGATACACCCAGGACAGGACGCCAATCCATCACTGGGCACACACTCACTCACACAGACACACTCTATATGGGGCAATTGGAGCATTCAATTGACCTTGAGCCATGTTTTTGGACTGTGGGAGGAAACCGGAGAACCCGGAGGAAACCCACGCGGACACGGGGAGAACATGGAAACTCCACCCAGATTGGGATTCGAACCAGGAAACTTTAGTGCTGAGAGGAGAACCTCCTAACCACTATGCCACCATTCCGCCCTGGTAAGTTAAGTAAAGCAATATAATTTGTAGGGCGGCACGGTGGCATAGTGGTTGGCATGTTCTCCTCTCAGCGCTGGGGATTCCCGGTTCGAATCCCAATCTGGGTGGAGTTTCCATGTTCTCCTCGTGTCCACATGGGTCCACATGGGTTCTCCGGTTTCCTCCCACAGTCCAAAAACATGGCTCAAGGTCAATTGAATTCTCCAAATTGCCCCATATAGAGTGTGTGTGTCTATGTGAGTGAGTGTGTGTCCAGTGATAAATTGGTGTCCTGTCCTGGGTGTATCTACCCAGCACCCGAAACGTTCTCCCCTGGATGGACATGGGGAACCCCACGCCCCCCCCAGCGACCCCAGTAGAGAATAAAGCGGGAGATAATGAATGAATAAATAAATAAAAGGATTTTCCACAAGCTTAAAATTACAAACTAGACCACAAACAGCGTAAAGGAGCCAAACGTTGGCTTGGACTACACTACGCATGCTAGTCACAAGTTACTCATTAGGCAGAATTAAAAGGATAGACTGCAATTAACTCTAAATTAGAACTCCCACTCATGTGAACATGCAATTGTAAAAAAAAAATAATAATAAATGACTCACAATCTCGCCCTCTGTGAAAACTCGTGTAGGTTGCCCCCTCTATACAGTATCTTGTATACATTTATTTAACTTTATGGTCCTCAGTTAGGGCACTTTAGACATGTTTATTAATGATAAATGGGTTTTGAATACAGTAGTCGGGCGGCACGGTGGCTTAGTGGTTGGCATGTTCTCCTCTCAGCTCTAGGGATTCCAGGTTCGAATCCCCATCTGGGAGGATTCTCCATGTTCTCCCCGTGTCTGCGTGGGTTTCCTCCGGGTTCTCCGGTTTCCTCCCACAGTCCAAAAACATGGATCAAGTCAATTGAATGCTCTAAAATGCCCCATATAGAGTGTGTCTGTGTGAGTGTGTGCCCAGTGATAGATTGGCGTCCTGTTCTGGGTGTATCTGCCCAGCGCCCGAACCGTTCTCCCCTGGATGGGCATGGGGAACCCCCCCCCCCCCTGCGACCCTAATAGAGGATAAAGCAGAAGATAATGAATGAATGAATACAGTAGTCATGAGTGGCTCAGCTGGGGGTCCCCTTAAAATAAAAAAAACTCTGTTTGACGCAAGATAAACGGACTGTCAGGAATAATGCGTCCTCGTATTTTGGAATACCACACTAATTGCTCCCATATGCTGCCTCAGCGTTCCTCGTTCACCTAATTGGAGGTGTTCCAGAGGGTTGGATTAACATTTCCAACTTTGGAAACGCCATTATGTAGGATTGATATAATGAGAGTTTGGGAGTCTGGCTTTCCAAATGAAGTGTGTGTGTGTGTGTGTGTGTGTGTGTGTGTGTACAGTATGCCTGGATGTGGAGGATGGCCTATGACTCAGGGCATGGCACTGGCATGGCTATGTGAGGGGGTGGCAGCATGTGGGCACACTTACCGATGCAGGAGCGATTGTTGCCTGCCAGCTGGAAACCAGGCTCGCACTGGCAGGAGAACGAGCCGGGCACATTAACACAGCGGTGCTGGCAGTACCGGTACCGACACTCATCGATGTCTAACAAACGTAAGAAGAAAAGTTCGGCTGAGTAACGCAATCCATCTATTTATTTCACCTCCTTTATATTTGTCCTAAAAAATGTTCCGGATCATTCTCATCCTCTTGTTAAGTATGTAAATTTAACACCCTTAAAAAAGATGAGGGCGGTACGGTGGCTTAGTGGTTAACATGTTCTCCTCTCAGTGCTGGGGATCCAGGTTCGAATCAGAATCAGAATCGCCTTTATTGTCATTATAATTTCCATGACAATGAAATTTGGGTGCAACTCCAAGGTGCTAGAAAGAAACATAAAGCCATATAAAAAAACAATATAATACTATGTGAGGCGGTACGGTGGCTTAGTGGTTAGCATGTTCTCCTCTCAGTGCTAGGGATTCCCGGTTCGAATCCCAATCTGGTTGGAGTTTCCATGTTCTCCCCGTGTCTGCGTGGGTTTCCTCCGGATTCTCCGGTTTCCTCCCACAGTCCAAAAACATGGATCAAGTCAATTGAGTTCTCCAAATTGCCCCATATAGAGTGTGTCTGTGTGAGTGAGTGTGTGCCCAGCGATAGATTGGCGTCCTGTCCTGGGTGTATCTGACCAGCACCCGAAACGTTCTCCCCTGGATGGGCATGGGGAACCCCCCCCCGCAACCCTAATAGAGGAGAAAGTGGAAGATAATGGATGAATGAATATAATACTATGTGTGAATAAATTTAAGTAAAAATGAAATATAAGGTATAATATATACACTATATATTGATATATATATATATATATATATATATATATATATATATAGAAGAGAGAGATATGAAAATGTGTATGGATGAGTGTGTGTAAGTGGAATATTAAGGAATAAGGAATATGTATTTACATATTGCATGTAATGTCTTCATTGTGAACAATTTGCACCTACTTATATACATGAATGGTGTCACAGTAGTGAATCCCAATCTGGGTGGAGTTCTCCCCGTGTCCGCGTGGGTTTCCTCCGGGTTCTCCGGTTTCCTCCCACAGTCCAAAAACATGGATCAAGTCAATGGAATTCTCCAAATTGCCCCATATAAAGTTTGTGTGAGTGAGTGTGTGTCCAGTGATAGATTGGTGTCCTGTCCTGGGTGTATCTGCCCAGCACCCGAAACATTCTCCCCTGGATGGGCATGGGAACCCCCCCCTCCCCACGACCCTAATATAGGATAAAGCTGAAGATGGATGGATTAAAATAATTCACGTTAAATCATATTTTTATTGCTGTTTTTGTTCCTCACAATTGTTCATCGTCGACGACACATGAATCCATTTAAAAATGACAAATTAATTAATTAGTGGTAAGCATGTTCTCCTCTCAGCGCTAGGGATTCCCGATTCGAATCCCCATCTGGGTGGAGTTTCCATGTTCTCCCTGTGTCCGCGTGGGTTTCCTCCGGGTTCTTCAGTTTCCTCCCACAGTCCAAAAACATGGATCAAGTCAATTGAGTTCTCCAAATTGCCCCATATAGTGTGTGTCTGTGTGAGTGAGTGTGTCCAGTGATAGATTGGCATCCTGTCCTGGGTGTATCTGCCCAGCGCCCGAGACGTTCTCCCCTGGATGGGCATAGGGAACCCTCCCCCCGCGACCCTAATAGAGGATAAAGTGGAAGATAATGGATGGATGGGTTTCAACGCTGTACGAAATAAAAAAAGACGTTTTTTACCAATGCACTCTGCTCCCACTTTCCGGTATCCACCCGGGCACTGGCAGGTGAAGGAGCCCTCCGTGTTGAAGCACTCCTGGCTGGGCAGACAGTCGTGTACTTCCCGTTCACACTCGTCAACATCTACAGATACATAGACTTCTGTGAGAGCATGACAAAAATATTCCCCTAAATATTCCCCACTTTCCTAATCACTGCAGTGCTATTTCCTTATTGCATCAGTTAAGCAACTGATTTATAGCTAACAGCCTGAATAAATAAAGGAAATACTAGCTGGGTGACTGTGCAGAGTGCTGACTAATGCAACTACAGTGTGCATTAATGAGATCTTGACTGCTGATAGCAGCTGAGAAATCTTAGCTTAGAAATCCCATCCCCTCCACCTCCTGCAGATCAACTCCCACAGCCGGCCCTGAACCTTTTATATATAGTGTATATATATATTCTTAAATAAATTTTATATACTGTACATATATTATATTTATAGTTCAAATATTCTATATTATATTTATATTTGTATTTGTATATATATATATATATATATATATATATATATATATATATATATATATATATATATATTCATAGTTGCATATTATTATAGTTTACATATCTATATACTGTATTTTTTAATATATATATATCATTTTCTTCTTTAAAGGTGGCACCGTGGCTTAGTGGTTGGCATGTTCTCCTCTCAGCGCTGGGGATTCAGGTTCGAATCCCCATCTGGGTGGAGTCTCCATTTTCTCCCCGTGTCCGTCTGGGTTTTCTCCGGGTTCTCCGGTTTCCTCCCACAGTCCAAAAACATGGATCAAGTCAATTGAGTTCTCCAAATTGCCCCATATAGAGTGTGTCTGTGTGAGTGAGTGTGTGTCCAGTGATAGATTGGTGTCCTGTCCTGGGTGTATCTGCCCAGCGCCCGAGACATTCTCCCCTGGATGGGCGACGTTCTACCCTGGATGGCCGACCCTAATATAGAATAAAGCGGGAGATAATGAATGAATAACTTTAAAATAACAGGGTCATTCCGTGACCCATAATTTCATTCTTATCTCATGTACCATGTGATATTAATGATAATAAAATTTATTTTATATACTGTATATACATATATTTAAATATTATATTTATAGTTATATATATATATATATATTATATATATATTCCATGTCCTCCCCGTGTCCGTGTAGGTTTCCTCCCACAGTCCAAAAACATGGATCAAGTCAATTGAATTCTCCAAATTGCCCCATATATAGTGTGTCTGTGTGAGTGAGTGTGTGTCCAGTGATAGATCGGCATCCTGTCCTGGGTGTATCTGCCCAGCGCCCAAAATGTTCTCCCCTGGATGGGCATGGGGAACCCCACCGTGGCCCTGATATAGGATAAAGCAGAAGATAATGGATGGATGGATATTATATATAATCATAGTTGTATATTATTATATTTCACATATCTACGTATATATATCACATATACTGTATTTAAAAACTTTATCTCATTTTCTTCTTTAAAATTTAATTTTAATTTGTAACTTTAAAATAACAGGGTAATCGGGGTCTGTGACCCATACTTTCATCTTATCTTATGTACCACATGTGATATTAATGATAATAATATTTTCTTTAATCTTATATCTTGAAAACCTCCTTCATGCCATTTATACCACCTGTTTTCCAATTTCAATAATTTTCATAACTCACAATAATGTGCTCAATCCACCTGTAAATTAACACCCATGTGTTCCTGAGTATACGTACCCACACAGCTGTTCCCATGAGCCTCAAAGCCATTGGGGCAGGGGTTGTAGGTCGGGCTAGCAGGGGGGATCTGGTTAGGGGGTTCCGCGGGAGGAATGACTGAGGCGGAGCGCGGGAGACATAAGTAGCCGCCGTAATGGTTGAAGCACTTCATCTCCCCCTTACATGCTTCTGGGATGGTTTCACATTCATTTATGTCTGTCAGAGAAATAAGAAAAGCAAAATGAGAATATGGTAATGTTTTCGGTAAAGATTTTAGTAGAACCTTGGTCCATTAAAACTAAGTAGGATAGAAGTATATAGAAGTATAGTCAAATAGAAGTAAATTAGTGAATTATGGTGTGAATAATAGTCACTACAACAACTGATGTTTTGATTTTGGGTCTGTCATTGAATACACCTCATTACATTAATGGACAACCAGTCGGAAAAGAGTAGAGAGTCCTCTCTGGGTCAGGGATCAGATCTTGCCTCAAGTGGAGGAGTTGACGTATCTCGGGGTCTTGTTCACAAGTGATGGTAAGATGGAACGTGAGATTGACAGACGGATGGGGGCGGGGTCAGCAGTGATGTGGACCCTATACCGGTCTGTTGTGGTGAAGAAGGAGCTGAGCCACAAGGCAAGGCTCTCGATTTACCAGTCGATCTACGTTCCAACCCTCACCTATGGTCATGAGCTTTGGGTAATGAGATATGAGCCAATACAAGCGGCCGAAATGGGTTTTCTCCGCAGGGTGGCTGAGCTCTCCCTTAGAGACAGAGTGAGAAGCTCGGTCATCCGGAAGAGACTCGGAGTGGAGCCGCTACTCCTCCACATCAAAAGGAGCCAGTTGAGGTGGTTCAGGCATCTGATAAGAATGCCTCCTGGGCGCCTCCCTAGGGAGGTGTTCCAGGCAAGTCCAGCTGGAAGGAGACTCCGGGGAAGACCCAGGACACGCTGGAGGGATTATATCTCTCAGCTGGTCTGGGAACGTCTCGGGGTTCCCCCAGTCGAGCTGGTGCAGGTGGCTGGGGCGAGGCGGTCTGGGTCTCCCTACTTCGGTTGCTGCCCCCGCGACCCGAACCCCGGACAAGCGGAAGATAATGGATGGACATTAATGGGGGTTCAGTGCATTGCTTTGTACATGGACGCTACAGAACGCACAGATGTTGACTTATATAAAAATACAAATCTACTTGAGTGCCATAAAGAATAAAGAGGTAAATGATATAGACTTTTACCTTTATAATATAGACTTAATATAGACTTTAATATTCATTCATCCATCCATTATCTTTCACTTTATCCTATATTAGGGTCGGGGGGGGTTCCCCATGCCCATCCAGGGGAGAACGTCTCGGGCGCTGGGCAGATACACCCAGGACAGGGCGCCAATCCATCGCTGGGCACACACTCACTCACACAGACACACTCTATATGGGGCAAATTTTGAGAATTCAATTGACTTGATCCATGTTCTTGGACTGTGGGAGGAAACCGGAGAACCCGGAGGAAACCCACACAGACATGGGGAGAACATGGAAACTCCACCCAGATGGGGATTCGAACCGGGAATCCCTAGCGTTGAGAGGCAAACGTGCTAACCACTAAGCCACCGTGCCGCCCGTATAGTTAATTACTGGGTTTAATTATTTTTCATGCCAATAAAGCTTCTCATAAGTTGTTTTTGATTCAGCAGAATAGTTATACAGATAAGTACAGAATAATGTACAGAAGAGTACTTCAGTTTTCCCAACAGCCGAGTTAGGATAACTAGTATAGAAGGGAATTGGTGAATTATGGTGTGTATAATAGTCACTGCAACAACTGGTGTGACATAAAGAATAAAGAGGTAAATGATATAGACTTTTACCTTTATAATATAGACTTCGATATAATATAGATAATATAATATAGAATGGGGCGGCACGGTGGCTTAGTGGTTAGCACGTTTGCCTCTCAGCGCTAGGGATTGCCGGTTCGAATCCCCATCTGGGTGGAGTTTCCATGTTCTCCCCGTGTCTGCGTGGGTTTCCTTCGGGTTCTCCGGTTTCCTCCCACAGTCCAAAAACATGGATCAAGTCAATTGAATTCTCAAAATTGCCCCATATAGAGTGTGTCTGTGTGAGTGAGTGTGTGCCCAGCGATGGATTGGCGGCCTGTCCTGGGTCTATCTGCCCAGCGCCCGAGATGTTGTCCCCTGGATGGGCATGGGGAACCCCACCGCGACCCTAATAGAGGATAAAGCGGGAGATAATGAATGAATATAGAATGATATAGACTTTTACCTTTGCAGTGTTGAGACTGTGGATCCCAGTGATAGCCGTCTGTGCATTCCTGCAGTTTATAAATACAATGCTTACACCCTTTACACCTCCACACATTCGTGTCATTTTCATGTAAAAGTTAAAGATAAGAGTAAAGAGAGAAAGTGGGAAACGCTCTCCTTACCGTGTATGTGTCACTTTCTGTGGGAGGCTGTGAAATTGCATGGTGGAGGATCACGGAGGCACAGACACACAAAATCGAAGCACATAGTGACCACATCCTCGCACAGACACACTTATGTTAGCCCTTCAGAGCACAATGGAACCTCACAAGTACACGCTCACACACAAAAGCACACTCTGGCACAGCGGCTCCAAACGAGAACAGCAACTGGGTTGAATATCACATGGAACCTGCAAGAGAAATGCAGAACAAGAAGAACCTTAGTTACTCCAATCCTTGGTTCCTTGTCAGCTTTTTTGCTTATATACATACACACACACATACACACACATATATACAATATCCATCCATCATCCTCCGCTTTATCCTCTATTAGGGTCGCGGGGGGGTTCCCCATGCCCATCCAGGGGAGAAAGTTTCGGGCAGATACACCCAGGACAGGATACCAATCTATCACTGGGCACACACTCACTCACACATACACACTCTATATGGGGCAATTTGGAGAACTCAATTGACTTAATCCATGTTTTTGGACTGTGGGTGGAAAACGGAGAACCTGGAGGATGCCCACGTGGACACGGGGAGAACATGGAAACTCCACCCAGATGGGGATTCGAACCGGGAATCCCTAGTGCTGAGAGGAGAACATGCTAACCATTAAGCCACCGTGCCGTCCTATATATATATCTATATAGTGAAACACACACATACACACATCACATATACACTGTGTGCAAAACCTTGTCTGAAGTTCTTCCAATATATATATACATACATACATACATACATACATACATACATACATACATAATACACACACACACACACACACACACACACACATATATATATATATTGGAAGAACTTTAGACAAGGTTTTGCACACAGTGTATATGTGATGTGTGTATTTCACTGTGTGATGTGTATATGTGTGTGTATGTGTGTGTATATGTGTGTTTCCCTCTGTGCTGTACATATGTGTGTATATGTGTGTGTGTTTCACTGTGTGATGTGTATATGTGTGTGTTTCACTGTGATGTGAATATGTGTGTGTATGTGTGTGTTTCCCTGTGTGATGTGTATATGTGTGTGTATATGTGTGTGTTTCCCTGTGTGATGTGTATATGTGTGGTGTATGTGTGTGTATATGTGTGATGTGTATATGTGTGTGTATGTGTGTGTATATGTGTGTGTTTCCCTGTGTGATGTGTATATGTGTGTGTATGTGTGTATATGTGTGTGTTTCCCTGTCTGATGTGTATATGTGTGTGTATGTGTGTGTATATATGTGTGTGTTTCCCTGTGTGATGTGTATATGTGTGTGTATGTGTGTGTATATGTGTGTGTTTCCCTGTGTGATGTGTATATGTGTGTGTATGTGTGTTCCCTGTGTGATGTGTGTATATGTGTATGTGTGTATGTGTATATGTGTGTGTTTCCCTGTGTGATGTGTATACGTGTGTGTATGTGTGTATATGTGTGTGTTTCCCTGTGTGATGTGTATATGTGTGTGTATGTGTGTGTATATGTGTGTGTTTCCCTGTGTGATGTGTATATGTGTGTGTATGTGTGTGTATATGTGTGTGTTTCCCTGTGTGATGTGTATATGTGTATGTGTGTATATGTGTGTGTTTCCCTGTGATGTGTATATGTGTGTGTATGTGTGTGTATATGTGTGTGTTTCCCTGTGTGATGTGTATATGTGTATGTGTGTATATGTGTGTGTTTCCCTGTCTGATGTGTATATGTGTGTGTATGTGTGTGTGTATATGTGTGTGTTTCCCTGTGTGATGTGTATATGTGTGTATGTGTGTGTATGTGTGTGTGTGATATATGTGTGTGTTTGTCCCTGTGTGATGTGTATATATGTGTGTATGTGGTATGTGTATATGTGTGTGTTTCCCTGTGTGATGTGTATATGTGTATGTGTGTGTGTATATGTGTGTGTTTCCCTGTGTGATGTGTATATGTGTGTATGTGTGTGTATATGTGTGTGTTTCCCTGTGTGATGTGTATATGTGTGTGTGTGTGGTATATGTGTGTGTGTTTCCCTGTGTGATGTGTATATGTGTGTATGTGTGTGTATGTGTGTGTATGTGTGTGTTTCCCTGTGATGATGTGTATATGTGTGTGTATGTGTGTGTATATGTGTGTGTTTCCCTGTGTGATGTGTATATGTGTGTATGTGTGTGTGTATATGTGTGTGTTTCCCTGTGTGATGTGTATATGTGTGTATGTGTGTGTATATGTGTGTGTTTCCCTGTGTGATGTGTATATGTGTGTGATGTATGTGTGTGTGTGATGTGTATGTGTGTTGTTTGTGTATATGTGTGTGTTTCCCTGTGTGATGTGTATATGTGTGTGTATGTGTGTGTATATGTGTGTGTTTTTCCCTGTGTGATGTGTATATGTGTGTGTATGTGTGTGTGTATATGTGTGTGGTTCCCTGTGTGATGTGTATATGTGTGTGTATGTATGTGTATATATGTGTGTGTTTCCCTGTGTGATGTGTATGTGTATATGTGTGTGTTTCCCTGTGTGATGTGAATGTATATGTGTGTGTTTCCCTGTGTGATGTGTATATGTGTGTGTGTGTGTGTGTGTGTGTTTCCCTGTGTGATGTGTATATGTGTGTGTGTGTGTATATGTGTGTGTTTCCCTGTGTGATGTGTATATGTGTATATGTGTGTGTTTCCCTGTGTGATGTGTATATGTATGTATGTGTGTGTTTCCCTGTCTGATGTGTATATGTGTGTGTATGTGTGTATATGTGTGTGTTTCCCTGTGTGATGTGTATGTGTGTGTATATGTGTGTGTTTCCCTGTGTGATGTGTATATGTGTGTGTATGTGTGTGTATATGTGTGTGTTTCCCTGTGTGATGTGTATATGTGTATGTGTGTATATGTGTGTGTTTCCCTGTGTGATGTGTATATGTGTGTATGTGTGTGTGTGTGTATGTGTGTGTTTCCCTGTGTGATGTGTATATATGTGTGTATGTGTGTGTGTATATGTGTGTGTTTCCCTGTGTGATGTGTATATGTGTGTATATGTGTGTGTATATGTGTGTGTTTCCCTGTGTGATGTGTATATGTGTGTATGTGTGTGTGTATATGTGTGTGTTTCCCTGTGTGATGTGTATATGTGTATGTGAATGTATATGTGTGTGTTTCCCTGTGTGATGTGTATATGTGTGTGTATGTGAATGTATATGTGTGTGTTTCCCTGTCTGATGTGTATATGTGTGTGTATGTGTGTATATGTGTGTGTTTCCCTGTGTGATGTGTATATGTGTGTGTATGTGTGTGTATATGTGTGTGTTTCCCTGTGTGATGTGTATATGTGTGTGTATGTGTGTGTATATGTGTGTGTTTCCCTGTGTGATGTGTATATGTGTGTGTATGTGTGTGTGTATATGTGTGTGTTTCCCTGTGTGATGTGTATATGTGTGTGTATGTATGTGTATCTGTGTGTGTTTCCCTGTGTGATGTGTATATGTGTGTGTATGTGTGTGTATATGTGTGTGTTTCCCTGTGTGATGTGTATATGTGTGTGTATGTGTGTGTATATGTGTGTGTTTCCCTGTGTGATGTGTATATGTGTGTGTATGTGTGTGTGTATATGTGTGTGTTTCCCTGTGTGATGTGTATATGTGTGTGTATGTATGTGTATCTGTGTGTGTTTCCCTGTGTGATGTGTATATGTGTGTGTATGTGTGTGTATATGTGTGTGTTTCCCTGTGTGATGTGTATATGTGTGTGTATGTGTGTGTATATGTGTGTGTTTCCCTGTGTGATGTGTCTATGTGTGTATGTGTGTATATGTGTGTGTTTCCCTGTGTGATGTGTATATGTGTGTATGTGTGTATATGTGTGTGTTTCCCTGTGTGATGTGTATGTGTGTGTGTATATGTGTGTGTTTCCCTGTGTGATGTGTATATGTGTGTGTTTCCCTGTGTGATGTGTATATGTGTGTATGTGTGTATATGTGTGTGTTTCCCTGTGTGATGTGTATGTGTGTGTGTATATGTGTGTGTTTCCCTGTGTGATGTGTATATGTGTGTGTTTCCCTGTGTGATGTGTATGTGTGTGTATGTGTGTATATGTGTGTGTTTCCCTGTGTGATGTGTATGTGTGTGTGTATATGTGTATATGTGTGTGTTTCCCTGTGTGATGTGTATATGTGTGTGTTTCCCTGTGTGATGTGTATATGTGTGTGTGTGTGTATATGTGTGTTTCCCTGTGTGATGTGTATATGTGTGTGTATGTGTGTATATGTGTGTGTTTCTCTGTGTGATGTGTATACAGTATGTGTATGTGAGTGTATATGTGTGTGTATGTGTGTGTGTATGTGTGTGTTTCCCTGTGTAATGGGTTAAATGTAAAGGACAAATCCATCTGTGTGTAAATACAGCTGGCTAAATAGACACTATATAACTTTAAATGCAACCATTGCAGTTGGCTCCCTCTAGTGGAAAACGATGAACTGCACACAGTCATTACTTCAACAAAATCAAGGGCGTCTTATTCATACATCATATATGAAGGCATTAACTGAGAAACTGGCAGCTGGCAAAGTGATGCCTTAGCGATCACAAACAGGGTTTAAATAGTGGAGTGGATCAAATATCGTCTGTTTAAACTCATTTAAGCTTTTAGTTCTCAGTTACGTGTTCCCGGTAAGAAAGAGGCCGGCCATTTCGAAGTAAAAGCCTGAATAAGTCCTGTATTTCAGGTCGCCAGCCCAAAGAATAAATAGAAAGTTAGCCAAACGTAACACTTCTAAAACTCTGGCCAGTGTAGCATTATGCCGTCAAACAGTTTGTGCCAGAGGGAAAAAAGCCCGGATCAGAACCACTGTCCTGCTAATTTAAGACACACACACACACACACACACACACACACACACACACACACAAACACAGACATTGAAAAGTTATCTTGACTTTCCTGAAACACATATGCGTTCAGTCACAGATAGTGTAGAGTTTGAATCAGTCCACTACGGTATTGTCGCAGACAAACAGAGATAAACAGCAAGCCGCAGTGTAACGTGCAAACGTGCTCGTTCTCTGACACATTCTGTTTTTCTTACGTCAGCCTCCTATAAATGTTGTGCATTTTGGCCCAAACCACAAGTGGTTGTTCATCATGACTTACAGTACGCATACGAAAACCTGGGCCGACCTCAGACACGAACGTGGTCAAATAAAAGGCTGAATGCACCAACATGTCTAAAGAAACAATTCAGAGGCATTTTTTTTATATATAAAACCTAACACTCAGACTTTATATCAGAAAAAATAAAATAAAATAAAAAATTATATATATATATATATATATATATATATATATATATATATATATATATATATATATATATATATATATATATATATATTTTCTTTGTGTAGCTGAAATCTTTAGGTGCAAATATATCCTCTATTAGGGTCGCGGGGGGGTTCCCCATGCCCATCCAGGGGAGAACGTCTCAGGCTGGGGTAGATACACCCAGGACAGGACACCAATCTATCGCTGGGCACACACTCACTCACACAGACACACTCTATATGGGGCAATTTGGAGAACTCAATTGACTTGATCCATGTTTTTGGACTGTGGGAAACCGGAGAACCCGGAGGAAACCCACGTGGACACGGGGAGAACATGGAGACTCCACCCAGATTGAGATTTGAACCGGAAATCCCCAGCGCTGAGAGGAGAACATGCTAAAGACTAAGCCGCCTGTGTGTGTGTGTGTGTGTGTGTATATACATACACACACACACACACACACACACATTGCAGTGTGTGTTATATATATAATTTAATGAATTATTTAAAAATAAAGCAAATATATTCAGAAAATAGGTAGTTCAGGACCTTCAATCTAATTGGCTGAGCCGTTTTTTGTCCAGCCATGACATTATTGACAATAATGCACACCTCTGAGCGCTTCACATGTATCAATGCATGAAATACATTCTTTAAAATCATATTACAGATTAATATAAACAGCAACACACACACATTGACACAACCGTGTTAAAATCATAAGGTCCAGATTAAGGTCCAGTGAGCTGATTGCTGACGATGTTTAATGAATCAAACCTTGTTTTTTTATTATTAAAGTGTAACCATTTTATAAAAGCAATAAGGAATTCGAGGTTGTGTATTATTATGAATAATAATAGTAACTACTAACACCTATTTTCCCTGTTTTATTTACAATAATGCACGCCATCACATGCCTTATTGTTTTAGTTTCACCAGTTCCCAAGATCATTCACCCAAACATAATATGTCATCTTTCCAAAACCCCGGCCAGACGGGCTCTGTGTTGAGTAAAGTGATGCAGAGATGAGAACCGATGGGTTGGGCAGAACCGTGTTAGGTACTAGTTGGAGGATGTATGGTGGTGAGGATAATTAGACTACCAGCATGCTTTAAGTGGCTGTTGGCTTTCTGGAATGCCACTGAAAAGGATGTGGGCAAATCTCGCTGCACGGGTCAGCCGGACTGCGGCTGAGTTTCTCAGAGGATCGGAAAACCCCGCAAAGTTCACTGAGGTGAGCAACGGCTTTACCCAAAAGGTTATTTTTATTACACAGTATTTTGCATAAATCTGAAGTGGAATTGTGATTTAAATATATATAAAACCTATAATCATCAAAGGTGGAAATTGGTTGCAATTACCATAAAGAACTTTGTATGCGGGCGGCACGGTGGCTTAGTGATTTAGCACGTTCGCCTCTCAGCGCTAGGGATTCCCAGTTCGAATCCCCATCTGGGTGGAGTTTCCATGTCCTCCCCGTGTCCGTGTGGGTTTCCTCCGGGTTCTCCGGTTTCCTCCCACAGTCCAAAAACATGGATCAAGTCAATTTAATTCTCCAAATTGCCCCATATAGAGTGTGTCTGTGTGAGTGAGTGTGTGCCCAGCGATGGATTGGCGCCCTGTCCTGGGTGTATCTGCCCAGCGCCCGAGACGTTCTCCCCTGGATGGGCATGGGGAACCCCACCGCGACCCTAATAGAGGATAAAGTGGGGGATAATGGATGAATTAATGAACTTTGTATGCGTCGCACGGTGGCTTAGTGGTTAGCATGTTCTCCACCTCTCAGCACTAGGGATGCCTGGTTTGAATCCCAGTCTGGGTGGAGTTTCCATGTTCTCCCCCTGTCCTGAATGAACTTTGTATGCGCCGCACGGTGGCTTAGTGGTTAGCATGTTCTCCTCTCAGCACTAGGGATGCCCGGTTTGAATCCCAGCCTGGGTGGAGTTTCCATGTTCTCCCCCTGTCCGTGTGGGTTTCCTCTGGGTTCTCCGGTTTCCTCCCACAGTCCAAAAACATGGATCAAGTCAATTGAATTTTCCAAATTGCCCCATATAGAGTGTGTGTGTGAGTGAGTGTGTGCCCAGCGATGGATTGGCGCCCTGTCCTGGGTGTATCTGCCCAGCGAATCTGCCCGAAATGTTCTCCCCTGGATGGGCATGGGGAACCCCCCCACGACCCTAGTTAAGGAGAACCCTAGTGGGTTTCCACCGGGTTCGCCGGTTTCCTCCCACAGTCCAAAAACATGGATCAAGTCATTTACATTTAGTCATTTAGCAGACGCTTTAATCCAAAGCGACTTACAAATGAGAACACCACAAGTCAGAAGCCATGGAGAAAACCAAATATACTGTAAATTCATCAAACCTGATTGTTATTTGATGCTGCGCCCCCCCCCCCCCCCACACACACACACACTTTTTTTTTTTTTTTTTTTTTTCTACATGTTAAAAAGATTCGCCTTCAGTAGTTTCTTAAAACTGTTTAGTGATTCTGCTTTACGGACGGAGTTGGGAAGATCGTTCCACCATTTTGCAGTGGTGAACGCCACGGAGTGAGAATGAGCTCCTCGGTGAAGTGGAATCGCCAGGCGGCGATCATCACTGGAGTGAAGTGAACAAGTCGGAGTCTATTTTGAAAAGATAGAGTGAAGGTAGGAGGGGGAAGATCCAGAAATGGTTCTGTAGGCCAGAGTCAGTGACTTGTACTGAATGCAGCAGCTACAGGAAGCCAATGGAGGGAATTGAGTGATGGAATGACATGAGTTCGCTTGGGCTGGTTGAACACGAGTCGGGCTGCAGAGTTTTAAATTAGTTGAAGAGGTCTGATTGTGGAAGCTGGGATACCGGCAAGTTTACAATAATCAAGCCGGGATAGGACTAGGGCTTGAACTAGCAGTTGGGTAGCATGTTCAGTCAAAAAGGGTCTGATCTTCCTTATGTTGTAAAGAAGGAATCTACAGGAACGGGCAGTTTTGATAACATGAACTATGAACTATTGTAAAACCAAGGTTCTGGACCAAATCGGTTGGGGAGATTGTGGAGCCGTCAATTTGGAAGGTCAGGTTGTGATGGATTGAGTGTTTAGCTGGGATTATGAGAAGCTCTGTCAATTGAATTCTCCAAAATGCCCCATATAGAGGGTGTTTGTGTGAGTAAGTGTCTGTCCAGTGATAGATTGGCGCCCTGTCCTGGATGTATCTGCCCAGCGCCCGAGACGTTCTCCCCTGTATGGGCATGGGAAACCCCCCCGTGACCCTAATATAGGATAAAGCGGAAGATAATGGATGGATGGATGTTAACCACTTTGTTTCTTTTCATAATTCCCATGTCTTCAAATTCAATTTCCAGAAAAGTGTACACATTTTTAAATAGTGCAATTAAAAATTATTTTTAATAAGTGCTACTATAAATGTTTAGACTTATTTTATAAATAGAATTAAGATCATTAGTGTCAATTTTCGTTGGCATTTTCTTTAATTTAATTCAATTAGGATTAAAACATTTATTACATTCCGCAGCGTCAATCAATCACATATTACTTAAATGCTGGGCCAGCGATAGATTGGTGTCCTGTCCTGGGTGTATCTGCCCAGCATCCGAAACATTCTCCCCTGGATGGGCATGTGGAACTCCCCCCCCCCCCCTCCCCAACCCTAATAGAGGATAAAGCGGAAGATAATAGATGGATGGATGGAGGAATGCTGGGCTTTATTATCAGCTCTAACTGCTTTTCTTGTCTGTTACTTTTGAGGTGTGGCCGGTTTCCTGGAGGTGTGGTCAGATCTTCATCCATGGTTCTGCTGAAGCACTGCAGCTACGACGATTACTGGATGGAACCTGGATATTAAATTGGACTGGAGGTCCTGCAGGACGTCCTCAATGGACTTACATATAGTTTTCCAGTTAGAGTTTTTCCATTTGTTAAATACGGGTCACATGACCATCACACAATCTGTACATGGCCGTCCTACACTGTTGATGCTGCCCGGCCCCTAAATGAGGTCGAATCCCTCACTGAGTCTTGGTCCTCACAAGGTTTCTTCCTTAAAATAACAACATAACAGGGAGTTTTTCCTTGCCACTGTCTCTTCGGCTTGCTCTTTGGGGGTTTAAAGGCTTATAACACTCTCTAGTTTTGTTCTATTGCGCTATAGAAAGATTTTTTTTTAACTTGACGTCCTCAATGGACTTCTATAGTTGTCCAATTGTTAAATACGGGTCACATGATCGTCACACTATCTGTACATGGCTGTCCTACACTGTTGATGCTGCCGGACGTTCAAGGTGGATGAGTCCCTCACTGAGTCTTGGTCCTCACAGGCTTATAACAAAAGCCTGTAAAGCTGCTTTGTGACGATGTACTATAGTAAAAAGCGCTCTATAAATAAATTACTTAAACTTGATGTCCTCAATGGACTTCTATAGTTGTCCAATTGTTAAAAACGGGTCACATGATCATCACACAATCTGTACATGGCTGTCCTACACTGTTGATGCTGCCAAACGCTCAAGGAGGACGAGTCCCTCACTGAGTCTTGGTCCTCCCAAGGTTTCTTTCTTAAAATAACATCATAACAGGGAGTTTTTTCTTGCCACCGTCGCTTCAGCTTGCTCTTTGGGGGTTTAAAGGCTATTAACTCTGTAACGCTGCTTTGTGACAATGTACTATAGTTACTATACAATGTACTATAATTACTGGAACTTGATGCCTTCAATAGACTTCTATAGTTTTTAAGTGTTAAATACGGGTCACATGATCACCACACAATCTGTACATGGCTGTCCTACACTGTTGATGCTGCCCGTTTTTTTCTTGCCACTGTCTCTTCAGTTTGCTCTTTCGGGAGTTAAAGGCTTATAACTCTGTAAAGCTGCTTTGTGACGATGTATTATAGTAAAAAGCGCTCTATGAATAAATTACTTGAACTTGGAACAGGGTTCACCTGTTAAAACTGTCTGTTTAGCAAAATATACAGCTTGTCTTGGTTTTGTCAGGATTTATTAGAAATCATACCTAAACAAACATCAACACTGAGAAATGCCCGCAAGACGTCTGGGACGAAATCTTCAGAAAGCCATAAATGAAAGTTTATGTTGTCCAAGAAAAAAAAGGTGGACTTTGAACAGCTCACGGCACTATTAAATATTATTATTAAAATGGAAACGAAAATACGGCCCAACCGCAATTAATCAGAGAAGCAAACGTTAAAAAAGCCGAGCTATGAAGCTGGAAGGATTCACGGTTTCACAGTGAATAAGACGAGACCAGACACTCAAAAAAACGCAACGCTGGTTTAATGGAAAAGAGACAAGAAGAAATGCAGACTCAGCAACTGTGGAAAAAAGTTTGGTCTGTTGAAACCAAATAATTATCCTTTTTGCTTTGCTACAAAGTTCTTCATTGGGGGAAACCCAACATGTCTCATTACCCTGAAAGTGACACCCCCATATTTAAAGATGGTGGTGACAGGGTCATAGTGTCTTTAATGCTAAAGGTTAATCTTAAACAGTATATGGTGGGGATGATAAAGTGCAAGGTGGTATTTTTTTAAAATCCCTTTTCACAGCTCTAAGACATATTACATTAGGACTGGACGTCTTATTGGACTTTCAGCATAAACATAGGCCTGAATTGCCAAAAAATTAATTCAGAAGAGAACTAAAAATTTGGGCTTCTTTGAAGTCGTACATTCAGTGAAATGAGTCAGAGTCTCCTTGACGAATACTGGCATGCCTTAAAAAGAAAAACAAGAGGTTGTGGAAGAGCGGCACGGTGGCTTAATGGTTAGCACGTTCGCCTCTCAGCACTATGGATTCCCGGTTCGAATGCCAATCTGGGTGGAGTCTCCATGTCCTCCCTGTGTCCACCTGGGTTTCCTCCGTGTTTTCCGGTTTCCTCCCACAGTCCAAAACATGGATCAAGTCAATTGAGTTCTCCAAATTGCCCCATATAGAGTGTGTCTGTTTGAGTGAGTGTGTGCCCAGTGATAGATTGGCGTCCTCTACTGGGTGTCCTAGACGTTCTCCCCTGGATGGGCATGGGGAACCCCCCCCACAACCCTAATAGAAGATAAAGCGGAAGATAATGGATGGATGGAAGAGGTTGTGGGAAAAATAAGGTATTCATATATTAATAAATAAAAGTTATGTTTTATGTTTAAAAATTGTTTAATTGTAAGTTTTTTGCTTAACTTTATCTTAACTTTGTGTTCCAGTGGTTTGTCACTCACTCAGTGGTTACTATTTAAAAAAGAACAAAAAAAGCAGATGCATGTCGCAAAAAAAAAAATCTAAATACTATTTTAATTTCTGTATTATAAAGTATTCTATCCATTATCTTCAGCTTTATCCTCTATTAGGATCGCGGAGTGGTTCCCCATGCCCATCCAGGGGAGAAGGTTTCGGGCGCTGGGAAAATACACCCAGGACAGGACGCCAATCTATCACTGGACACACACTCACTCACACAGACACACTATATGGGGCAATTTGGAGAACTCAATTGACTTGATCCATGTTTTTGGACTGTGGGAGGAAACAGGAGAACCCGGAGGAGACCCACGCGGACACGGGGAGAACATGGAAACTCCACCCAGATTGGCATTCGAACCGGGAATCCCTAGTGCTGAGAGGAGAACATGCTAACCACTGAGCCACCGTGCCACCCCGGCTTGTATTCATATATTAATAAATAAATGTTATGTTTATTGTAAAGCAGTGGGGGGAAAATTGTTTAATTGTAAGTATTTAAGTTCTCCGGTTTCCTCCCACAGTCCAAAAACATGGATACAGGGTAAATTCAATGCTCATAATTGCCCCATATAGTGCTTGTTTGTCTGCGAGTCTGCTGAGCACCTGAAACATTATCTCTGGATGGGCATGGGGCATGGGGCATGGGGCATGGGGCCCCCCCCCCCCCCCCCGCGACCCTAGTAGAGAATTAATGAGAAGATAATGAATGAATGAATGAATGAATAAATGAATGAATATTCAAAGTTGCACCCCAAGGCGAATATTTAAGAGTGAGGAAAAGAAATAACTTGATGCTGAATACAACACCCCGGACCCCAGCTTCAGGTTTTGGTTCATTAATCCTTTAATGGTGTTTACCCATCAGGTGTATTAGAAATACACAACTTACTTTTCTCATCTGTCTCTCACTTTTGCAAATGCAAAATGACCCGCAACCGATTGTGCAACTTGACCATATTCAGGTTGGTTTAGCTTACCTGTAGGACAAGCTGACATATTGAAACCCAAAAACTACTTTAGACAAATGGTATTGCCAATGTGTGAATGCTCAGTGTAAACTAGTGATGGGGTAGCCTTGGGCGACCTTATTTTCATTCTATAGTATAGTATTCCTGCCCAGCGATGGATTGGCGCCCTGTCCTGGGTGTATCTGCCCAGCGCCCGAGATGTTCTCCCCTGGATGGGCATGGGGAACCCCACCGCGACCCTAATAGAGGATAAAGCGGGAGATAATGAATGAATGAGTATAGTATTCCATCCATCCATTATCTTCCGCTTTATCCTATATTAGGGTCGCGGAGGGGGGCGGGTTCCCCATGCCCATCCAGGGAGAACGTTTCGGGCGCTGGGCAGATACACCCAGGACAGGACACCAATCTATCGCTGGACACACACTCACTCACACAGACACACTCTATATGGGGCAATTTGGAGAACTCAATTGACTTGATCCATGTTACAGGGAGTGGTAGCTCAGTGGTTAAGGTGTTGGGCTATCGATCTGAAGGTTGGGGGTTCAAATCCCAGGTCCACTGAAGTTACCAATGTGGGTCCTTGAGCAAGACCCTTAACCCTCATTGCTCCAGGGATGTTGTGATTAACCCTGTGCTCACCTTGTAAGTCGCTTTGGATAAAAGCGTCCAATAAATGACCAAATGTAAATGTAAATGTAAATGTTTTTGGACTGTGGGAGGAAACCGGAGAACCCGGAGGAAACCCACGTGGACACGGGGAGAACATGGAAACTCCACCCAGATTGGGATTCGAACCGGGAATCCCTAGAGCTGAGAGGAGAACATGCTAACCACTAAGCCACCGTGCCGCCCCTATAGTATAGTATTATATATAGTAATTTTATTTAAAAGGTTTAAGTTAACATTTCCTGTAATGAATGTAAAGCACAATGAAAGAAATAATGTATCATCTAAACTTAACAAAAGTCAACCCCAAATATCATGATACTCAGTTGCCCTCAGTAATGAACCAAATATTGTCTGTTCTGTAGCCTATTGGAAAAAAAGAAATGAACAAATAAACGAATTAACAATCAGCTATTGAAAGAAATCAATTAACTTATTAGCCAATTAACCAAAAAAATACCTCTTGTGTGAAATTGGACAATTGGTCAATTGGACACCGAGACATATGTGCCTGCTTTGCACACCGTGCAAAAGGCTTCCCATTTGTCTCGCCCCGGTCTGAAAGCGGGGAAACTCTTTTGTAAATCGTCGGTAAACATAGACTTGCACTTCGGCGTGTTGCTTGCGGACTGACACGCAGTGCCGTGTGCAGTGCACTAGTGCCTGGACATTTAATGGTCCAATGAAGGTAATTTAAAAAAGCAGGACATTTCCTCCGTCCATCCATTATCCTCCGCTTTATCCTATATTAGGGTCGCGGTGGGGTTCCCCATGCCCATCCAGGGGAGAACGTTTCGGGCGCTGGGCAGATACACCCAGGACAGGACGCCAGTCTATCACTGGACACACTCTATATGGGGCAATTTGGAGAACTCAATTGACCTTGATCCATGTTTTTGGACTGTGGGAGGAAACCGGAGAACCCGGAGGAAACCCATACGGACACGGGGAGAACATGGAAAATCCACCCAGATGGGGAATCGAACCGGGAATCCCCAGCGCTGAGAGGAGAACATGCCAACCACTAAGCCACCGTGGACATTTCCTCACTTTTTAAAGACGCCAGTGCTAAGGATTCCTGGTTCAAATCCCCATCTGGGTGGAGTTTCCAAGTCCTCCCCGTGTCCGCGTGGGTTTCCTCCGGGTTCTCCCGTTTCCTCCCACAGTCCAAAAACATGGATTAAGTCAATTGAATTCTCCAAATTGCCCCATATAGAGTGTGTCTGTGTGAGTGAGTGTGTCTACACCCTGTCCTGGGTGTATCTGTCCAGCGCCCGAAACGTTCTCCCCTGGATGGGCATGGGGAAACCCCCCCTCCCCCCCCTCCCCACAACCCTAATAGAGGATAAAGCGGAAGATAATGGATGGATGGAACCCGGGACGCCCAGGATAGGACGTGAAATAGGGACGTTTGGTCACCCTAGGGTAGCCGTGCTGCACATCACAACCTCTGTAAGAAGTAACGGGCTTGGATCGAGGATTCTAAAGATCATCTGATGATGAACAGATCCGCCGCCGTCCAACAAGAACTCAAACAGAGGGCATGGAAGGACCGGGCCAAATATCAGGGACGCCAAATAAAGGTTTGGAGCAGTAATAGAAGTAGTCTGTGTTAGTATAGTGGCCTACTGTTCTCAGCTGTTACGTCATATGTGCATTTAATTGTGTGTGTGTGTGTGTGTGTGTTATGACACCTGTGTTTCTTCAGGGGGCCAAAATGTTTTCCTAGGCCCAACTGCAAACACCCCCCGAGTGCCACAATGATTTCTGTGTATGCTAAATTTCAAGGAATGAAGGTGGGATCAGGGAATGTTAGTGGGTTGGAACAAAAGACAGACGTGCACATGCTCGCACGGCTCCCGGATCCACTTTCCCAAGCAGAAGCTGGTTTAATCAGTTGTCCGAGTGACATTCCCAACAGTTGGGAAAGGCAATTGGAACGTGTGGCAAGCCTCACGGCGTATAAGCAAACTAGAGATTGGGTAATAAACCCTAAGCGAGTCGGCTATCGTCTGGGCCCCTGACTCCCGGAGTGCTTCAGTCGAGTTTGCGCGAGGTCATTTGAGTTTCTTACCGGGGTAAAGTCGAGAGCGGGGCGGAGAATGAATGGTCCCGAGCAACGGGGTGAGCGTGACGTACGGAGCCCTTCAAAAAGCCTGGGAATGATTTGAGGAGTCGTATCTGCCCCGTCTAGCCCTCTCCCTTATTCCCTCCCTTACTGTACGTCTGCTTTCTCATCTTGGCCTACGTTTCCAGAGGGATGGGCGTCCCAGGATGCACTCCTGCATTCCCCCAAATTCAGCCCATGACCGTGTTGCATTCTAAACGTCAGATAGATTGAAAGTACTTACAGGACCCCTCTCTCCTGCGCCCGTCTCTTTCCTCCAGACCTCCCTCTTCCGGAATTCTCTGGGTCGAGTGTCCCTCCGTCTCCGTCTCCCCGCTCTGAGCCCGAGAGAGTGAAGAGCCGGACAGCTGGAGCACGAGCGTGTTCGGAGAAGAGAGCCGGCCCATTTCCGACCCCCCTCTAGGCCCCCTGTGAGGCCTTCCTCCGCCTTTCAGACACCCCCGCCTCACCCCCCAGGATGAAAATTCCTGGTCCGGAGCCCAAATTCCAAATCTGTCCGATTTGCCAGCGGAACAACAGCGCATAGATTCACACAGTCACCCACACATGAGCATTAAGGGCTAGAATGCACCTGGTTTCATTTAAACTGGCCCCCCCACGGCCTGCAACTCTCGCTCCATCCTCCACCCCCCACACCCCCCCTCTACCTAAACTCACCCCTCATTGCACCCATCTTTTTCACTCTGCCCCAGCGCTCCCTCTTACGCTGCAGATATTTATAGCCCGGGAGAGAGGCTGGTGGAATGTGGACGAAAAATCAGAACGTAGACTAAGATGAAGACGAGAAGACGTCTGTTTGGGGGAAAAAAAAAAAAAGCGCAAATTTTGAAACTGGAGATCCTCCTTATGAAAATAAAAATGTCTCGACGGGACGCAGTGTAGAGTGACACGGATTACACGCCGTGTTTAATAACGCCGCTGCAGACATGTGCTCAGTCACCGACTTTTTCACCCGCCAAACGGTCACCACGTCTAAAAATACCAAAAAAAAAAACAAATAACACAAAAATAGGGCCTCCGCATGGACTACGTTTGTAACTTACAACTTATTTGTGCGTTTAAATTGACCATTTACAACATGAGTCAACATGGAAGATCAAATTATGCATTAAGTACTTTAAACATGATATTCTAAAAGTCCGAGTCTATTTCGAAAACCACTGAATATTTATGTGCTAGTCCAAGTTTTTTAATTCATCCATCCATCATCTTCCGCTTTATCCTCTATTAGGGTCGCGGGGGGGTTCCTCATGCCCATCCAGGGGAGAACATTTCGGGCGCTGGGCAGATACACCCAGGACAGGACGCCAATCCATTGCACACACACTCTATATAGGGCAATTTGGAGAATTTACATGGATCGAGATTTAACTCGATCCATGTTTTTGGACTGTGGGAGGAAACCGGAGAACCCGGAGGAAACCCACATGGACACGGGGAGAACATGGAAACTCCACCCAGATTGGGATTCGAACCGGGAATTTCTAGCGCTGAGAGTGCCGTGCCGCCCCAAGTTTTTTTCAGTCATCCATTATCTTCCGCTTTATCCTCTATTGGGGTGGAGGGGGGGTTCCCCATGCCCATACAGGGGAGAACGCTTCGGGCGCTGGGCAGATACACCCAGGACAGGACGCCAATCTATCGCTGGGCACGCACTCACCCACACACACAGATACAGTCTATATGGGGCAATTTGGAAAATTCAATTGACTTGATCCATGTTTTTGGACTGTGGGAGGAAACTGGAGAACCCGGAGGAAACCCACGGGGAGAACATGGAAACTCCACCCAGATTGGAATTCGAACCGGGAATCCCTAGTGCTGAGAGGAGAACATGCTAACCACTAAGCCACCGTGCCGCCCCAAGTTTTTTAATAACTTAAAAAAATACATTTACATTACATTTAGTAGTCGCTGTTATCCAAGTATGGCAACTTGGTTGGAGTCAGAACACAGGGTTGGTACAGCATCCCTGGAGCAATGAGGGTTAAGGGTCTTGGTAACTTCAGTGGAGCTGGGATTTGAACCCACAGCCTTCTGATTGATAGCTCAACACCATAACCACTGAGTTACCGCACCCTACACCCTGCACCCTGCCCTATTAAAATGTCCAGGCATTTGAACTTATTTTTACACTAATAAAGATTTTTTTTCTGTCCATACAAACCCACAGAAGAATATTATTGAAAATAAATAGATTTAATAAATAAAAATCTCGTGGTTAGCATGTTCTCCTCTCAGCACTGGGGATTCCAGGTTCGAATCCCAATCTGGGTGGAGTTTCCATGTTCTCCCCGTATCCATATGGGGTTCCTCCGGGTTCTCCGGTTTCCTCCCACAGTCCAAAAACATGGAGTTCTCCAAATTGCCCCATATAGAGTGTGTCTGGGTGAGTGAGTGTGTCCAGTGATAGATTGGCATCCTGTCCTGGGTGTATCTGGGTACCCAATCATAGTAGAGGATTAAGAAGAAGATATTGATTGAATGAATGAATGAATGATCATTCTGTGCATAAATACACACAGATGAGTATTATTAAAAAGAAATAGATGAAATAAGGGCGGCACGGTGGCTTAGTGGTTTAGCATGTTCTCCTCTCAGCGCTAGAAATTCCCGGTTTGAATCCCAATCTGGGTGGAGTTTCCATGTTCTCCCCGTGTCCACGTGGGTTTCCTCCGTGTTCTCCGGTTTCCTCCCACAGTCTAAAAACATGGATCAAGTCAATTGAGTTCTCCAAATTGCCCCATATAGAGTGTCTGTGTGAGTGAGTGTGTCCAGTGATAGATTGGCGTCCTGTCCTGGGTGTATCTGCCCAGCGCCCGAAACGTTCTCCCCTGGATGGGCATGGGGAACCCCCCCCGCGACCCTAATAGAGGATAAAGCGGAAGATAATGGATGGATAGATGAAATAATCGCCACTCAGAGCTGAGGATTCCAGGTTCGAATCACAATCTGGGTGGGGTTTCCATGTTCTCGCCATATTTGTGTGGGTTTCCTCCCACAGTTGCAAAAAACAGGGATTTAAAGTAAATTGAATTCTCTAAATTGGGGTCTTGCTCAAGGACCTATTAGATTGATAGCTCATTGATAGCTACCACCCCAACAAAAAGCATTCGTTTATATAATAGTTCGACGAATATTAACTTTAAATACTTTTTTATTTCCAAAAATAAAATTCCAGAGAGGCCAGCCTGTGCTGTCCAATAAACGTTTACTACCGTCACATTACGATACGGACATCGCCTCGCCCCTTGCTTTCCCAAATGTCTGACAAACTGTGGCCCCCAAGTGCTCGTAAACCTTCCCAGGAGGCCACACACAGACCCCCATCCCACACCAGGCTTCTGAAAACAAACGGCGGTTGAACGGTTCAAAACAAAAGCGTGTGGTTAAGGGCACATGAAAGCGATGGCGCCCGCGATGATTGTACATGATTGCCGATGTCAAATAAAACCTAATCCACGAAGCGGCAACCCAAAGCATTCACGGTACGCTCAGAGAAAACCCAAGCATGAAAAGGATCCATGGAAATCTGTTTATTTACAAGTCATCCCGTGATAGCCAGTGGCCAAGCAGTGAAAGGATAAACAGCACGAAGGAAGAGAGGAACGCGAGTGGGAGGCCGAACGATGGCCAGCTGTTGGAGGACGATATTTTCTTAAGGATTAGAGGAGAAAATGATAAACACAGGGTTTTAAATAAAGGCCAGGCTAAACAAGAAGCAAGAATGGTTGATTCCATAATAGTTTTAATTAAAGGAGAAATGGAGGGAGACCAAAGACCAATATATATATATATATATATATATATATATATATATATATATATATATATATATATATATATATATATATATTTATTTTTTTCATTCATTCATTATCTCCCGCTTTATCCTCTATTGGGGTCGCGGTGGGGTTCCCCATGCCCATCCAGGGGAGAGCGTCTCAGGCGCTGGGCAGACCCAGGACAGGGCGCCAATCCATCGCTGGGCACACACTCACTCACACACTCACTCTACATGGGGCAATTTTGAGAATTCAATTGATTTGATCCATGTTTTTGGACTGTGGGAGGAAACCGGAGAACCCGGAGGAAACCCACGCAGACACGGGAAGAACATGGAAACTTCACCCAGATGGGGATTCGAACCAGGAATCCCTAGCGCTGAGAGGCGAACGTGCTAACCACTAAGCCACCGTGCCCCCCCATTATTTATATATATATATATATATACATATATATATATATATATATATATATATATATATATATATATATATATATATATATATATTATTTTATTTATTTATTTATTTTTTTCTCTTTCTTTCTTTCTTTTGTATCATGAATGAAGAGTAGCATATATATATATATATATATATATATATATATATATATATATATATATATATATTTGCTACTCTTCATTCATGATACAGTCTAAGGATGCAGCTTTTAATAACACCCATATATCTATTCCAGACAAGAATGGTTGATTCCATAATAGTTTTAATTAAAGGAGAAATGGAGGGTGAACAAAGACCAAAAAAATAAAATAAAATAAAATAAAATTATACTACATATACATACATCTCTTCATTCATGATACAGTCTAAGGATGCAGCTTTTAATAACACCCATATATCTATTCCAGACAGCCTGATGCCTAAGAGAAGAAGAGAAAAAAAAAAAATAAATCGCATTCTATTCATGCATCGCATTCTATTCAAAAAATCAAATAATTCATTTATTAATTGACTTGTTTTGGATTCGAAGCTTCACACATGGCTACACACTCAATATTTTGTGGTTTGTGGTGAATGTGTCATGGCTTCGCTTTGCTCGATGTGTTGTAACTTCAGTTGTTTATCCAGAAGTCTGCATTCCACAGCAGTCCGTGGACAAATGACCAGACAGGAAACAAGGTGACTGCGGATTATTGCATAAGTATTTACCCCCCCCCCCCCCCCCACGGAGCGTTTCCACATTATGTGGGATTGCAACACATTTCCGAAGGAAATAGATTTGTATTCGTATTTGATTTGCTAAATCCACCCAACTGATAGAATGCAGAGTTCATTTTCATCGGATTTCGCAGAACTTGTAATTAGGGGCTGGTTTAAGCCGTGTTTAGTATTTGGACAGAATATGGTGGCGGATTTGGGAGTCGTTAAAAGCACAGCTCATCAGCAGGGCAAATAACCTGAGGCACAGTGGCACCCACTGGTAGAGTGATGTATTTCATTCTGAAAGTGCAATCAATGGGGAATGTGCTTAATTATTCATTCATTCATTCATTATCTTTTGCTTAATCCTCTACTAGGCTTGCAGGGGTGGGGTGGGGGCACTGGGTAGATACACCCAGGACAGGGCGCCATTATATCGCTGAGCACACTCACTTACATAGACACTCACTATATGAGGGAGCGGTAGCTCAGTGGTCAGGGTGTTGGGCTATCAATCTGAAGGTTGGGGGTTCAAATCCCAGGTCCACTGAAGTTACCAATGTGGGTTCTTGAGCAAGACCCTTAACCCTCATTGCTCCAGGGATGTTGTGATGAACCCTGTGCTCACCTTGTAAGTCGCTTTGGATAAAAGCGTCCAATAAATGACCAAATGCAAATTCAATACGGGGTAATTTAGAGAATTCAATTTGCCTTGAATCTATGCTTTTTGGACTGGGGAAAGAAAACAAGGGAACCCGGAGGAAACCCACACGGACACGGGGAGAACATGGAAACTCCACCCAGATGGGGATTCGAACCGGGAAGCCCCAGCGCTGAGAGGAGAACATGCTAACCACTAAGCCACACTGTGCTTAATTAATGCAAACGCATTATTGATGTAAGACATATGCTCTGACACATGCCTGCATCCGAAACACCTGTATTCTGATTGGACGATTGATTTTCTCAAGGGTTATATTTACAAAAACTAAGCCTGATTTGAAAACTGAATTCTTTGATATTGATATTTGTTCAAATGTATGTTAAATGTAACAACAAATCACACTAAATGTGTAAAGACTTCAAGGATGCTCTAAATTTTTAGGAGAACATCCTACTGTATAAAGATCACTGTGCTATATATTTTAAATGTTTTTTGAAAAATGTAACATTTTAAATTGTGGTTAACACTTTTTTTAAAAATCTTAGTACCATATACATTTGAGGAATGTGATGCTTATTTAAAAAATAACAGTTAAAATGCAAACAACTACTTTTTCTTTTAATAAACAACATTAATTGTGCTGTTACTCTTACATTTTATTAGTTTTATTTCTACATATTAACATAACCCCAAATCAAAAAACTGATTATTTAATGAAACACTGACTGTGCAATATATTTTAATGTTTTTTTTTAAATTAAATGTATTTGTTTTTAATTGTGGTTAACAATTTTCCTAAAAATATTTGTACCATATACTGTATGGGGGTATGTGAAACTTATTTTAAAAATAACTGTTAAAATGTGAACTACTTTCATTCATTCATTATCTTCTGCTTAATCCTCTATTAGGGTCGCGGGGGGGTTCCCCATGCCCATCCAGGGGAGAACGTTTCGGGCACTGGGCAGATAAACCCAGGACAGGGCGCCAATCAATCGCTGGACACACACTCACACAGACATGCACGCATACACACTCTATATGGGGCAATCTGGAGAACTCAATTGACTCGATCCATGTTTTTGGACTGTGGGAGGAAACCGGAGAACCCGGAGGAAACCCACGCAGACACGGGGAGAACATAAAAACTCCACCCAGATGGGGATTCGAACCGGGAATCCCTAGTGCTGAGAGGCGAACGTGCTAACCACTAAGCCCATGCGAACTACTTAAAAAATAAAAATAAAATTAAAAAACTCATTAATAGTGCAGCTTTTTAGATTTGATTGGCTGTATTCTTACACAGCAACACAATCCCAAATTAGAAAAAGTTGGGACAGTATGAAAAATGCATAAAAAAATAAATTTATATATTAATCATATATTATTCTGACATTTTTATTTATTCTGTCATTACATTGGAGGTCCCTGGATAGGTTGATGTCTCAATATCTCAATATCCTCGTCTGCATTAATGACCAAACTTGCCTTTTGGATTTGTTGCTAAGAGTCTGAATGATTATTCATTCATTCATTCATTATCTTCCGCTTTATCCTCTATTAGGGTCGCGGTGGGGTTCCCCATGCCCATCCAGGGGAGAACATCTCAGGCGCTGGGCAGATAGACCCAGGACAGGGCGCCAATCCATCGCTGGGCACACACTCACTCAGACAGACACACTCTATATGGGGCAATTTTGAGAATTCAATTGACTTGATCCATGTTTTTGGACTGTGGGAGGAAACCGGAGAACCCAGAGGAAACCCACGCAGACACAGGGAGAACATGGAAACTCCACCCAGATGGGGATTCGAACCGGGAATCCCTAGCGCTGAGAGGCGAACGTGCTAACCACTAAGCCACCGTGCCGCCCTGAATGATTATTTGTCTTAAAATTTAAGGATTTAAGATTAGAAGTTACAGAACACTTACTTGAAACTGTCTAGTATATGTGCTGAGTTCGTGTAGTGGGTGAGGTAGAGGTTAACGTCGGTGGAGGTCCATTTTTCTGACCTGCAAGGCTCAATAAACTGTGAAGAAGATCGAATGAGTTTTCCACAGATCATCATAGACTTCTTACTTAAACGTTGCCATTAAAAAAAACATATAATAATAATAATAATAATAATAGTAATAATAATAATGATAATAATAATAAAAAGATACCTTTTCTACAAGATCAATGTAAAAATCCCGGACGTCTTTAGTGTTGGTTAATTTGGCAGCGATGTTGACGAGGCCTCTGGATAGATTCTACAGAAATGAAATGAAAAAAAAGTGTCCAAAAACATGGATTCAAGGAAATCTGTATGCTCTAAATTGCCCTACATAGAGTGAGAGTGAGTGTGCCTAGTGATAGATTGGCGTCCTGTCCTGGGTGTATCTACCAAGCGCCTGAAACGTTCTCCTCTGAATGGGCATGGGGAACCTTCCCCGCGATCCTAATAGAGGATTAAGTGGAAGATAATGAATGAATAAAATTTAAAAACATGAATTCAAGGTTAACTGAATGCTCTAAATTGCCTCATATAGAGTGTGTTTGTGAGTGAGTGTGTGTCCAGTGATGGATTGGCGTCCTGTCCTGGGTGTATCTGCCCAGCGCCCTAAACGTTCTCCCCTGGATGGGCATGGGGAACCCCCCCCCCCCCACAACCCTAATAGAGGAAAAAGTGGAAGATGATGAATTTCATGTTAATACCAAATGATTATTTCTTGTTCATGACATAATGAGGGGTGCGCACGCGTTCTCATGTTGTACTCATGACATAAATAACTAAAAAAAAAAACATTACTCATGTTCCTTCAGAGGCTCGGTTGGATGTGGTTTTCCTTCTCACCTTAAAATTAGCTTCCATCTCATTAAAGACTTTTGTTTTCCCTCGTAGAGCAACACAGACCAGACTGCACAGATAGAAATCACAATCATTAAAAATGTACGATGTACAGTGCTTTAAACCTCTACGTACGCACGACCTTCACTCAAACCCCTGCTGGACGGCATTATAGGGGTGAGCTGCAATATTCGCTGATTCGACGATTCGATTCGGAGAACCGTAGTCGACTATGAACCTCATAGTCGAATATACCATTTTGACCACATGGGGGTGTCCATGGCTGCTGCTAAGCATTAGTTTTTACATGAAATGTCTTTTTATTTGACAAAAGGCTATATATATAACGAAAACAATCGTCCTAATTTCTAGAAGAAAAAAGAAAAAAGAAAAACAAAAAAAAGGTTTTCTTTTGTTAGAAAAACAAGTAAAATATAAAAAAATATATTTTTTAAAAACTACGCTTATAGCGCCATCTTGTGGTGAGATTTTAACTGATTCGACTATCAGTCGACGATCTGACGAATCAGATTCGACTATGAAAAATTGTAGTTGAATACAGCCATACGGCATTACATAAGGAAGATCAGACCCTTCTTGACTGAACATGCTACCCAACTGCTTGTTCAAGCCCTAGTCCTATCCCGGCTTGATTATTGTAATGCGCTACTTGCCGGTATCCCAGCTTCCACAATCAGACCTCTTCAACTAATTCAGAACTCTGCAACCCGACTCGTGTTCAACCAGCCCAAGAACTCATGTCACTCCATTACTCATTTCCCTCCATTGGCTCCCTGTAGCTGCTGCATTCAGTACAAGTCACTGACTCTGGCCTACAGAACCATTTCTGGATCTTCCCCCTCCTACCTTCACTCTCTCTTTTCAAAATACACTCCGACTCGTTCACTTCGCTCCAGTGATGATCGCCGCCTGGCGATTCCACCTCACCGAGGAGCTCATTCTCACTCCGTGGCTGCAAAATGGTGGAACGATCTTCCCAACTCCGTCCGTAAAGCAGAATCACTGCATTTTTAAGAAACTACTAAAGACACATCTTTTTAAGAAATACCTGTTGTAAATTTTTTTTTAATTAGGCGCAAATAGGGCGGCTTAGTGGTTAGCATGTTCTCCTCTCAGCGCTAGGGATTCCCGCTTCGAATCCCCATCTGGGTGGAGTTTCCATGTTCTCCCCGTGTCTGCGTGGGTTTCCTCCGGGTTCTCCGGTTTTCTCCCACAGTCCAAAAACATGGATCAAGTCAATTGAATTCTCAAAATTGCCCCATATAGAGTGGGTCTGTGTGAGTGAGTGTGTGCCCAGCGATGGATTGGCGCCCTGTCCTGGGTCTATCTGCCCAGCGCCCGAGACGTTCTCCCCTGGATGGGCATGGGGAACCCCACCGCGACCCTAATAGAGGATAAAGCGGGAGATAATGAATGAATAGGCGCAAAAAACAATCAGGTTTGATGATTCTACAGTGTAGTTGGTTTTCTCCATAGCTTCTGACTTGTGATGTTCTCATTTGTAAGTCGCTTTGGATAAAAAGCGTCTGCTAAATGACTAAATGGAAATGGAAATGTACCTTTTGTGCTGATCCAAAAGATCTTTGTCTGTTATTAACATTTTGAGATCTTTAAGGTCTTGAAGGAATTCCTTGTCCAGATCAACGTCCATGTCTTCTGCCAGATTATCTTACAGAGAGAAATCTAACTAAATGACTCAGAAGTGCTTATTAAATAACAGTAATATTTATTGATTAAAAAAAAAACACACTCTTACCAACGGCACCGACTGTCCAGTTGTTAATAAGCTGACCAGCACAGAAAGCAAAGTCCTGGAAGGTGAGATACTGAAGTTTCTTCTTTCCGGTCTCGAACCGATTATTGGCGAAGAATACTACAGCTGCGTAATCCCTGTGATGGACATGGAGCACCAATCATCACACATGCTATATATACGAGCTTGCTCAGCAGATTTATCCACATTTATTAAGGCTATTGTGGATGGACTACATATATATGCTACACAGGACAGGATGCCAAGCCATCGCTGGACACACACTCACTCACACAGACACACTCTATATGGGGCAATTTGGAGAACTCAATTGACCTTGATCCATGTTTTTGGACTGTGGGGGGAAACCGGAGAACCCGGTAACCCACGTGGACACGGGGAGAACATTGGGATTCGAAACTTGAGCTGACTTATATATATATATATCTTCCGCTTTAACCTCTACTAGGGTCGGGAGGGGGGGCCGTTCCCCATGCATATCCAGGGGAGAACGTTTCAGGCGCTGGGCAGATACACCCAGGACAAAGCACCAATCTATCACTGGACACACACTCACTCACACAGGCACAATCTATATGGGGCAATTTGGAGAAT